>JACCIB010000270.1:0-210840 GCA_018906965.1 Philotrypesis tridentata
TTGAGCAAGTTAAAATTATATTTGTGACATCGCCTGTGTTACACGATCCATCATTTAAAGAAGATGATTTAGATGAGTCGTATCTTCGAGATGCATTCAAGAATTAATTGAAGATCAGTGGTATTTGCATAGTTATCAGCGAACATCAGTAAATCCTCACGAATTTCCAGATTGGAATATAGTTGCTGGTAAACTGTATCATTACAAGTTTGAGTTAATTTTAGAAGACGTTCTAGAAAATATTAATGCTTGAACGCTGGTCGTGCCCAGAGAGAAAATTTTGCAAGTTTTTCGTGAATCGCACGGCGAACCCATGTCTGGCCATCTGGGTCGTTGTAAGATGTATGAGCGAATCGCAAGACTTTTTCCTACCGGCGAAGAATGTATAAAGATTTGTTGCTCTCTGTTTGGTCATGCATTGTCTGTCAACAGTGTAAAGTTGAACCTCTGCTACCTACTGGTACCATGAGAGCGAGAAAGCGAGTTTTACCATGGGAGGTTGTAGTGGGTGATGTGATCAGTGAATTTTTGTGATCTAAGAATGGATACCCTTGTTAGTCCTGTTAGATGTGATTACGCTGCATACAGATCTCACTGTATGAGAATATATAGTGTAGAGCCTGTAATTGAAAATTAATTTTGTCTGAGGAAAACGATAGTCTTTTTTCTATCTATTAAATATATTATAAATTTATAGCTTTTAAGGTAAGATGTATTTGAAACGTTTCGGCTGCTCACGCAGAATTCATTTATGAACAGCAGTAAATGCACTAGAATGACTTAACTAGGCATGGCAAAAAATTCCATTCCGTTATGATTTGTTCAATGTATATAGATAATTCTCTTAACATTTTCAGCAATAACCCTCTAACACGGAACAGTTTCATTTTTTTCTCTTAAGGAGAATCGAGGAGCCCGACATTTCACTTTACGATAGCTATTGATAGAAGCAATTTCAGAAAATGTGACCCTGATGTGATTTTGTTAGTTTTGTCACGAGCTTTCGTTTGAGTATTCCCGTATGACAAACAAAGCCGTAAAAGTGAAGAAAACGTAAGTCGAGTTTCGAACAATGCCTATGAGATGTATACTAGGGTCTGGCTAGCGCCCAACGGCGGCGTACGTACTGAAGTACCTTATACTAGCCATTGTGGAAGGAGGCAAGTTTTTCCATAAAAAAATTTGAACACGGTCTCACTGCATTATGTTGTTTAATCTTTGGCGATTCACGAAGTGGAAAGCAATCTTAATAGAAAGGTCTATTTGATGGTGACTACATTTAATATTATAAACTACGTTACTATTATTGTATGTTGATTATTCAGTGAAAATAACAACTTTTTCGAAATACTTCATATCATAGCCTTTACAACTTCTTCCTGCAAAAAGCTATGGGTATAGTATAATAATTCATTTTTATTCTGCATATTATATTTCCTATATAAACAAGCATTTGTTTTTTTATTTCAACACGATTGGTTTTTTATAAAATAAACTTACCAATTTATTTATTGATATCACAACTTTCTTTTCTGAATATTGAAATTGTAATTTTCGTAAAGTCAAAGTAGTGAAGTAATACTTATAAAAATGGTTGTCAGTTCAATGGATCCTTCGTATAAAGTTGATGTATATAAGTGTAAAGTCTTGTCAAGAAGAGCTATATGGAGAGTTTGAAAAACTTTAATTTAGATGATAGAGTTAACACTAAGAACTTTGACACATAAGGGTTCAAGAGAGTTCGACAATTATTCTTTGATTTACATGAAGAAAAAACCTTATACCTGCCAACCTTTTACCTTGAAAAGATTTTTTTGGGAGAGGGGGAGATTTTAATACTTTTAAAAGTAATGCAATACATTTAACAAGCAAGTTATAGTTAACATTTATTAAATATATTATAATATACGTACAAATACTAGAATGACCTAATCAAGTATGGCAATATTCTTTAAGTATGTGTACAATATTGTTTAATTTTAATTTACACCGTGCATTTCACGTGAGTCACACTTAGTCGGTTTCTATTAGCTGCTTTTTACGTAACGTCTGAAAAATTTGTTTATTTTTTCATAAGTCCATCAATATAAGTAAATAAGCATAGAATCAATTTCTTTATGAATTATCGTTGCACTTTGCCGTTTTTAGTTCCATCTTTTCATTAAAAATGCCACTTACATTAAGTCGGATAAGTTTTTAATATTTATGTTATTATATGTTCTTCTCAAAAAGATATGATACTTTGTGTAAATTTTATTTTAAGTTTTCAGATAATGTCAACAGCTCGGATTTGGAAGTTGGAGATGACTTAATGATAATCCAGTTCCAATTTGGACTCACTAAAGTAACAAAATTATAATAATTATTATCTTATGAAGTAATAAAACTTTTATTAAACGTACACTTCTATCATAATATTATCTATGTAAACTTAAAAGTTGTCATGGATCCCTGTAACTAATTTATCAGTCAAAAGGATACCTAGAGAAATTTTAAGTTGATACAATTGACCAGTTTTGTATATTATAATTTTGAAACTTTTAATTGTTAATAATAATTAATAATTAATTTTTAATTAATTAATTTAATTGTTAGTAATCAACTTAAAATTGATCATGGTTTCCTTTTGACTGGTGAGCTTAACAACTCATATGTACTTTTTACCTTTAGAGAACAGAAAGTATACTTTCATTGAATAAAAGGCACGCTGGTCTATATTCTGGAAGCTGGTTGTACTTTAAGCTCTCTGTAAATTGTAAACAACTAATTTTTCATTAAATAAATTAGTTACAGAGATTGCTATAGTCTATAGATATAGTTACAGAAATTGTTATAGTCAAATAGAATTGAACTAAAACATTTTAAATCTAAAAGTATATACAAAATATAGTAAGATTTAATTTTTATTGTCCTACTTTGAGCCTAATACACATTGATGTCAGCGTAGACACTGTTCGATGAATTTTGGCACTGTCCGTAAGATTCCAAGTGTATGCATGGATGAAATGGGCTCAAATTTTTTTTACAAGCTTATTATAGTATTAGTTTCCGTTGTGACGGGGATCCCGTCGATGGCTGCTCGCCTGGACACCACCCAGTAAGAGAACATATTCTTATACTCGGTGGTGCTTTCAGCAGCAAGCGAGCAGTCAGCTGTAGAGCCAGGAGGACAGCACGGCGCCGAGAGCAGCCTGCCGCCGAGCAGCAGCAGCACGAGGCGAGAGCGAGAGAGTGGGGGAAGCACAGCGCGTAGCAGCGCGCGGCAGCCAAGGCGAGAGAGAGAGAGAGAGAGAGAGAGAGAGACGGACGGCGCAGCGCTGGAGCAACGAGAGCAAGAGAGACAAGAGATACGAGGCATGCGAGCCACGAGGCGTACGCGCGCGAGCGGCGGCCGCCATGTTGGCGAGCAACTGACTGTGGAATGAGTGCGAGAAGGATGGATAGCGAGAGAATGAATGCATTAGAGACAGACGAGAGAGAGTGGAGGCAACGCGTATGCGCCGTGTGATATTGGGAAAGGTGGACGGCTACGGCTCAATCCACAGCGCGCGTGCGAGCGGATAACAAAATGTAAGCGTGCGGGAGCATGTAATTGTGCGAAAATGCGTAAGAGCAACTAATAGAGCCAGACATGCGTGAAAGAGTGTTTCAAAAATCGCGCGCATTAATAAGAGTGTAAAAGAGGGCGCGAGAGTGCAATATGATATATGGCATATATGGTGCGAAAGCGTGTAAACGTATGATAGGCGTGAGAGAGCGATCTAGGGGAAATGCATGAGTGCGAGTGAGAGGGTGAGAGACGCCGCGAACCGGCGTAGCTACCGAGCGTGCGAAGATCGTCAGTATGGAATGAGCATCCCGAGCATAGAGTACCACGAGCGAGCATTTTTCCAAGGCGACAACCAGAGCGACCCGAGCATCTACCCTCCGTGTGCAGTTTCCGAGTAAAAAATAAGTTTCTTTCGCGTGCGCATCCACAGGGCACGAGGCACACCAGAACGCGAGGAAGTCGAGCAAAGGGATTAGAGACAGGTAGGAGTGTCGGAATATACCTCCCCGCCGTGAGTTCTAACCTTAGAGTCAGCCCGCGATATAGACGGTGAGCTCGCCCGAGGACGAGCACGCGTCCGCGAGTCAAATATATTGATTTGGATTCTTTTATTATTAATAAATTACAAAGTGTTTAAATTTTATAAAGTCGCGTGTCTTATTTTGCGTAATATTCTCCCTGTACCTCTCCCCCGTGACCTAGAGTGTAAGAGAGTCTCAAGCCGGCAGACAAGTGTTGAAAATCGCGAGTTCGGGCGTCCATCAATAATTATTAAATACGGGCTCGCGATAAACCTGCATAGGTGTCATTTACGTTGTGCAAAGCCTCCCCAGGGACGGTAAAAAGCATAACGTCACACCGTATAAACAGAGGGATTTGAATTTGAATGAGTAGAACATTTGAAAAAAATAAAATATGTTAAAAAATATTTTCAAAACCATTAGATTTTAAATTTATTGACATATTTTTTTTTTCAAATGTTCTACTCATTCAAACTCAAATCCCTCTGTTCATATGGAAACTAATACTATAATAAGCTTGTAAAAAAAATTTGAGCCCATTTCATCCATGCATACACTTGGAATCTTACGGACAGTGCCAAAAGTCATCGAACAGTGTCTACGCTGACATCAATGTGTATTAGGCTCAAAGTAGTACAATAAAAATTTAATCTTACTATATTTTGTATATACTTTTAGATTTAAAATGTTTTAGTTCAATTCTAATTGACTATAACAATTTAAAAATTATTTGAAAAATTTTTATTTCAGATTTTAAAAGTGGTGGGTCCCCTTAACTGACTTGACAACTCATATATTCTTTTTATCTTTTAAATAGCAGAAGGTATACTTCGATAAAAATAAAAGTATGCTCATCCATATTCTCGAAGGTCATTGTACTTCCTACTCCCTGGATAATGAACAGAATAACTCAGTTTTCATTAAGTAAATTAGTCCCAGGGATTCCATGACAACTTTTAGGTTTAGCCGTTGGTCCAGCTTTGAGTTATTAAATTTTGGAAGCTTTAATCTTTAATTATTTCAAAAGTGATTCAACGAATAAACTTTTTATAGTTGTGATGGAATCTCTGGGAATAATTTAACCGAACACGTAACCTTAATAATTAAGTATCAAATCTTGTGGTGTACGTAGCATTAACAACTTGCAATTTTTATTTTTTGCAATTGTTTCTGTAATTTTCTAATTTTATAATACAACCATAATCAATGTTACAACGGAAAGACATCTTAAACATAAAATTTTATTATACTGCATAAAAATTCATATAAGTTCATATATTTATTAAGGGGTTATGACAGGTTTAAAAATATTAAAATATCGATTTTTTTTCTTGACTTTTTTCATAGTTGATAGTCCATAGAATATGGTCCTGAAAGCTATTTTTTGATAAAACAATTTGCCTCGAAGATACAGACAAAAAACTGATAAATATTTTTCTAGCAAATTTTTGAACAATCGTGAATTTTAAATATTTTAAATAGACCAAACTTGTGGAAAAAATTGTTCTACCACGCTTCGTATAGAGTAATTTTATGAAGAAATCTTAGTAAAAATACTACATAAAAACCATTTTACAAAACCTTTTTTTCTCAAAAATTGTTGATCTATTTTTGTAAAATATTAATTTTTCTACTTGTGATTTTATGTTATAATTAAACTCAATGAGTTAAAGTAAAGGCATCCAACAAATTTGAATTTGCCACCGGGCATGTTGCATCTCACGACTCACAGTTTCGGGTCGGGAATGTAGATTACTATGTGAACGGTATAGTAGAATTTTATGTGAAGCAGCCAAACAGCTGTTTTTCATGCATCTCCAGGACACCAGATTAGTGCAGTTTGTCTGCTAGCTGGAGCTGCTAGCTCAATGATATTCTGAAGTACAGCAGCTTCCTCAGAGTACATAAATTATTCAGATAAGTATTGGAAACTAATAAGTAATAATTTATGCATAAAGAGCTTTTTCTTTGTTTGTTTATTTTTTGCTTTTAGGTGTACGGGTGGAAGACAGCAAGATGGGACTGTTATGTTGAATGTATGGAGTGGCATTTTTCATGCTTTCTAACAATTTGAAGTGTATTTAATAATGGTAAGTATTGCAAATAACTGTAATCAATAGTTTAACTTGATTGTGAATTGGTAACGATAATTTTGATTTTATTTCCAGCTTCTAAATACTATTCAAACATCATGACGTACGCATACCATCAAATATACTTTATTGCATGTATATTTGAGTACCAAAAACAAATCAAGTTATGACAGACAGTTTCTGTAAGTATAGAATAGTCTATTTGTATGATTTGCATTATAAACTTTAAATGCCTTTTACTTAGAATTAGCTTTTCATGATTTGTGTGTACTTGCCGCAGCTTTCTGAAGGAATCGTACCATTAATTCTGATGAACCAAATTCAAAAACCTTCTTTATGAGTCTGGTCACAAACTAAGTGGAGCAGAATTGGCAAAAGTAAGTTAAAAGTGAATGTTACGTACGTTTACATATGTAACATTCACTATAATTACTAATATTGTCAATATATGTATGATAGATTGTATTAATTTTGTGTTTTTCAGTAATCATTTGGTTTGTGACCAGACTCATAAGAAAGATTTTTCACTTTAGTTCATCAAGACTGATGGTACGGTTTCTTCAGAAAACTGCAGAAAATATACAAAAATGATAAAAATCATGATTTTTGGTAAGTATATACCTTTAATTTTTTCAAGTATTACATCCACTTAATGCACATTTTTAATGCATAAAAGTGATGTATAATACTTATATTTTATAGGAAAAATATAGTATGAATACATTAATTTTTTACAATACTAATAATTTTTTTTCAGGATTTAACCCTGTCATTGCCCCTTAACGCATTATTAAATGGATACATTTTATATTCTTGTCAATTGAGTTCTTCCAACATTTTTTATAAATAATTTATTTATCAAAGTCTGTTCGAGCTTTGTTCAATCAAATTTTTAAATATATTATAGTTAATATTATGCAATGCATCGTCCACACGTAAATGAATATCTTGAAAAATAAAATAATAGTATATGGAACAAAATAAACTAGCTCGCCACAGTCGGCCTTTTGGCCCTTCGGGCTTGCAAGCCTCCGTTACTTGCGCGAAGTGAAGCGTCTTGCATTAAAGGCACGACTGCACCTTGCCGGCGCTTCGCGCTCGACTGACCATCTTGCCATCTCGCGCATTGTAAAAAAATCCGGCGCGAATAGCACGTGGCCGAAATCGAACGTTATTGTTGTATTAATGTAAGTGTTTATAGTTTCAGTGCGGTTGCTTCAGTGATCAGACGCGTGTACCCGGATTTTGAAGGTTAAAGTCGTTGTACGGTGATCGGTGATATTAGTCTTATGATTATCTACGACAAGAATTACCTCCAACACAAGATACTTTCTATGGACAGCGGAGTCATCCAAAAGGAATTACTCCTAGTCAAATCAAAGGTTTAGAGGCATTCCTCCAATTTCTTGAAGTAGTGATAATCTATTATGTGATCATGTAAGATGGAAAGTTTTAGAATCTTTGAGAGGCTTCATGTCTATGCCTCAAAAGGGTGGATTGGTCAGACTCTTACAGCTTTTGCTAAATCTCAAGACAGTTCTTCTACGATGAAAATCAGCTTCAAGGAGTTCAAACTGAATTAGAAAAAATAGAGTCGAGAAATGAAGAGTACTCACTGACACAGGCTGACACTGACGATTTAATACTTGTTGCTATAAAAATCCTAGTGAAAAATAGCAAGAAGAAAATGCTTGTCTAAAAATATTAGTTAAGCTTCTGAAGCAATATGCCATTAATGGAAGATTTTATTAGATGTAAAGTAGAACTTTAAAGAAGTGACATCACAGTAGTCGATGCTTCATCTGGATATCAACTAATGATGCAACTTCATTCAAGTTCTGAACTGCTAAAGATAATTTTGTAGACACTTGACAAAGGTTGTAATTATTTTAATATCTATGATTCATATTCAGGAATAAAGTATTTGAATGCTAGTACTTCGAATAGTCTACTAGATTATCCCGTCTTTTATCAGGAGTCAATTATCGTATTGAAAAACCAGATCAGATCAATATGTTTTGTACAATACTTGATTACGATGTCATACTTATATAGCTGTTGGTATTATTCAAGGTGTATCTTGTCAACCTGGAGCTAATTCAGAACAACTTATAATGTATACGTTTATTGTATCATTAAGTATAAATATCAGGTATGGATTTGTAGAATGCTTAGATTCTGAAGACATTACTTATGAAAATGAAGAGAGAAAACAAAAAAAAACAACAGTGTGTACATTAAAAAGGTCGTATTTTATTTTATTATTGAGGGGAGAAAAATTACTTGTTGGTAAATATATATAATTTTATTGTACAATGATAGAATCAATAAAAATTCATTATTTTTATGAAGTTTGTAACGGGGATTGTCCACGTTAAATGTAGATTTACTCTACTTAAATTCTCCGTGAGTTTTAGATAAAGGGGAACAGGGAAAACCATAAGCTTGCAAATGAAATACACACGTGATGTTAGGTAAAAGGCTACTGCTTATATTATCCAAGAGTTATAACAAAGTAAAAGTACAAATGTGCTTTGTTAGTGCACAAACTCGCGGCCAATCGGAAGCTGATATTGTTGAACGCGCTGGTGAGAGTGAGAAAGAGAAGCTGATACTTACAGTAATACGAAGGACGCTACTACAATAATTAGCCGTAAACTGCGGTCTCGCTTCGGTCCAGCTATCTCGTATGCGGTACGCTCTCTCGACGAAAAACAGTGGCACTCACACGCGTGATCGCAATCTTTATACAATAAATGCCAAGCAACAATGTTATTAATTTCGAGAAGATCGCTCCTTCGCTTCACGGCTCGCGCGCTCGATGCTCGAATCGAATCTAACGTCTAACCTAACGTTACGCTAGAAGCTTCTCTCTCACGCGCGCTCTCTCACCAGGCGACGCGTTCAGCAATACATCAACTCTCGTACAGCTCTGGTGCGCGGGAACATCTGAAAAGTCAACTCACATGCAAATATATAAAAACATAGGTATTACAATAAAATATGCATGCAGCGTGACGATACTCGTCACAAGTTATAATATTTTAATGAATTTTAGAAAATTTAGGACAAGACAGAGACTTAGTTGTACTTTCAGAAAAGTTATTTATGGACTTACTGCATTATATAGACTTTGAATTGCAACTAGAATCTCCCAAATCTTGGGAGTACTTTGATATTTCACAACTGGAAATGGTGTTAGGATATTCTGGCGTACCGGTAGCTCTATTTGGTGGACTTCAATTAATTGATATAAAGAAATTATACTCTGTCATTACAGATGAGCTGTCTGTCACTCAAGGGAGTGCAACTACAACTCATGACATGATGTGAAGCTGTTAATGAAATAAGGACATTAGTTTTTAGAAGTTTTGATAACTTTTGTGAATTTATGAGATAGTTTTGCCTTTCAGTCTGATGATGAATTGCTGCCTTCATTGCTAACGAATACGATTATGATGAGAATAATGTTTTTTAATATGTTTGTCAGTATTTAATCAACATCCTGATTTTTAATGAAATTTTTAGGAGACAGTAGCGGTATAAGAGAGTTATGGGCTTATCTTTATACATTGCAAAGATCAGTGCTTGTATTACTGCTAAAGTTCCAACCAACAACTAAAGATAATTCAGATTAGCAGTAAAGATTAATACTTGCATTACCAATGTTGTATGCAAGAAATCAAATGCAGCATAGCAGAATGATTCAGAAATTATGAAATGTTTTATTTAAACTATACTTAACAAAACAAGGTAGCTGCAGAAATTATTCGAAATCACTTGCCTCATTGAAAAGATGATGACACCGTTACCGATAGATGACATTCACAATGTAGATAGTTTATTTGATAAATTTAGATTCACAACTTGGTCAGATATCATTATTAAAATTCGATTTTAAATTGTTAAGTCGTTTTAAACGCTTTTTCAGTTTTGACGTGAATAGAAAAAAGTCAAAATGGGTTGTTTGTTTCCAATTTGTAGACGAGTATTTTACAAAAAATTTTAACCAGATCCGTTAAAAATTGAGGGAGGTACGGCGAGTTACATATTTTGCGCTAATAAAACTATAAGGCTTTCCCGTGTCGCGGTCGTGCCTAAAAATAAATAAAAACATTTAAACAATAAATCAGTTTCAAAAACTTTATTTATATTGTATTGATTTATGCATCAAAATTAAACTAAATACTTATCTAATTGGATACTGTTAGTCGTGTTTATGTAATTATTATGTACAAAATCGACTTATCGACTCAATTATTTTACACTGGTTTAATTCAAATATATATTTAGGTTAAATATTATATGTGATACTGCTTTTTATAATATATTTAAAAGAAAACTAGAATAAAAATTGATGCGTCTCTTCGAGCCAAGTTGTTTATTTTAAAAGGCCAAACGTTTCGGGATATTTTTATCCCCTCTTCAGTGGCTAAATAGAAAAACAACTTCCGTGTTTTTACATTATTAGGAAACGGACCAGAAAAGGATTAATCGCATATAGGCAAGACGTCAACTCTGGTTGACGTCTTGCCTCGACCGGTGCCGCATTACCACCTTGGCACCGGGGAATCGTTCTGTAAAAATAAAATTCTCGAGTCCTAGGCCCGCCATATGCGATTAATCCTTTTCTGGTCCGTTTCCTAATAATGTAAAAACACGGAAGTTGTTTTTCTATTTAGCCACTGAAGAGGGGATAAAAATATCCCGAAACGTTTGGCCTTTTAAAATAAACAACTTGGCTCGAAGAGACGCATCAATTTTTATTCTACACTATTCCATCATCGAGCGATAGATTCATTATTAAACAAATTAAAAGAAAACTGTTAACTAAAATTCTAAGCTCTGTATCATTGTGAAACATCGTCTGCATCTGCGCATAATACAAGTACTAGCAAAGATCGCTCGCTTCTCTCGCGATACTCAGTACGCTTTATGGAAAATAATGAATGATAAATTTTTATAAAACAGTATACATATCTTATCTAAAACAAAGAATTCAACATTTTTTTAAAGTTAAAATTATTAAAAATCAATAGAATTAAAAAAAATAATTAGTTTAACATTTATTTATTAAAAAAATGGTTGAAAAATTTGAAAATATAAAAAATTTAACTAACTTATAAATAAATCAGAAGTTTTATCGAATTTTATTATATATATATATATATATATATATATATATATATATGATTACAAAGTTTTTTGTTTAGCTATTTGTTTAGGGGCTTACATATTAAATTATATTGTAAAATGATAAATGGTCGGAATTGTATTCATAATTATTGGGAGGCTTCTATGGCCCAAATAAAACTTTTGATTCTTGTCTGGATCGCCAACTAAACAATTATAATACCGTATGTGCGTATTGTATAGTATTAGTATTTCTCTAAAATAATTTTATTTATATATTATGTCGTACTTGAGTATAATAGAAAATTGTCATACGTTCTATTAGGGTTTTGGGTCGTTCAATAATATATGAAAACTTAAAATTTATAAATAATAAATTTTATAAAACACTATTAATTATTTAAATAAAATGTTTTTTAAAATAATTCTTATGATTATTTAAAATTATTTACTCATATGATATATCATATTTCAAAATCACAGAAACTTGGGGTGTGTTGTGGCATGGTTTTGTGGGTTTGAAAAATATAAAAAGTTACAATTTTTATAAATTAATACTTTAATTAGTAATAAATTTTATAAAGCATTATTAATTATTTAAATAAAATGTCTTTTAAAATAATTCTTTTGATTATTTAGAATTATTTACTTATATAATATATCGTATTTCAAAATCACAGAAGCTTGGGATGTGTTGTGGCATGGTTTTGTGGGTTTCAAAAATATATAAAAAATTACAATTTTTATAAATTAATAATTTAATTAGTAATAAATTTTATAAAGCATTATTAATTATTTAAATAAAATGTCTTTTAAAATAATACTTATGATTATTTAGAATTATTTACTTATATAATATATCATATTTCAATATCACAGAAGCTTGGGGTGTGTTGTGGCATGGTTTTGTGGGTTTGAAAAATATATAAAAAATTATAATTTTTATAAATTAATAATTTAACTAGTAATAAATTTTGTACCATTTTCTAAAAAAAATACTTTGAAATTTTTAAATTAATTTTTAAAAAAAGAAAAGAAGTTGGCATTTTTCATGATTTTGCTTTGTTATTGAGCTAAAAAATGCTGAAAATGTCAACGTACGTACGCTGATTTTCGAAATTTTCAGTCATCTACAAGAGCCCATATCTCAAAAACTAATTGGGTCAGGTCAACTTTTTTTAACATGATTCGAAGCCCATTGACAAAAGCAATGTACTCATTTTTTCAAAATACGTTTTTACCGTATAGTTTTGCCAGGATCGAGGATTCTTTACAGGTGTGATTTTTACGATATTATTCTCTTAATATAATGTAGATGTAATATGGTGAAATTGTACAGTATTTTATTGCCTTTCCAAATATGTGCGGAAAGTTACCCTCATATACTATAATTTTTACCAGTGATGGGCTTGTTCTGCTAAATGCTAATTTTATAAAAATATGTATTTTAAGTATAAATATTTACAACAAAATATAAAATAATTTTGAAAAAATCTCGCTTCCGTTTTTTATGAAAACCGAAGATCTCGTCTCCATTGTATAGCTGAGTTGAAAACATTTTATTTCGTTAATTCATTAATTATTGAATTATTTAATTATTTGATTAAAAAAACACAGATATCACGAGTATCGTATAACATTATATGAAAAATCGAATAACTCGCGTCCGTTTTTTATCGATAAAAAAGATCAATTTTGAGATTTTGAAAAATTTTTTTTACGAATGTATAGCGCAATGGAAAACATTTAATTTCATCGAACCATATTTGTAATTTTTTATTCCTTTCATAGAAAAAAAACACACACTTTCCAAGCACGTACGTACGTACATATGCTGATTTTCGAAATTTTAGGTCATATTCAAAAGCCCATATCTTAAAAACTAATTGGGTTAGGTCAACTTTTTTTACATGATTCGAAGCGCACTGATGAAAGGAATGCACACATTGTCTCAAAATACGTTTTTACCGTATAGTTTCGCCAGGATCGGGGATTCTTTACAGGTGTGATTTTTACGATTTTATTCTCTTAATATAATGTAGATATATCTATATTGATGCATGATGATCTATGTATATGATAGAAAGTACTTACACGTAAGTCTACGTCACCGGAATTACATTAATCGTTCAGATTTCTCCCTCGAGAAGAATTGCGGAGCCTGAACTTTCACTTTACAATATCTGTTGATAGAAGCAATTTCAGAAAATATGTCCCTGATGTAATTTTGTTAGTTTTGTCGCAAGCTTTGATTTGAGTGTCTGTATGCAAGAAACAAAGCTGTCAATGCAAAGAAATCCATACGCCTAGCTTCCAAGAAAGGCTTATTTATTTTTTGTATCTCATTTATCAACATTTTACGCTATTTTTTACTTATATACTTTACTCGATGCATAAATATGTATAACATACTCTAACCTGAAAAAGTAGAGTAATTGAGAAATATATGTTCAAGATTCGCAGTGAAGCGCGTTTACAATCGTCGGTATATACTTATAAAATATATATTGTACAAAGGAAGAACTGTACAAAGACAGTTGCGTTTCACTAGAGACGTAAAAGCCATTATGTTAGCGTAGCAAGCATGGTCTGCAGTAAACTTCCGTGGGGGACGAATAAAGATCCAGTCTTCTCTTGCGACACTTTCTCTTAAACGCTTGCTCTTTTTGCTCCTCTTTAATCGGCCCGGGCCAGAATTGTAAAGTTTACGCGCTAATTTTGAAGCCGCTTACTCCAGGTACGTACGACAATTATTTACGAAAAATGCTAATCCGTAATCTGAAACTATATGAGCTGAAACTTACAATTAAATCCGACGTCTCTAGCAATAGGTGCTCCGTTGTCCTGGAAGCCTTGAGTCTTAGAATTTGCCTGCGGACGCTTGACCGCAGTTTCTCTTCCCTGATGATATTGCCCACAGGTAAAGGCTAGGCCATTGTTCGAAAGCGAAAGCGAGCGAGAAAGCGCAAGAGACAGACAGAGAGAGAGAGAGAGAGAGAGAGAGGGAGAGAGAGGAAGAGAGAGAGAGAGAGGGAGCGAGAGAAAGAGGAGCGAGGAAGATGGCGAAGTGCTTTTGTTGGAGTTCCATATAGTTGTTGAATGGATATTCCGTGGCAATGCTTGCTGCGAAAAAGCTTCTCTTGTGAAAAGCCCCTGGGTATCTACATCTAAGTTTATATACTTGATTATGAATAGACCTTTCGGGATTTAAGTCCTGCTTAATCTAAGTTAAAACAGTTTTTTTGTTTTTACTATTTGTCATACTTTTGCATACACCTATCTAGATAGTGATAAAACTATACAAAGGTTCAGTTAATGATGTACTTCTGAATAAAATGTCAAGATGTAATAATGAATTGAAAATCGAAAGTCAAGTTTTATCCATCGATGAGATTCTATTCTTTTTTCTCGGTATACGTAACTCATCTACTGTTCATTTTTGTTGAGTATATTTTTGATGACGGCAAGAAGGACAAAAGTACACGAAGAAGATAAACGTGTAGATGTTTGGTCTGTAGAGTGTTGTCAAAAACGCATCTTTTTTCCGAGTCGTTATTAAATATTTATCAGCGAAGAGATTCAATTCAGTCGTTTCTTGCACCAAACTAATGTTATTTTATTATTGTATTGTATTTATTTATTTATTTTTATATGGTTCTGCATTATCTACGTTTGTGAGTATTTAATTTCAGTGCATAGAGTCCACTATTTTTGAATTCTCGCACAGAGCAGTTGGGACCGACAGTTTTATGCACAGTGAAATATATACATTTAATATAAAAAATGCTGCTATTGCTCGATCGTGATGAGGAGAATGAATTTAATGCACCTCCTCGAACTAGTACTTTAAATTAATATCAGGCGACTTTTCGGACTCGTGAAGTCCCTTATCCAGGCTGTGAATAAACATACACAAATTTTTTTCCTTTACAATTTAACGTTAATACAAAAATATTAATTTATTACCTACGAAAACTACCACATCTTATAAAAAATTGAGAAACTACATTTGTATAAAAAAACCGGCTATGGCAAACCATCCTGGATAACACTGACTAAAAACAAAAATTTTTTTGAAAAATTACAATTTAAAACTTTCTATTCAAATTTTAAAACAAATTGTAAACAAAATTTAAAATTACTCCTTACGGATACGGAAAGAAAACGTCTCTCTCAAACATACCTCCCTGGGTGTCGACGACAAGGCGAAATAAAGCATCCAAGTGCTCTTTACTCGGACTGATGTACAATCGTAAAAATTCTCAGCTTATATAACCTTCACTCTGGCGAAAATGTTAACATACACTATGATACCTGTGACACCAATGGATAAAAGGAAGGGGGAGCGACAGCTAATGATCTCCGAAGATGAGACGAATCAGTGAAACGCTAGCAACTCGCACTCCGAAGGTACACTAACACAAGCGCTAACAACCATGATTGTGTCAACCAACGATGAGGATCCATCATACCTCAATACAGCTATGCCGATGCCAGTCGCAATTAAATTGTAATGTGAAAAAATTTCTGTATGTTTATGCACATCCTTGATAAGCGACTTCACGAGACTGAATCGTCGACTGATACTAAATTAAAGTACTAGTTCGAAGAGATGCATTAAATTCATTCTCCTCAAATACACACTTTGTTTACAGTGAAATCCGAACCACTAGAGCTTAGACGTGGAAATACTTAAGTACGTAAACAAAGAGGTGTCTTCAAAAACGTCAAGAGTTAGGCTTCAATCTAGGACCTCTGGATTTCTAGCCCGATACTTTACCGATTAAGCCATCGTCGCCTTTATTCTTGCATCTACATCTAGACAAGCAGTTTCTTTTGGTACTAGAAATACCTTTAATTTATACTCAACAACACTGCTAGAGTAAATACAGTTATTAGTATTTTTACAGTTATTACGATTTGGTTCTTAAATTATCAAGTCTAAATTATTAACACATGAAATGAACATGAAATATGTATTTATTAATTGCAAATACTGAATTTAAAGTCTGTTGTTGTTTAGTTATATCTCAAAAATTCATAATTATCATCTAGCACGAAGTATCACTACGGTAGTTTTTCCGATTATAAACGAACACATTTCTTCAGAACATGTTTTTTTAAAGAAACTAATTACATGACTGCAGCACTGTATAAAATTTGTAAAACTATTATCCCAACAACTTTTAATTAATGAAAATTTAATTCTACAGACTCTATTTTATTTAAGTTAATTGTGACAATTTCCAAAAGAGAAAACTTGATGCAAAATTAATAGAAAAATTTTTATGCTGCACAAAATCAATCTCTTCAGCTTGAGAAATATTCAAGCTTTTCAGGGTCCACTCAAACTACGATGTTCAGAATATAAAATCCAGCTGATCGTTAGAGCCACTTTATGTAAAAAAATGTTGATAGCAAGCTAACTTCACTACTAATTCATAGCACCCGACATGCACATATATGCGTGCTCACAAGTATTCATGTTGCATATCCGAGGTGAAGGCTGCAAGCATCCACATGCAAGTTGTACGCGATAAAAAGTGCATGGCTATCCCACTGAGGGCAGTGCAGCCACGAATTTTCAAGTGACACTGTTAGCTATGTGTCTATGAATACGTGTATATACTGCAGACGTACTTACTTCACTAAGTTTTTCTCTAGCACCCTTATAAAAAAAAATGCAAAACTATAAATGCAGTGATTATTAGTGATTAGAAATATTAGAAATAAGATCACTTCCATTTAATATACATTGAAAAATTCTAAATTTAAATTATCATACATATTCCTCTTCATAATTTATATCATGTTGTTAGATTCAATTGTCAGAGGTAGCTCTTAAAAATTATTTAACCAAACTTTTCCATGAGGCAACGTTTCGGCTTGGTATAGGACCTTATGAAGCCTATTTTTTGTATATTTTATTCACAAAAATATACAAATTAAAAAAAATTATAAAACTAGAATAAAACAATTAACCGAAAAATATTTCCCAAACTTAGACGTATAAAATAAAAATTAGAACTATGAGGCGAATCGCCATGTGTCTCAAGCATTTTCAGCTAATCAGTAAGGGAGAATAAGAAGCTAAAAATAGGGCTTTCTATTCATACATACAAATCTCGGCGACCAGTGCCGAGTTTATACTTATATTCACTCATGTACATACTGAAAACTGAACTATATACATATACATAATGAATACTGTAGACGGGTAACTACGGAATTTACTTATACTAGTCAGTTATAAACTAAATAAATATTAAAAATTAACAATTAAAAATCACTAAATAAATACATATGTATAAAAAGATTGCACATGTTATAACAAAAATAAATAAATATTAAAAATTAATAATTTTAAAACATGTGTATAAAAAAGATTGCACATAATATATAAATGAAAAGTCAATGTATGGAAACAAACACATTATTTTATTTTTTATTTTTACAGCCTTTTCAAGTCCTCATATGAGTCTTATATGGCTCTGCATTACCTGCGCTTGTGAGTACTTAATTTCAGTGCATTGAGTCCACTATTTTTAAGTACTCGCGTAGAGCAATAGGGACCTACAATTTTATGTAAAGTGAAATACACACGTTGTACTCAGATGTATAGACACTTATGTAAACAAAGAGGTGTCTCAAAAATCGTCGAGAGTCAGGCTTGAACCCAGGACCTCTCGATTACTAGCCCGATACTGTACCGATTGAGCCATCGTCGCTCAAACACATTATTGAAAACTATTATTAACATTGAGAATTATTATTTGATAAGGGCTGCCTCCCATATTTAAATATCAAATTTTATTAACCTTTAGAGGGCAGGGAGTATTAAAAATTGGTTGATTTCTTACCTCTATAGAAATGTGTTCTGAGGTCTCTAAGTTAGAGCCAATCCAAGGTCAAGTTAGAAACTCAATCCATGAGGCCATATATATGGTGTTATACCGACCCTCTAACCGTTAATAATATGGTGAGTTTTTATGATAATAATTATTGAATACTCTTATTATTTGAAAACTTATTTAAACTACAATATTGCTTGCTAATGAAATAAAAATCTTTTTGTTCACTAATACTGTTATTATTCGTACTTATAAAAAACTTACGGCAACTAATCTTTTGAATTTATTCTTTTCATTTATTAAATTGTAAATAATATTACATTTCAATTGCACTGGATGATTGGAATGGAAATTCATAACTCTACCAGTATCAGTAGGTTTTCGATACCAATTTGTAAAAATTTTATTATTATTTAATGGTAGTGTATCGTTTAAAAATTGAATACTATTATTAATTGAATGTATGTCAGTGAACTGCAAATACTTGTTGTAGCAAAAAATAATACTCAATTGTTTCTCCTTTATATATAAAACAGTATCGTTAACTTCTCTATAATAAAATAATGGAGTCCAATTATGGTTATCACGTAGATCATTTAATACAGTGGTGTAAGCGGGGTGCTCCCGGGGCTAACGCTGGCGCCCTTAGAAACACCGTGGCTCAGTGACGGAGAGAACGGGGATGCGGTTGAGCTGCTCGCATGTGGCGGTGACTTCGTCGACTCTCGAAGTCCCACGATGCAGTCACGTCCGACTGTTGAGCTTCTTCGTTGCGTGTGGAGCGGACACAGCTCAGCCTCCACACGTCGACTCTGGAGGGAGTTTGGACGAGAGAGAGCCCGCCCAACTCAGTGTTGGCTACACCACCCGGTCGCAAAGGGGGAAGGGGAAGTGAACTCCCGGGTTTGTGTCTCAGCTAAGTTGCGGAGCCAGTCCAGGGGACCGACTCACACAAACATTAGCTTCAGGCGCTTAAGAAATCGCCCGCCTGTAGCCGAAAGGCAAGCGCTTCCTTCCTTGTCTCCGACAGGAGGCCGGCTGTTGGAGGTGGATGCAGGGTGAGCACCTCGAGCTTGAAGCCCTCCTCGTGGCCAGGCCACTCGGCCGAGAGCGTGTTGTCCAGCGGCGAGATCTCCACCGTTGGGCGATGGGCGACGGCCGACATGGGCGTCCTGATGCTCGTTGGAGTCGTCTGCGCGGCGCTGTTGACCAGAGTCCTCTCTGGCGAGGGCTGCTGTCACTGCTGCTACGGCTGCTCGATCCGCTGCTGCTGCTGCTGCTCGAAGCTGGTGTCGCAGGAGAGTAATTTCCTGGTTCGCCTTCGCTGAGCTCGAACTCGGCCTCCTGTTCTCTCTAGTAGAGACGGATGGAATGAGCAGTTGGGTAGGATGGAGGAGGATTAAATAAATAAAAATTATTTATGTAAGAGTAGCTTTTATTCTGCGGAACAAAAATCAGAAGCAATCGTGGAACAGTGTGAAACACCCGCTATGCTGCTGATGCAGAACTCGTTCTACCCTATAGGAAGGGGGGAAGAAGTAGTGCCAGGCCTCGGATCCGCCGGTTTACTTATAGAGCCGGAGTCCCAACTTTCATGTGGACTGTCGAAAATCCGGCCGCCGCCGCCTAGCGGCCGCGCGCGGTGCTGCCGGCGCTCGACTCCACTATGCGTGCTAGCGGGTTGCGGGGCGACAGGCGCGCCGAATTGCGAGTTCTGCATGCGCGAGAGAGTCTGGGTGGGCTGACAATACCCCCCGTACATAAGAGACTCTCGAGCGGGGTTTGTTAACTGTGCCAATACATCTGTTATTTATTTGTGGTGATTCGCCGTGTATTTGTGTTTATTCTCTTAACCTATTCGATTCGCTTACGTGGTATGATCGGGTTCGATGGCCATCTATAACTAATCGCTTGCAATTTACAATCTGTCTTACATTCTACCTTAACTCTAATCTTAAATACTTGAGCTTAACCTAAACTTAAATCTAGCACTTTTCGAGTGTTCGTTTGTTTCTTAACCTATCACTTTTCGAGTGTCTTTCTTATTTTTGCGTCGTGCTCTTGTGACACGGTAATCTATCTTCTTTCTACTTCTCAGGTTGTATTGGGGACGTGATTCGTTATCTTCCTGTGGTTTGTTGCTCTCGTGAACAGCTATTTCCAAGCCTCCGCTCGGATTGACCTCTGTCAGGATGTCTGAGACTTCGGATTCCTGCAGTCCTTCCTCTGATTGATTGCCCGTCTGGAGGGTCGCCGGATTGCCCTCCTGGGCTCGTGTGTGAAGGGTGTCGACAGCTCGGCTGTCGGTGATGGGGTCGCCAGCTTATGACGAGTGGTTTGCCTCATGAGCTCGGTGAGGCGCTTTGTCGGAGGACATGCGCACGCCTGCAGGTGGCGACAGAGCCTGCTCCTTGGGGGGTTGATCGGTCGCTTGCCGATCGTAGTGGGGTCGCAGATCCTTCCGGTGAATTTTCATAGGACTCCCGTCCTTATCCACTAGGAAAATGTCACTGCTTTTTTGGTGGGTAATGCTGTAAGGGCCTTTCCATTTGGAGGCAAAGCCAGCATGGAAGCCTTCGGTGGCTTTGGAGAGAGGTTGGCGAAAGGTGCCGTGATTCGAGTCTTTAGGCCTAGGTGGGCAACGCCCCTGGTGAAATCCAGTGTACATTCCTGTTCCTTAAGCCAGGCTATGCCAAGTATCAGGTGGTTGCGTATATCTGGAGAGACGTGCGTGTGTACCGAAAACGGTGCCCCTTGTATGGTCAGACGGAGCTCGGTGTCTCCAATTATTCTGAGGCGAGCATTCCTGCTGGCTAAGTTGTAGTGAGTCTCGCACGATCTGACCTTCGGGCCAGGTGGGAGGCAGGAGGAATGTACGACGTTTACTGGTGTCGCGGAGTCGATCAGAGCCGCTATTTCCTTGTCACCGAGCTGTACCTTGATGCGGGGAAGCTCGTTGTTCAGACTGGAGAGACTCCTTACTTCCGGCTTGGGTCGCTGGCGTCGGCTGCCGGTTTTACCGCCGCCTCTCGCCAGTTTTCCGCAAGTTTGCGTTCCTTGTTGGCGGGGTTCTCGGGGCAGTCCTTATTTAAGTGCCTCTCAGGGCAATACCAACATTTAGGCAGACTACCTCCCTTATCTTTGGGTGGAGGGGCAGACTTGTTTTGACTGCTAGCCTCTGCGTTCGGTTTGGGCTGTTTGGGCTTGCTCGATTGATCCTCTAGTTCATCCTTTTCTACCTGTAAGGCTCGGCTGAGAAGATCAGCGAAATCCACCAATGCCACGGGGCGCAAAACTTTGCGAAAGCAGGGCTTCATTAAGCCAACGAGGGTATTGACCTTTGTCAGTTCTGGCTCGTCTGGTCGAATTCGCTGGTACAGTAAGTATTTCTCCAGCAGAAAGGCTCCCACTTGCTCTCTTTCCTGTTGCTTTTTGGAGTATAACTGGGCTGTCAGATCGGCCTTTACTGAATCGCTGTCATAGCGTCCAGTGATCAGCTCTCTGTATCGTGGCCATTCGAAACCCAGTGAACGATGGCATTGCCACCATTTCTCTGCTTCTCCGCGTAGCCCGTTTTTGATCGCTTTGACTCTTTGGGCGTGGGGGATTTGGAGAGCTGTTATATACACCTCACAGTCTCTCAGATAACGCTGGGAATTCTCATGGCCGAGGCCCTTGAATTCGGGTAGTGCCGATCTCTGTCCAAAAAGTGCTTGGCAGAAAGCTTCCCAGTTCTGCATGGCAGGGGGCAAACCGCCTGCATTGTTGCCCGCGTTGTTTCCGGCGTTTCCTTCCATGTCGTTAGCTGGAATGATTGATGCAGGATCGGTTGTTCTGTTCGTTGGGTCGGGAGCGATTGGTGAGTCGCTCGGTGTGTCGACGACTGGTTTGGACGATTCTTCCTCAGACTCCGATAGTGGAACGTCTGCGAATAGTCTCCTTGACGACGGCTCCATTCTCGACGTACTCTTCTTCTTCTTACTGGGGCTGGGAACCACTGCGTTTTCTTCAACTCGCAGAAGTTGTGCTTGAGAACGGGTGATCCTCTTGTCGGAGGGTGGTGTGTGCTGGACTGGCATCGGCCGCCTTGGATGATCGTTGATCGAAGACGGGCAGTGCTCTCACTGGTAGACGATGTCAGTAATCGTTGTAGGCCGTGGAGTTCTTCGAGCGCCGTTAGTCCGGGTCGAAGATATCTCGAGGAACAGATTTAGGCGTCGTAAGACGGAAGAGTAGGCCTTGATACTCTCCCATCAAGCTCTGTTGGTCACTCTTCCGTGGATAGCTCAGGGTTGAGTGCTACGGCTGCTCGACCCGCTGCTGCTGCTCGAAGCTGGTGTCGCAGGAGAGTAATTTCCTGGTTCGCCTTCGCTGAGCTCGAACTCGGCCTCCTGTTCTCTCTAGTAGAGACGGATGGAATGGGCAGTTGGGTAGAATGGAGGAGGATTAAATAAAAAAAGTTACTTTTTAAGAGTAGCTTTTATTCTGCGGAACAAAAATCAGGAGCAATCGTGGAACAGTGTGAAACACCCGCTATGCTGCTGATGCAGAACTCGTTCTACCCTATAGGAAGGGGGGAAGAAGTAGTACCAGGCCTCAGATCGGCCGGTTTACTTACAGAGCCGGAGTCCCAACTTTCATGTGGACTGCCGAAAATCCGGCCGCCGCCGCCTAGCGGCCGCGCGCGATACTGCCGACGCTCAACTCCACTATGCGTGCTAGCGGGTTGCGGTGCGACAGGCGCGCCGAATTGCGAGTTCTGCATGCGCGAGAGAGTCTGGGTGGGCTGACAATAACAGTTGTTACTAGATCTTCCATTACTTTATCAGCAAGTAATGAAGTAATGGGAGAACCCATCAGAGTGCCAAATATTTGTTTACATGACCTTATAAAAAACAAAATATGCATTATCAAACAAAAATCTCACAATTCTTTTGTTGTTATTATCGATCTCTCCGAGGCAACGGTTTAGAAAGGGTGTAAAAAATTAAAACTCCTTTCTTTTAAGAAACGACGTTTCGGCGATCATTGTCGCCCTCATCAGGAAAATATTGGAGCACATTTGATTTGTGTACATCTCGATAATCCTTTCCCCCGACTAGTTAACAGCGGGGGAAGAGAGAGACCGAGTGACACAGCTATTATTTATACACTTTGTCAGCTACTGTCTCGGAACTTCCGATAGATAATAACAACAAAAGAATTATAACAAACTACTGAGGGATAAAATCATACTAGATAGTGTATACACACTCATCTAAATACATTAAAAAATCTCACAATATTCTCAATCATAGAAAATGGAATTTTAGATGCTCTATAAATATTAATAGCATGTTTATCTAAACTCTTCGTTTTTCTTACAAACATTCTTCCACCTTTTCTTAGGAAATTCTTTGGTAAACAATACTTTCCTTTGAAAATCTTTTTCTAATTTATTACATCTACTAGAACTATTACACGTTGATACTAATTTTTTACAAATATATCTCTTAAGATAAAAGACATTTTTGGCATCAAAACTTTTAATAGTAGTAATAATATCCACTTTATCAAAATTGATTTTTACATTAAAATTATATCTTAACGAAACTACATCATAACCTCTTGAAGAAGATCAATATCAAATAAATTCTTCACCCATTAATCTGATTATCTAAGTTATTCTGTTATTACTTGTAAGCAGCTTAGTAAATTTATTATTTAATGATTTATCTAATTCATAATTTGAATGTGCACTTTGAAATAAAAAAAGTTTTGTTATGATTTCTTGCCTAGAAAATTAGCTACAGCTTTTTAAATATTTCTTTTTTCATCAGTTAACCCATGCCTGACCTGTTAAATGGAGTTTTCTTGTGTTCATCAATACGCTTCTTTAAACATTTCTTAGTCTGATCAATATAAGTAGCGTTACAGTAATTACAATGAATCTTGAACGGCATATTCGTCTCATGACATTTATCTAACTTATTTCTACCTAACTTTAAAATATTACTTAGCTTTCTTGTTAATAAAGGAGCAACAGTAAAATCAAATTTATTAAATGTAGATTTTAAAGTAAAAAAGAATTTTTCGTGGAACAGAAATTGAGATTGTACTCTTGGATCAATGTATTGTACTTCTATTTTCAATTTTGCTATTAAATTTATGAAATTTTGTACGTCAATTGATACAACTATGAATGGATTTATTAGGATAACTATTGTTAATTGATATTCTGTAAACTAAATTTAATTTCTCATTGTGAAAACTATTATGTATTTGTAAATTAATTGTAAATTAATTGTAAACTAGCGCGCCACACTCGGCCTTTCTTTAAAAGCATAATAAGAGTATATAAATTTATATATAAGAAATGAATTAAGTTAGCTATAGCATTTAAACTATCAATGAATGATAATAATATTTTAACATATTGGTATTGGAAACCTACTGATGAGATAGAGTTTTGAATTTCCATTCCAATGATCCAGTGCAACTTAAACGTAGTATTATTATATATGACTGCAACGCAGGAATGCCTCATAGTTTTATCAACGCAAAAATTGTAACCTGCGATATCTCAGTCAATTTTCGAGCAATCGGGCTGAACATTTATGAGAGTACAGCTCTTATATATACAAAAAAATGTTTTTTTTAACTTTTGCGATTACCGGCCAATCGTTCAAATGGAGCTCTTTATGCTTAATTTTACATGTATTTTTAACTAAAGTGTATTGCAATAAGCTTATCACAGTCAGATAAGTCCCAATCGATCGAAATTTTTTTTGTAAGTTCTACTTAAGTCAAAAAGTGACAGTATAAAATTAGGCATGATTCCGTATCTACAAAAAATATGCAGGCATTTCTTAGTTTTTCGAAAAACGGTTTTTTACCCACAGCTCAAATTCTAAGCATTCTACACAAAAAAGTTAAATAGAAATGATGTAGATATCAAAAAAATACAACTTTTTCCTGTTGACATGAACAGTCGAAAATGCTTAGACTTCAAGTTAACAAGGTAAAATCAAATTTTAATATGAAAATAATTCGTTTTTCATAATAAAACTTTTCAGATATACATTTTACATAAAAATGTTAAGCATAAAATTTGTAGATATTTTTAAAATACAAATTTTACCGGAACGATTATACGCTTCGAATGATTCAACGCATTGTAAAGCTCAATTAAACTAACTATTTAAAGAAAAATTTCAGAGGGCCACGATTATCTCTACGAAATTAGGTTCAATCGATCCAGTTTTTTTTTATAAACTTTTCCCATGTTAACGTCGCGTCAGTATAAAATTGGGCTTGATTCTGTACATACAAAAAATATGCGGGCATTTCTTAGATTTTCGAAAAAAGTTTTTTGGCCATAACTTAAATTCTAAACATTTTACAAAAAGTTCAATAGAAATGTTGTAGAATTTTAAACATACATTTTTTTCCAAGCATCTTTTATAGGTACATCAGATCAAGCCCAAATTTATTCAGTGAATGAATTTATTCAGCACTTTCATTAAAAATAGACATAAATCTGCTCACCGTAATATCGCTAGTTTCACGATACAATAATATACTATTCAAATTATATTATACATTTTATGCAGGTTTGCCTTGCGAGCGCGGAGCGCGAGTAACTAGGGATCGGGCGAGCGCGAAGCGCTAGCGTCAGTCGGTCATGCCTCAAATACAAAACGCGAAGCGTTTTGCAAGCGTTTGGCATGCCTTACATCGCGATGCGATGCAAGGCGGCAAGCCACTGAGGCCTTTCGGACCGAAAGGCCGAAAAGCCGAGTGTGGCGCGCTAGTTAAAAATTAATTTACAATTAATTTACAAATACATAATAGTTTTCACAGTGAGAAATTAAATTTAGCTTACAGAATATCAATTAACAATAGTTATCCTAATAAATCCATTGATAGTTGTGTTAATTGACGTACAAGATTTCATAAATTCAGACTCATTGTAATTACTGTAACGATACTTATATAGGTCAGACTAAGAAATGTTTAAAGAAACGCATTTCTGATGGATTTCTATATATATATATATTTTTTTTGGGCGATTCCATGTGTCAAAGTTCATGAAATTCATGTTTTTTCCATTTTTTGTCAATTTTCATTAAGTTATAGTTCTTCAGGGATGCATTTTTTAATAAAAGTGTATAGAATACTTTTAAAGTTATATGTATTGTAACGTGGAATTTTCCCGCCCACACGGGGATTCCAGTTATTGTACAAGTAATTTATTAACGCGCGGCTGATTCTTCCTCCCGGTTCGTAAGATCCTGAAAAGGTGAGAAAGCGGGAATGTGGTAGCGATTTGGGTACACAATTATTGACACAAATAGTTAATGTTAAACTGTTCAGAAACTATATTGTAAAACTTCTCTTTACAAAACATTTAAGCAACAATATTTGATGAATTTAAATACACTCATGGGCGAATGGCCATATTACTAACTCCGGGAAACACCTGGATTGCTAAACAAAGGGCCGCGAAATTTCTTCTACGATGACTCTAATCGGGAAAATTAAGAAAAGGAATATCCGGCCGGTCCTCTGAAAACGCAAAAGAATTTCCACTATCGCACGAGATAAATTTCAACCCCTGTCAACTCCTTTCTTATTTTCCGCTAATAAATATAATACCATCAAAATTTAGAATCATTTCTCACCAATAATATCCACCAAAATCTCAAAAGAATCTCCTCCAATATTACTTCAGCAAAATTCTCCAATAATACCATATATGATGTTTTGGTATTCGTGAACCATTGAAGCGAATAAATAATTTATAGTGTTTTTTAATGTAGTAATCTAGTAAGTGAAGATGGCCCTCTACAAACCTCGGAGACGAAACTATACCTACGATACATCATAGATATAAATACAGTTGGTAAGGTTCATAATCAAGCGGAATTAAATCGCCAAACATAAATCCAAAATATCTAACAAAACTCGAAATTTCAGACGAAGAAATTTTTAATTTTTGTTTTGATTTGACAGTGTCCTTTACAATGATTGGTACTTTGTTACCTTTCTCTTGAATTCCATTTTCAAACAGTTCGATTCTATTATTTATAACGTCTAACGATAATACGTTCGTTTCCTCGTTAAAAATCATATCCGATAAAACATTTTAAAAAATAAAGTAGTTTGCCGACACTTTTGTCTTGACAAAAAGAAAGACAGTACAAGAGAGAAAGACAATATGACGGCGACCTAACCTATAAGCACGTCGATATACGCTTAATTCTCACGTAGCGATTCTTACTCAACAAGTTGAGCAAAGTTTGCTTAAATAGTCGCATTGATTTTGCTGAAACTAAATAACCGTTGCTACGGATTTTTTCCGTGTACATACAGTTTAGCTACAAAATGCATCCATAGATTGTGTATGGTGGAGTTCGAACCACTGGAGCTTGAACGTTATAAGACACTTACGTACATACATATAGGTGAATGTAAACATAAAGGTGTCCGCGTGACAAAAAACCCAAAAATCTGCTTGAATCCAGAACCTCTGGATTACGAGTCCAATACTCTGCCTAGTGAGCCGTCTCTGCTCTTATGATTTGAATTAAAGGTAATTTTGTCTACTTTTTTTATTTATAATTTTTTTTAACTAATAGGCGTGCTTTATCCTCTTAATTGATGTAGGTAAAGAATAAACCATTATAAATAAGGTCATTTTTTTATTTTATATTTCTTTATTTTAAAAGTTTATTCATGACGTTAAATACTGATAGTTCATATTTTTTGAAATTATAGGCTAAAAACTTTTTCATCGATTAAAGTTGAATAGGTTGAACATATACAGGGATGATTTTCAGAAAAATGGCATCTCCGTCCCAATCGAAGAAAAAAAATAATCGTTACGGATACAACTGACAGTGGCTTTTGATCTTTCGGGGCATAACAAAACGTAATTTATTCGAAAAAAACTACAACTATTATTAAAATTTTTCCCATAAGATTAACCAAGGAAAATTTCGCGGGTTGCTGCGGAGGTGATATTTTCACATCAATTGTGTGAAGAGCCATTACAAGATGAAAGAATTTCTTTTTAAATAATTATTTAGGTTTATATATTTACAACATTTTTACTGTATTGATGTAATGAATAACTTTACTTACCACCATAATAAGTAGTGCTACGGAGGTGACGTTTTCTTTACCACATCAAATTATTTACAAAAAATCCGTTATAACAATACTGCAAATTCAATTCACATGAAAAATTCAAATTTGGGTGGTAAAGTTTTAAAATCATTAACTCTGGTGATGTCATAGTGATCAACTTGGCAATACTAGCCGAACATAGAAAGTAAATTCAAATGCGAAAATTCAATTTTGAACGTAATAGAACTCATATATGTATGTACGTATATATATGGGTGATTCTCTGTGAGATCGACTGACCGAAAAATAGATATAGCTATAACTCTGAGAATTTGTTCTGGTGGTTGCCTCTGATTACTCTGAGTTTTTTCAGATTTTTTGCATTGATTATCTTAGAGTTACAAGGGGTCAAAGTTGGTAAAAACAGTTTTTTTTATTTTTTGCTGATTTTAAAAAATTCATTGCTCCTCAGGGAAGCATTTTTCACTATTGGGACATAGAACATTTATGTCTTGAAATTTTCTCAATTTTTCAAAAAAAAATTACTTTTAAAGTCATATCTATAGGTTATAACCATCCTACGAATGATTTAATGTTTAAAATCAAGTTTTTGGGTTTCGCTCGCTGGGATCGAAACCAAAAATATGTGAAAAAGTGCCTTAAAATAATACAAAAACATGTGCCAAAGCCCAGAATTTCTGAATTTTTTTTACTAGTCCATTCCTGTTTCTACTGTGACGAGTATCGTCACGCCGCATGCATATTTTATTCTAATACATATGTTTTTCTATATTTGCATGTAAGCCTTTTCAGATGTTCCCGCGCACCAGAGCTGTACGAGAGTTGATGTATTGCTGAACGCGTCGCCTGGTGAGAGAGCGAGCGTGAGAGAGAAGCTTCTAGCGTCACGTTAGGTTAGACGTGAGATTCGATTCGACTATCGAGCGCGCAGGCCGTGTCCTGAGAGAAAGATAGCGTCTTTTCATTGCAACAATTAGTTATTGTTATTTATTGTTGAGTTACTTGCGTTCACGCGTGTGCGAGCATAGTATACTATACGTTTGCGATTGAGGCGACATAGCATCAACAGCTGGAGTGTAGCGAGACCGCATTTCAACCGATCTTCGAGCGAGCGTACTTGGCTGACTTGTAAGTACCAGCTTTTCTCTCTCACTCTCACCAGCGCGTTCAGGATCATTAGCTTTCTATCGACCGTGAGTTTGTGTGCAAAGTTAGCACATTTGTACATATTTTATTGTTGAGGTTCTTTTACTTGATTGATACAATATATGCAATAGCCTTTTACCCAACTTTCCGTGTGTTTCATTTACTAGTGTTACATTCTCCCTGTTCTCCTTTTTCTAAAACCCACGGAGAATTAAAGTAGAATATTCTACATATAACGAGTGTATAATCCCCGTTACACTACAAATAATTATATATGCCAAAATAGCTGAAAATTAATGAAAATCCCTTGTGGTGTCTATTATTATAATAGGCGTATGGACTCAATTCATCGTAAACATTTGTTTAGGCTAAATTCTCTTATAATTTAAGAAATTACAATATTACCTGACTTAAAATAACATTAAAATATTAGATTATTTAAGCAAAATAGCTGAAAACGATCAAAATCCCTTTTGGCATCTATTATTACAATATGCGCATGGACTGAATTCATTATGAACATTTGTTTAGGCTAAATTTTTTTATAATTTAAGAAATTACCTGACTTAAAATGACATTAAAATCTTAGATTATTTAATCAAAATAGCTGAAAACGATCAAAATCCTTTTTGGCATCTATTATTACAATAGGCGCGTGGACTCAATTCATTATGAACATTTGTTTAGGCTAAATTCCCTTATAATTCAAGAAATTACCTGACTGAATTATAATAATAGATGCCAAAAGGGATTTTGATCGTTTTCAGCTATTTTGCTTAAATAATCTAATATTGTAATGTCATTTTAAGTCAGGTAGTATTGTAATTTCTTAAATTATAGGAGAATTTAGCCTAAACAAATGTTTATGATGAATTGAGTCCGTACGCCTGTTATAATAATAGACACCACAAGGGATTTTCATTGATTTTCAGCTATTTTGGCATATATAATTATTTGTAGAAACAGGAATGGACTAGTAAAAAAAATTCAGAAATTCTGGGCTTTGGCACATGTTTTTGTATTATTTTAAGGCACTTTTTCACATATTTTTGGTTTCGATCCCAGCGAGCGAAACCCAAAAACTTGATTTTAAACATTAAATCATTCGTAGGATGGTTATAACCTATAGATATGACTTTAAAAGTAATTTTTTTTTTGAAAAATTGAGAAAATTTCAAGACATAAATGTTCTATGTCCCAATAGTGAAAAATGCTTCCCTGAGGAGCAATGAATTTTTGAAAATCAGCAAAAAATGAAAAAAAAACTGTTTTTACCAACTTTGACCCACTGTAACTCTAAGATAATCAATGTAAAAAATCTAAAAAAATTCAGAGTAACTAGAGGCAACCTCCAGAAAAAATTCTCAGAGTTATAGCTATATCTATTTTTCGGCCGGTCGATCTCACAGAGCATCACTATATATATAAATATGTGTATATATATATATATATATATATATATATATAAGAAATATTTCTAAAGGAAATTTTAAATTATATCGTTCGTGCGAACCTATTTGCACATTTGAAGTTCTACAGTATTTTGATTACCAACGTTCTCTCTGGTGACGTGCTACGGAGGTAACATTTTAGCTATATTTAAAGCAATCATTTCTACACACTTAATAAAATGACTTAGGTATGTATCCTAATTTGTTAAGTACATTTAGTAGAAGGTTTTTAAAAAGTTAAAATGTGGCAGTGTATGCGGTGGCCACTTTTCTGCAAATCACCCATATATGTATAGAGTACAAGTATCATAAACATTTTTATTATATAATTATATTTTGTTGCGATTATGCATGATTGTTAGTATGTAGAAGAAGATAAACGACAGGACTCGAACTCGCAGATTCGACAGTCAGAGTTCTTTACTCAAACCACTAAGCTAACATTTACGTTGCACATATTGCGTAAACCCATTGCAAGTGCCTTATATTTGTAATAATACAAAGAAAAGTTTTATGATGTATGACAACAAATCAGTTCGATTGTGCAGCCCATGTAATAATATCTGAATCTTATTTATATAGTAAGCTGAGTGATAAAATTAACTTGGGGAAAATGACAAAAATGATATATCGTTCGTTTGTAAACAAATTAATTATAATGAAATATTATGCTTTGTTTATTTACACTTGTTTACACAAACATATCTGACTGACCGATATTTTTCTGTTACTTTGATTATCAGTCCTCAGCGTAGCTTATAATATTCATAAAGTTTGTACTACACATATACAGGGAGGATGCAGCTTTCGGAGGGCTTATAGAAAGTCTAATTTACTGTCAAATAAATAAAATTAACAAAAAATTGCTTTAGTATATTTTATGTAAATTTATATACTGATTATAACAATATATAGTAAAAGTGATATTTCGAAGCATATTAGTTTATTTTTTATATGAAATTTTCGACTGCTTACAGCACATGGTGAATCATCCCAAATCATTTGTGGATTATTTGTACAATCTATATTATCTACATTACGTGAAAGCTTACCAAACCTCCATGTCGAAATAGATAATCCAGATTCAAATATAAGCTTTTCACAAACTTTAAGAAATATATAGAAAAGTTTGAGTAGCATTGCTCTGGAATATTTATGAATGATTAAAACAATATAACAATGAAACATTCAAACCATCACATTTTGATGCTGGTGAGACAAGATTCGATTATTTATGCGAGATAAAACTTAGATATCTATATCAGAATCGATTTATCAAAATTTGAATTTAAACACGATGAATTGCGGAAAGCTCTTTTGAAATTTTTGGAAAGATTGAGTTCTATTTTACAAGAATTTTTTGTAGGAAGTTGTGGAAAACAATCCTGAAACCTTTTCTGAGTCAAACGGAAGTAGATCTTGAAAACATTATAAACATTATTTATGTTTGATAATAAACAAAAATCTTTTTTCAGTAGTTCACCTAACCTTCAGTGCTGTACGAAAAATCATTTACATTTTTTAATCTTTTGGCTGACTCAGAGCATTAATTGTCACCTATTTATAGCCTATAATAGAAGGGTTAAATTTGTGCTAAAAATATGCAATTTTTGTGATTCTTTTGGGCTATAATAATCTATAGTAATTGCATCCTCTCTACCATTATCGTGAGCTATGCATAGTTGTAACAGGGTCTCACTTCCTAGCTTTATATCAATTTCAGCGCACTCGATAGTCCAGAGGAAAGAAAATCCTCAGATTATATGAGCTATCTTCCTGAATTTAATTGAAACAAAGTCTTAATAGAAAAGTCTTTCCAAGACCTATTTTTATTCTAGCTTTTGATAATTATATTGCTATATAATTGATTTGAAATGAGAAACTTTCAATTTATTTATCGAACATTCATCTATTTTAATGATCTCTAATTTATTAAGATTGGATCAATTATCCTTCTGAAATGATGGTTATTTTAAATTTAAAATTAAAATGTAATTTAGTTTAAATGTTTATAAGTATTTTTTATTATCTCCTTGCAATGTTGATTCTACAGTAATCGTATATAATGATGATGATAAAATGTATGATTGTTGTATATTTTATTTTGCCTCTGAATTCTTGTTATGAATATAATAAAAAGATAAAAAGATTTTTGCGAATATTGAATGAGAATAAATAAGTTATAAATTTAATTTTCATGCAACAATCACACAGAATAAATCTATTCGTTTTAATTAGAACAGACAACTAGATAATTTTTTTTTTTATTTTAAAATAAATTCAAGATAACCTCTCGCATACGTTCATGAAATAAATTAATATTATTTCATAGAAATTTACTTACTACGTGCATAATGAAGATAAATCGAGGATAATTTTGTACATTTGTGAAACATAAATTATTTTTTTGCTTTCTTTATTAGCTCTTGACATTAAAGTGTTGAAAAAATGAAGTTTTATTAATGAAGCTGTAAAAATATTTTTATTAAATCAGTCATGATGAATATTTTTTTTATTTTAAAGTACTCATTTACACCTTCAATTGAAGGGGTTAAACATTTCAACTATTAATTCTACGTCTCACAGACATATCATGTTTTTTAATGACGTTTCTTCATTAAATTCAGTCTCTAATGCGTGCATAATTCAGAGCATCTGAGTGAAGAAAATGGAACGTTTGACGTTTCATTCTACTTCTTGAAAATTGCACTAAAACTTGAACCGGAACACTTTTGTGTTAAAAATTATTTTTCTCCACACTGCGCCGAAAGTTCCACTTTCGTTCCCGGGCGTCAGGAGCGAAATTAATAATTTCGGCGCTAGTGTGAAGAAAAATAGTATACGCACCACGGGAGTAAATTCGAACTGTCCATATCCCGTGTTTGCCACCTAGCCTTCGGCTCGGGTGTCAATATACACGAGAAGTCAACTTTCCAAGCTTTTTCCTCCCTAGGCACGTAATATACTATTTTCATTTATTCAACAAGTTTAACGAATTTTTTAAAATATTTAAACCAATTTGCAAAAAAGAATTTAATAGTAAATCAGTTTATGAACAATAAAAAACAAATTATCACGATTGCATAAAGAGACATTTTCTACAGTTATATAAATAAAACTTGTTTTTTTTTCAGCCGTTAATCCAGGCTTATAACCCAACCCAACCTTTCAAAACGTTCATAATCCCAGTAACCCCTATAACCCTATAGATTTGCAGCCATTGAAAGGACTCGTAATAACCCGACAATTTCCGAAGCATAAGATATAATACAATCAAAAATAATACAACTATTCTTTATTCTATAATAACATCGATTATCATTTTGACCGTTATCTTCATCATCGCTATCATCATCGTCGTCATCGTCATCATCATCATGATTGCTGAAATATCGCCAGATTCGATATTATGAATTGTGAGTGAAACGCCGCAAGCTCTGGTGTCAAAGCTAAATCTCGAGTGCGTAAAGCAGTCGCTAACAAGCTCAGCCACAGAGCTTTCGCCCAGATCCATCTAGCGTAACTCCGAACCCTTAACTCGACGCAGCAAGTCGAACCTTTAGTGGAAATCTTTAGTTCATCTCATTTATTCGCAAACGAGATCTGCAATCGGAGCGATAGATCCATACGAAAAAACGGCAGAGAGAATCCTTTGCTGTGTGTGTGTGCGTGCGCCTGTGTGTGCGTGCGTGTGGACGCGCGCGTGTGTGTCTCTGTACGTGTGTGTATGTCGGGTGAAACGGTTTTTTAAGCGCATTTCTATAGTCGACTTATCACATAGTGAGACACGTCTAGCCAACGACAGTCTTAGAGACGTAGTGCACAGAGTCGCGACGCCTCGACAATCAAGCCCAAGGGGTGTTGAGGGAAGCAGGGGTGCGGGGGTGCACGCTCAGACGCCTGCGCCGCGCGCGCATGCGTCCAGGTGTGTGCTCCTGTCTCGTGAGTTTCGCGCTCTCCCGCCGCGTAGTAGTCGGCATCCGCCGCTCGTGAGGCTCGCATCTACGCCAATCGCTCGTTCCCCATATCCGTTTGCCGGTTCATCCAAGTTCGCGCGGCAATAAACTTGGACACGCGTTCTACCCTTCGCTACACAATTTTTTTTCTTACCTTGGCGACTTTGTCATCATAGTGTCTCTTCTTTGTGGCATTGATCTCTCAGTTGACTGACAGTTTTTCGTCTTGGTTTTTGCTTGTGCAGTGCAATGATGGCTTTGTGATCGAGAAAAGAGCAGCCAAGTTTTCCGGTTGAGAGCTCAAAGCTGAATGCTAAATCAAGGATGAAAAGAGAAGAACAGCCAGAGAGGAGTTCCATTAAATAGGTAAACAGCTTGGGAAGGAGGTTAGGTACCGCGGGATATTAGGATTTTTTACTCCAATATTAATGATATTTGTCACATCGGCTCGAAAAGTTTATTTACCAATGTTCCCGCGATAGTCGCAAATATTGATCGATTTCGAAACTTTCGACGGATCGAAGTTTAGTGTATACAATATTTATTGAGCGTCTTGTGAGCGGCTTTCAAACTCTATGAAAAATTCAAATTCCTCCACTCATATGCGACGAAAAAGTAAATAATTTACTTACAACAGATTATGAAAACAAAATTTAAATTTTATTCATCTCCGGTATTTACTTATATCAACATTTATAAAACTTTGAATGATTCTATCCTCGCTGTTTGTCATAAGTAGATAGGTTTATGGTTATTTAACGTCTGTTGTATTCTGATATGGCATTTCAATGTTTAGTTGATTAATAAGTTGGCTTCTGGAATGCCTTAATGGGTTCATCTATATTCCAATAAAAATATTTCCATTATCCAAAAAATACTGACCATATTTGTATTCCAAGACTTCTATCGATTGCCTTCTTCGCATCAGACAAGAGAAATACTTTAAAGTTATGATTCTGATCAAATGCTTAATATGATAATAATGTATTCGATTGCAGTATTCATTTTTAAAAATACGTCATAAAGTTGAAGAGCTTTATTATTCATGAATCTAATTGACAATAAATATTTTATTGCCTTGCAGATTAATCTGATTCCTCAAATAGTTTGTTAAATATACTTATTCAGGTTTATTGTTTGCTATGTTTAGTCTAAAAATACAGTAAAAGTACAGTAGCAACTCGATTCTTAGATTATTTAAATGCAAGTATTCATTATTAACATTGATTCAAATCGAAGGTTTCCAGGAAAATTGCTTGCATACGATTTCCTTTAACTTTATTCTGTCTACGCTTGAATTTGCAATTTGGGAAAATCAAAAGTTTTCCCAAAATTATCACAATTATATGAAACGCAAGCGTATAAATGAAATGAAATCTGGTAATGTACCTAAGTGCACGGCAGAGTTCATGCACATTTCTCCGTCATAATTATTTCATTTTCAGCGTAGATGGATTACGCAACGCCGGCTTAAAAATGTTAATATCGTTATAAAGGCAATTTGATTTCCCAATATAACTCCTACAAATATACGAAAATTAATACATTTCAGCAGTCACGTTGAAACTTCGATGCATTTGAATAATTTTGTTTATTATAAAGAACATAGACAAAATATTTAAATCTGAGGCGTAATGATGTACTGGATACATTATTTATAAGGAAATTGCATTTTATTCTGATAAATAGCTCACATCTTCAGCAGTTTAACAGATTCAGTAATACATTTTAGAATCCCTATCTCACAGTGACACACTGTTATAAATCATTGCAAATAAACACTGATAGAAACAAAGAATAAGGTTTGTAATCGAAGCTCTAAAATTAATCTACTCTTACATCATTACGGATCTTTTTTAATCTATGGATTTGTTATTCATTCCAAGTCACATATTGCGTGTATCCTAAATTTTTATGTTTTCGTTCTTACGTGAATTCTGAATTTTGATTTTTGAATCAATATTTTCTTTAATAAGTTGCGAATAATTATTTTGCTTTGAGAAGGATGCTTTGCAAAATTAAAACATCAAACTTCGTTAAATCACTGTAGAAACACACTTGATGGTGCAGTTTATATTATTTGATTTTTGAAAATATATTTAATGACACATGTACGTATGCATGTGCGTGTGTCGATTTACTTTAGAAATTGTATATTCTAATTTAAGGGAGCAAAGCCCTTTTTTCTGAATTCGGAGAAAAACGAATATTTAGTTTTACTGATGCATTTTTGTTTTATGATTCCTTTTGTACTAAACAAATTTGAAATATGTAAATTGGATAAGAAGAAATCAAAATGAAATAAATTAACATTTTAATAATTTAATTCACAAAAACGTGCAATTTTACAGCTCGTTTTTAAATTTTCTGATATTAAAAATTTTCAGATAATTATACGGGTCAATGAATTGACCGCAGATTTTTTTTATTGGTTTATAGAAAGAGAACTATCCTGGGAAGCTATTACAAAGTGAAAAACAGTACCGGAACTGCTATGTGTACCAATTGCAAAAATGGAAGCAGCTCGATCGCGAATCCGTGTGCTAGTAATAAAAAAATTAAAATGCAACTGACTTTGGCTTGGAATAAATAAACGAACATTTCAACTGTTCTGTAAAATAGAATCGATAAAATTGCGAGATTGTTGAGCCAATACTTCGAGAGCCGATTTTAAAACCTTTCATATTAATAAGGGTTTCGAAAAAAATTATCTGACTGGCTCTTACGCCTTCTGAGATAGGAAATACTTCTAACGTGAAAATTATCAAGTCAAAGATTTTTATCAAATTCAAATATCATTATAATTATAATAAAATCATACAGTAATAGAGTTAAATGGATGATTTCCCATCTGTGTCTAATAAAAATACCATTGTATCAAAATGTTGTTTTGCAAGCAAAACATAATCTGAATCGAAAGAAATAGCTGTTGAAGTAAAAATGCTGATTTAAAAATGTAGCAATTTTTTAAAAATACTTTCCTGAATATTAAGTAATATTATTAATTTTAAATAACATAATTTTTGCGGCATTTCATCTTAAACATCTACATTTTTTTTATTCGAAATAAATGCATACAGTTATTTATTATAATATACAAGAATATTTATATAATTGTCATTTATATACAATAAAAATTAATAGCGAATATAATATTTGATGATAAAAAAAAGAATAATAAATTTCAAGAACACAATTATAAAATTCGGCTTAAGATGGACTCACAATTTATTTCATTGATTACGATGTATATTACTAATACCCTTTAAGAAAGCAATCTATTGATTTAAAAATTGATGAAACAAGGAAAATTTAAATAATATTACAGTGGTATTTACCGCCTTTTTAGTCTTTTTAAACATTTTAATATTTTATATGTCAAAATACATTTTACTTAAAGTGTTTACTTTCAACGCTCGGTTTTATAACTATTGCAACATTCTTTACGTTCGCAAAGAAAAATTTTAAATTTACATTATATTTCTGAGTCCCTATTCGTCCCTCCACGTGCGACGACGAGTGACATTTGTTTAAAACGAAACATGAGAAAGGTATTCTTTTATCGAAGCGACTGCGACGAGGTTCGGTGACGGTGGTCTTTGACAGAGCCGCAAACGAAGTTAGTAATTGGAATTTTTCGAGGCGACATATGCAAAGACCGCGAAAGAAAAGAGAAGAGAGACAAAGTGCAGCTAAACATCGTTTAGGTACATACAAACATATCTTAAATGGACAAAATAATTGAATTCTATTTTTACATTTTGTTTAATTTATTTAATTGATGTATCAAACTTACAATAAAAAGTATAATCACTTCATATGCTAGATAGATACAATCAGTTTCCAAAGACCAGGTACGCTACACGTCTTTCGAATTTGGACATGCCAAATAATATTGTAAATTCCCTCATGGAAAAAAACTCGCCATTTAGCATTTTTTTGTAGGGGGTGACTGATAATTTCTATGAATTACAGGATTATTTAATGATTTTTAAATTCATGCATCTATTACTCAATTATGTGTACTTTTTGTAGATTAATAGCTTAGCATTTTTGTAAAATTGAAAATATTAAGATTATCATTATTTTAAACATTATACAAGCAAACTAAATATAAAAGCAGAATTAAATCTTTCACTTCGATTTCTTACATCTAGTTAATTTAATAATATTCATAGTAGACGTCGAGTGATGCCACTTTTACATACGAAAATAGAATGTATGATAGGCAAAATACTTCTACTAGTCTTCATTTGCAAGTACACAACGAACATTGAAGGGCGACCACTCGCGTTTGTGTGAGCTTTTTATGAATGTCGTTATCGGGGCGTCTCGTTTACCGTGCCGGCCATTGAGCCTCGACAGTATGCGGCAGACTTCTAAGATTATGTGCAGCACCTATTGTCACGTATAAGCTATGCGACCGCTTCTGTTTAATCGAATATAAGTATATGATGAATAACTTGACCGGTAAATGTTGAGAGTTATTGTAGCTACATTTAGTCGTTTTATATATAATTGTTCCTTGAATAAGACTACTTTCATTAAGTATTTAATTATTTCAGTATTATACAGGAGAAAGTGTGCACGATGTAATAATAGCTTTCTGAAGCATGAATAGTTAATAGTTTGTCAATCCGGCGATAATTAAATAAGATATTTTTTAATAAATTGCGTAGCAATAGGACTTTAGAAATTGGAAATAGATAGGGTAATAGTATGACTGAGTTATTGTTACTTTTTTAGGGGATGTGAAGGGCAATGAAAAATTCAAATTTCGCCCTACAATATTCAAATGAAAAAACCCCTTACATTATTACATATCATTTTACGAAGTTGATTTAAAAATATCCCTTCGAATGGCATCTGAATCATGAGATTTGGAAATAGATTGTCTGAATGTCATTTAAAGAGATATGTATATGTAAATATCCAACTTTATAAAATAGTGGATAATGAAATCAAGGAAAAGCAACCATTGGTTTTTAGTCGTTTGGATTTTCTACGTTCTTATAAGCGTTCCACCTGCTATGTTCTTGTAAAATTTGAATTTTTCATTTGATTTCACATCACGTTAAATTCTTTAAATTTTATTTTATATCTTTTCTCAACGGCATTAAAATTCATCTATTAAAAGTGTCATCAAGCCTTCACTTGTTTTATAAGACAGAATCATCATAATTTGCTAGGGATTCTAGAAAAGTTATTTTTGCTATTATTTTCAATTATTAGAACTTGTTCTTATCACAAATTAAAAAAAACGGAAAGGCGTCGATGAGGCAAAAATATAAATTCGGTTCCAGAGTGCGCAAGCAAACTTTTCAGATAAAAAAACTAAAGTACAACGCTAGATCAGTTTCTTCAAAAAACATCAAACAGTTCATCAAAATTTCTAAAAATATCCGTTTTCTCATGTTTTGCTCATGCGCATAATTTTTCAGCCAATCAATAATCAATTTTAACGTTTTTTACCTGTTCAAAAAGAATGATTTTATTAAATTAATCATATATTTTCAGAAGTACGTTAAAAACATTTTCCTGTAAAAAAATTTGAAAATCATTTTTTTCTGATGACAATGGCTATATTTAAATTCTTTATTTTGAGCCTAATTATCTTTCCTGTTGCTGTTATTGTACCTGAACTTGTAAAAAATATCAGGCAAAAGTATAAATGTTTTCTAGGTTTGACGCACAAAACAATCAGTGCAAATACTGTTTAATGCTGATAACCTCCGGTGCTTAAGGGATTATACCTGAGTTAAAATTCAAAAAAATCAAAATTTTTTTTATTTGATTTTTTGAAGGAAAATTTACTATAGAATAAGCTGCTGAAATCCTTTTTGACCGAAAAATTATGTTACAAAGTTATAGGCAAAATACTAAAAAAATACAATTTTTCAAAATTGCGTATTATTTATATTTTGTCTTATAGCGCTTTTGATTATTCAAAACAATTGCGATTTTATAGGAAACGTAACATTAAATGTGTTTACAAACTCCTTTTAAAAACACAATTTTATTAAAAAAAAAAAAAAAACAAATTATTTACTGGATCATTACATATTAGCATACTGTAAATACCTAATTTTTATAAAATCATATATTTTTTATTTTGAATATTTATAATACAATAAATTTAAAATTTAAATTTAGTCTTGTAATATTTTAATCAAACTTATAAAGGGTTAAAAACATACGTACAAATTTAAATTGAAATTACCGTCTAAAAACGTGGCACCTACAGCATATGGAAAAGGAACTCACTGTTTTACCGACCTTGTCGAGTTTGCATTCAGACAGCTGTTTCGTCTGCTGTCTGTAGTCTAGTACAAACTGGATGTTGTGCTGTTGTGATAACTTCTGAGTCTACTAGTCTTCAAATTTAGATAAGTATTTGGACTATAAACGACATATTATTTGTGAAGACTTTGTTCTTTGTGAGTGTATTCTTTATTTTTAGGTGTACGGGCTATAAATATCATGTGCACGACAAGATGCATGTGTATTAGATGGCCTCAAAGCAGCTCAAAGTCTACTGTAATTGTTAACAATCCTGTCAAGTAATCGGTAAGCAATGACAAAAATTATATTCATATAAAATATGCTGAGTGTAAATGCGTATCAAAAACTTAAATTTCAATTTCAGCTTTTGATACTGGTATATCAACACGAACAGCACCCGGGTCTCCATATATTCCATAATATTTAGGTATTTTATGCCAAAATACAAAAAAAATATGCCAAGCAGTTCATGTAAGTACTACTCGATAAGTATACATAAGTGTCTTGTTTAAACTTTAAATACATTTTTCTCAAGTTTTGAATTTTTATGATTTTAGATCACTTGCCGCAGGATTTCTCAGGAACCATCAGCCCAATCAAGCTGAAATTATTTGGAGAGCTTCAGGGAATCCTTCGTCACTGCTTGAACGGAGGGAAATTGGCTAAGGTAAGTTTAAAGAATGTTACGCATATGAACATATGCATAATTCACTAGAATTATGAATATTATGACCTTATGTGTTTCTCAATATTTAAAATCTTCAGTTTTCAGTAATCCCTTCCATTCACAGCTGAGGAGAAAGACATTTAGAAGAAATTCCATCCAGTTTGGTTTGGATTCATCACCCGGATGATGAGAAATCATGCGGCAAAGGAGAAAAAGTACTAAAATGTAATGCTTCACACATGGGATTGTTGAAGCAGTAAGTATAGATATATCATGGTTTAAAAATATGCAAAATTAAAATGAATATGTATACTCGAACTACGAAAAAGATTTTTTATGATACTACTTATATATAATTTTATTTTGCCTATTAACTGATGATTAAGTAAAGGTAATGGTTTTCTGTAAATAACAGCGAAATTCAAAGTTAAAAGATGCAGAGACTCTTTGATAGCATAAATTTAGCTTTTTACTAAGAAAGATGCTTAGTGATGAAAAGAGCCATAATTATTTCAAAGACACAAGAATAACCATTTCTCGCAGCAATCGCAGTGCGGTTAAATTATTGAATGAGATTCTCGGTAAGTCAAAAATTCCATCGATATCTATGAGCTGCCATGTGTGTCAGTAGAGGCGAGGATATGAGATTATTTTCATATCAGCAATAAAACTGTCTCACTGAACGCGAGCCACTTATAATTACAAACGATGTGTTCTTCAAACGGAGGATATCCGAAGAGAGCTATCCGAATTTTTCTTTTTCAGTCCGAATTTATCCGGTAACAATGCGTACAATTCACGCATATATTCGTGTATTTTAATTTTCGGTACTTGGGCTTGTTGCACATTGCATACACCGCGTCTTTCAGCCTCGTATGTACCGTCAGACATGCTTTTATTTTCCGCAATCGTCAACAGTCACACTCAACTGATGTCCAAAGCAAAGAGAGGAATACAGAGTAGGGACAAAGATTGAGAGTCTGGAGGTGTGGGTAGAGGATGGTAGGGTGGGAGGGTAGGTGGGTAAGAAGAGAGAGAAAAAAAGCTTACTTTTTTCATCCCAACGGCATCGTAGAAGAGCACGGAATTGAGTTGCGCTCAGTAATATGCATGCGATGCGCCATGCATATTCAATTATGATGGGTATATCGCACACGACGACTATTATAAAACTATAGGTGTATGTGTCTGCGTGGTGTGCATAAGCGAGTTTACAAACTTACAAAGACATAGGCCTAGGGCCAAATTTATACAGCAGATTCGATAAAGTAACGTGGAGTCTTTGCCTATTCGAATCGTTAACCTTATTAAGGAGGCGCGCCACCGTTGTTGCTTCCTATCTTTCGCTGGCGGGTTTTTGAATAATCGCTTCGCCGATCCCTCGTTTAGCGTGAGCAGCGAGTGAAAGAGAGATGCGAATGTATTAACAGAGAGAGAGATTCGAGAGGGAGAGAGAGGAGAGAGTTTTCCATCTCTCGGTGGTGCGCGATGCGGACTCGTAATTATACGCGAGTTCGAATTCGAAGGATAGAGAAAGAGAGAGGGAGAGACAGAGAGAGACAGAGAGAGAGACAGAGAGAGAGAGAGAGAGAGAGAGAAAGAGAGAGAGAGAGAGCGAAAGCGAGAGAGAGAGAAGAGAATACACTTGCACGCGATGAATTCCATTTGCGGATGATTTAGTAACCGATCGGGCGTGAGCCACCCTCCAGTCGTTGGGAAAAAACTGACTTGCTCCTTTCTTTCTGCGTTCGCACGCGGTCTTCTTTAATTGAATCGAAGCGCTCGATAATCGCCAGGTTTTAGTATTATTTGCTCCTAACGACTAAGGGAAAATATCGTGTGAAGATTCGCATTCATTTTTTCCACGAATTAGAGACTTAACGAGAACGACGAAACAGTCTTCTTAATGGAAAAAGAAAATCACCGCTCAGTGCGTTTTCGCTAATGTTTTGCAGAATTATTATACAGCCTTGTTTGAAGCTTGATAAAAATCTCCGGTCGCTCAGCGTCCATTAGACATAACTTGGCTTAATCAAATTATGCTAAACAAAACAACTTATCAAGCGAGCAAACATAATGAACTCTTTCTCTCTTTCTCTCCCTCCCTCACCTATCTTCACTCGCCTAACTCTCTTTTTTCCTCTATCTATCGCTCTTAGAAGCCCATCGTATAATTTCATAAAAGGAACAATACATTTTCAAATTTAATGCGGCATGTATTAAACAAAGACAAAATATGTAAAAATACAGACACAAAATAGGTGCAAGTATCATTAGCTCGTCTGATAGAAAATAAGAGCTGCTTCATTTTGTATACGAGGATTAATGCTCTTACGAAATTTAGTTACAAATTTCATAAAATTTTTCATACAATAAAGTGTTAGGTTCTAATGAAATATTAATGCCGGCAATTATAGTGCATTAAGATGCAAGTGGCCTAAATAGTTCTTTACAGTACAACGGGTATAAACGCACCAGCATAGCGAGTGAGGTTAGGACCGTGCTATGAAGAATGACCTAGGACGTGAGTATCGTATACTATTTTATAGCATCTATCTGTTTTAACACATTAACGGCCACGGCGATATTTCATAGTCGATTCGTCACAGTTGACAGTTGATTTTCGATCTGTACAAGACGTAGAGTGAACTAAATATTATAAAGAGCAACATATTCTTGTGTAAAAAGACTTGCTCTTTCCGAATCTGAGATCAGATTTGAAAAATTTTGCACCAAAAATTAATGTATAAAAAGTGCACAGTCGCGATGTTTGAATTTTAAGTATATTTAAGTAGCCATATTTAATTTTTGGTATAAAATTGTTCAAATCTGACCTCATATTCGGAAACAGCAGGTCCTTTTACATAAGAATATGTTACACTTTATAATATTTAGTTAATACCACGTCTTATAAAGATAAAAAATCAATTGATTGTGAAATATCCACGTGGTCGTTAATGAGTTAAATCATATCATAAGCAGTCCATTCCAGCACCATGAAATTAGTAATTACCACGATGCCGCAATGGACTACTTAGGCCAATGACAAGCGTAGCATAGGTGCAGACCTAGATCATACTTCAAATTTTATGGAATTGATTTAGCATCAACTATTTTTTACAGTATAATTAATAATCATCATAATCGCTTTTATAACTACTAACAAGGAGCATAGTTGTAAAGAATTAATTTTTAATTAGATTAATAACAGTTTAACTAATAATTAAACATTTAATTATCAATTATAAGTTGAATAATTCATAATTGATTGATTTAGTTTTCAATTATACCTCAAACAATTAATAATTATATTCCTTAAGATAATATAATTCCTTAAGATAATATTATTAAGGGGTTAAAATTATGAAAATATCGATATTTTTTTATTTACTTTTTTCACAGCTAACAGTACGTAGAATATGGGCCTGAAAGCCGTTTTTAGCTAAAAAATTTGCCTCGAAGATACAGACAAAAAACTGATAAATGCTTTTAGCAAATTTTTGAAAAATCATGATTTTTAAATATTTTAATTAGGCCAAACTTGTGAAAAGGATTGTTTTATCACACTTATTACAGAGTTATTTCATGAGAAATCTTACTGAAAATACGACTTAAAAATCGTTTTACAAACCGTTTTTTTTCTCAACCTTATTGCTAATAATGACGTTATAAAATAACGTTATGGAATAACGTTATGAAATAACGTCATTGCCGACGTTACAATTTGGAACATTTTATAACGTTATTTTTTAACGTTATATAACGCTAAATAACATTATTTTCAATAGGTTTCAAACAATAACGTCATTTTCTTATGAAGAACGGGGTGTGCAAAATAACGTCATTTTTCTATTGCGGAAATTCGTAATGAGCAATAACGTAATTTTTTTATTAAGAAGTGGTATACTAAATAACGTGTATTTTCTATCGTGGAAATTCGGAATAAGCAATAACGTCATTATCTAATTAAGATGGGAGTATGCAAAATAACGTTATTTTCATATTAATCCTATTGAAAATAACAGCGTCATTTCATAACGTTAAATAACGTTATGGGTGATGCTACAATTTCGAACCTTTTATGACGTTAGTTTGTGACGCCATTTGACGTAAATTAACGTTATTTACATCCGAGGAAATGATTGTTAACTTAAAATAACATCGTTTTCGATTACATTTAAATCATACAATAACGTTATTTTATGCGTTTCCAATATCCGGCTTGGGTAATGACGTTATTTTTAAACATTCCCCTATTAAAAATAATAACGTCATTTTTTATCATTTCATTTTTTATTTATTTAAATAATAGTATTTACCATCGTTAGCATATTGTTATTGTAATATTTGCGCTTGTGGCTGTAAGTAATAATTAGGAAATTAAAGAAAAAAAAGATAAAAAAAAAGTCCCCCGAATGAGGATCGAACTTGACACCTTTTGATTCATAGTCCTCGAATGTATCACTGAGCCACGAACACTTGTTATTCCTGATACTTAAATTTTTGCTCTTATATCTGATTTGCCTATATTTTAGAACTTATATAGTAATTTCAAAGGATTTTTTCGATGATTCACGCACATACATAAATACGTACATTATTTTTAATAATACGTTTCAAATGATTGCTTTCTTATAATCTGTAAAATGACGTCATTTTCGTATACCACTTATTTGTCAGAGTCCAGTTTGTTAGAGTAAAATAGGAATAAACAATCGTGCGCTCTGAAGCGAAAGTGACTATGTAAGTGACTATGAAAGTGACAAGTAAGAAATCGCTTGGATAGCAACAAACGAAGAGTGCAATCTTTTGCAGTCATTTACAATTATTTATCCCTGTTTTACACTAACAATTTTAACTTTGACAATAATACATTATGAATATCACTCTTGCTTCGCTCCGACGCTATTGCATAGGATCATAGGTAATATGTATAATCTACTTATGATCGGACAAAAAAATAACGTTATTTATTACTCTAACAAACTGGACTCTGACAAATAAGTGGTATACGAAAATGACGTCATTTTGCAGATTATAAAAAGTCAATCATTTGAAGTATATTCTTAAACATAATTTACGTATTCGCACGTGCGTGTCAATCATCGACAAAAAAATTCTTTTTGAAAAAATGACATTATTTATTATTCTAACAAACTGGACTCTGACAAATAAATATTATACGAAAATGACATCATTTTACAGATTATAAAAATGCAATCATTTGAAATATATTATTAAAAATAATGTACGTACTTACGTGTGTGCGTGAATCATCGAAAAAATCCTTTGAAATTACTATATAAGTTCTAAAATATAGGCAAATGAGATACAAGAGCAAAAATTTAAGTATCAGGAATAACAAGTGTTCGTGGCTCAGTGGTACAGTTAAGGACTGTGAATCAAAAGGTGTCAAGTTCGATCCTCATTCGGGGGACTTTTTTGATGTGAAACATCTATAGGCGTGCCTTGAGGAGTGAAACCGTAGTTGAAAACAAAAGAAAATTCCGACCAAAAAAATCCCAACATCTGGCAAAACGTTCTAACCCCCCACTCCGCCTCCGCATGCAGCAAACTTGTCGCGTGCCGAGTCCTCTCTTCCCGGCTGTGGCTGCTAGTAGTATAGCACAGTATAGCAGTAAAACATAGGAAATTAAGAAAATGCATAAGTGCGACAGAGACAGGCTTTCCCTCCCCCAATTTTCTCTCGACTCCGACTCTGTCGGATGCTAACCTTCGAGATTCGGCGGACGACAGAAAAAAAAGGTCAGGCCCATCGATAGTCAGGGCAAAAAAAAAAGAGTCGACCAGAGAGCGAGAAACGAGAGAAAATTGAGGGACGGAAAGTCTGTCTCTGTCGCTCTTACGTATTTTCCTATGCTTCTTACTCGCTCTCACGGGTTTTCCTATATTTCGTTTCCTCCTAGTCCTTAGTACTTAATGCGCGTGTGTGTGCATGCCTGCGTGCGTCACGTCTAGTGCCGCGCGAACAGTTTTAACCCATTCACGAGTAGCAATTTACCCCACGGATTTGAAAGAATTCAATTATTATCGTAAAATTTTTAAGCTACATAGCGCTGCAATATCAATTACTGTACATATTAGTTTAAACCCAGATTTTCCTAAGCGCATACGTTACCCGCGTCTAACTATAAAACGATCAAGTGCGTCAAATATTCTAATACTTCCTTTAATATTGTTCAGACTTTTATTTTTTATTGTTCTAATTTTTATTTTTATTCATTTTCTTCATTTACGATAAACTTCTTTCAATCATTATCAAATTCGATGTTTCACATCTGTCAGCTGTCGCGAGACAGCTCACTTTTTTTTATCTTTATTTTTCTTTAATTTCCTAATTATTACTTATAGGGACAAGCGCAAATATTACAATAACAATATTCTAACGATTGCAATTACTATTATTTAAATAAACAAAAAATGAAATGACAAAAAATGACGTTATTATTTTTAATAGGGGAATGTTTAAAAATAACGTGATTACCCAAGCCGAATATTGGAAACGCATAAAATAACGTTATTTTATGATTTATATGTAATCGAAAACGATAATTTCCTCGGATGTAAATAACGTTAATTTATGTTAAATGACGTTACAAAATAACGTTATTTAACGTTATGAAATGTCGTTATGAACTGACATTATTATTTTCAATAGGGTTAATACGAATAAAACGTTATTTTGCACACCACCATCTTAACTAAATAATGACGTTATAGCTTATTCCGAATTTCCACGATAGAAAATTCACGTTATTTTTTATTCCCCTTTCTTAATAAGAAAATTACGTTATTGCTCATTACGAATTTCCGCAATAGAAAAATGACGTTATTTTGCACACCCCGTTCTTAATAAGAAAATGACGTTATTGTTTGAAACCTATTGAAAATAACATTATTTTTCGTTAAATAACGTTATAAAATAACGTTAAAAAGTGTTCCAAATTGTAACGTCGGCAAAAACGTTATTTCATAACGTTATTCCATGACGCTATTTTATAACGTCATTATTAGCAATAGGGAAGAGTTATGAATTTTTTTCCGTAAAATAAATAAAATCCGTAAAATTAATTTTTCTATGTGTGATTTTATGTTAATAAACTCAATGTGTTAAAGTAAAGACATTCAACAAATTTGAATTTGCTAATCGAACAGGTTGTACCTCACAGCGTTCGGTCGAGAATGAAGATTACTGTTTGATCGGTAAAGTAGAATTTTCTATAAAGCAGCAGAAAGCAGCCAAACAACTGTTTTTCATCCAAGACACTAGATCAGTGGAGTTAGTCTGCTAGCTGCTGTAACAATGCTTATAACCTCAGTGGTGTTGTAAAAGTGCAAGAGCTTCTGCAGAATACAAACATTATTCAGATAAGTATTGGAAACTAATTAGTAATAATTGTGTTCGTAATGAGCTTTTTCTTTGTTGGTTTATTTTTTGCTTTTAGGTATACGGGTGCAATCCAGCAAGATGGGAGTTTGTTTTACTCTCTGAAGTATTATTTTGCATACTTTTTAACAACTCGAAGTGTATTTAATAATGGTAAGTATTGCAAGTAACTGTAATCATTAGTATAACTTGACTATGAATACAGCTAACGATAATGTTTATATTATTTTCAGCTTCTAAATACTATTATGACACAGTATGATTTAGGGATACCACCAAATATACTTTATTGCATATATATTTGAGTACTAAAAACCAATCCAGATATGCCAGATAGTTTCTGTAACTATCGTTGACTTTATTCATATGATTTACATTATAAACTTTAAATGCCATTTACTCAGATTTAGTTTTTTCATGATTTTTTTTACTTGCCGCAGATTTTCTCATCAATTCGTGGACCAATTGGACTCAAATTTTAAAGAAACCTTCGAATAGGTTTCCTAACAAACTAAGTGGAGCAGAATTGACAAAGGTAAGTCAAAAGTGAATGTTACGTATGTTTACATACGTAACATTCACTATAATTACTATTATTGTCAATATATGTATAATTAATTGTATTAATTTTGTATTTTTCAGGAATCTGTTCCATTTAGTCTGAGGCCAGACTCATCACTTTGAAAGATTTATCACCTAGGTTCGTCAGGATTAATGGTACGGTTCCTTCAGAAACCTGCGGCAAGTAAACAAAACTGTTGAAAGTCACGATTTTTGGTAAGTTAATACCGTTAATTGTTTTTAAAGATTACACCCACTTAATGCATATTTTTAATGCATAAAAGTGATGTGTAATTTTTATTTCAGAAGGAAAAGTATAGTTTTTAGAGCACCTATACATATATTCATTTTTTAGAGCACTAATAATTTTTCTTTTTTTTTCAGGTTTTAACTCTGTTGTATTCCCTTAATTATAAATTATAAGCATAATAATGAAGAATTAAATGGTTTAATTATAAATCATAGGTCAAATAATTGATAATTAAATCATGTAATTATCAATTGTTGGTTGAATAATTATAAATTAAATAATTTATTTGTCAATTATGGGTTGAATAATTAATAATTAAATCATGAAATTATCAATTATTAGTCGAACAATTAAGAATTCATTTAATTAATTATTAATTGTTCAAACTAAATATAATAATTAATAATTACATTTTTCTTCCTCCAAGAGGAAGTTTTAAATTTAAACTTTTAATTTAAGCTTTACATTTAAACTTTTAATTTAAGCTTAAATTTAAACTTTTAATGCAAGGTTTAAATTTTACCTTTTAATTAAAACTTTAAATTTTAAGCTTGAATTTAGTAAGCTTTGAATAGGATAAAAAGCTGATTAGGATGAAGCTAAGTGTAAGAGACTTTGCAGCGATTTTTTAATTAGCAATTATAAGCCAAATTATGATTAAATGATTAAAATAAATACATAAATGAATGATAATTTTATAAAAAAATGATATTTTTTATTAAATAAATTCTCCATAAAATGACTAGTATGGGTATAATGGCACATAAAAAAGGTATCTTCGAGATTGAATTTTCAGTTTTGCTAATTTTAAGGTTTAAATCTACTATAACATTGTTATAACATATATTATGAGAAAATCGGCGGAGAATCGGAATTTTTGATCCAAAAGTGGAAGCTGAGTAATTTTGAGGGTACACCAACTGGACTAGGTTTTTTGGACCCGTTAGGATATACAAAAAAAGAATAATGTATGTAGAACATCGGCCCCCTATATCAGTAAAAAGGTACGGGCCTAAAACTTAAAAGAATAGGTCAATTTTTGCGCTTTTTTTTATTCTCACAATTGTTTAAGAAACAGATCTTATGTTAAACAAAATTTCCAATGAACAGAAGTAAGGTGGTCAAAAGTATTGTACGTTTGAAGACAACAATCTTTTATTCAGGTACAAAAATAGTCGATTTTACCTTTTTCTTTAAAGAAAATCTTATAATTTTTTATCCAAGCATCCATTTTCAACGTTCAATACGTCAAATTAAAGGGTTTTTTGTATTTTTTAACCACTTGAAGCGTTTTTTCGTATCGCTTATTATGAGTTACATACATGCTTCTTAAGTAGATTGTTTTTTGAAAGCGTGTATATAGCACCCTACATGACTATTTTAAATTCAGACTAATTAACACAAAAGCTATTTGAACTATTAAACTTTAAATATGCATGACTGGATCAATAGTTAGAAGCATTTGATGAGAGGGAACAATTACTATATTTTGCAAAAATTGAGCCATTTCATGAAAAAAAGCGATATCTGCCTTTTTTCAAATCCTCGTACCTCCCGATCCAACCAATCGTTTTTAAATTTTAATGGCTCAAATTAAAGCTCTTTTCTCCTACTTTCTTTCGAGGTTATTTCAAGTTTGAGTTTTTCATGCGGTAAACTAAATATGTGCTTCTCAAAATCAGTAAAGAGCATTGAAAAGCATATATATAGTTCATCACATCAGAAAATTTTCATTCTGATAAACAAGAATGAAATTAGAAGAAAAGAGCTTTGATTTGAGCTATTAAATTTTGAAAACGTTTGGTTGGATCGAAAGTCAGGAGGTTTTGTAGAAAAAATGGAAAATCGCTATTTTCCATGAAAAACTCGACAAAATCCGGACATTCTCCCCTTTCTTCAAATCCTTTTAATTTTTTGTCTATGTAACAGTTTTCAATGTTGAATAGCTTAAATTCAAGTTTCTTTTGTGTACTTAAAGTTTTATTTAAGTTGTATTCAAAATACGTCCTGCTTCTTAAACTGTTAAAAGAATTTAAAAAACGCAAAAATTGACGTATTTTTTTAGTTTTTGGCCCATAACTTTTTATTGATGTAGAGTGCCGATTTCTATATACATTTTTCTTCTTTTGTATATCCTAGCGAGTGTAAAAAAACCTAGTCCGGTGAGGGTGCCCTCAAAGTTACTCAGTTTCCAGTCTTGGGCCAAAAATTTCCGATTCTCCGTAGATTTCCTCATATGTATCTTTCGAAGTATTTTTACTAATCAGCTGAGCCAATTTGCAATTTCCCAAAAATATTCAGGTAATTGAATCGTAGCGGGCGTGTGACACTATTTTTTTACCATTTTAATATTTATATATGAAATTTAAAAATCGAATAATCATCAAGAGGCCGATATAATGACGGTCCAAGGTTTTTTTTAGCAATTTTGGGGGCAAAAGAGTGAATGAAAACTGCGGATTTCCTTATGTATTGTTTCTGGATTTGAAAAAATACATGTTTTGTTTCAGTTGTACTGATAATTTAATTATTGATACATGATTCAACTGATATTTGACAATCAATAAACGTAATTATAATTATGAATTTGAAGTAGAATAATTAATAATTAATAATTAAGTAGTCGAATTATTAGTTATTCAGCTTAGAATTGATAATTACATGATTTAATTATTAATTATTTGGCTTACAATTAATAATTAAATAATATAATTATTAATTAAAAATGTAATAATTATCCATTTTGTTCCCGTTGTCAAACAGGCTCGAAATATTCCGGAAAATGAATCTAGTTGAAATTTGCAGAAAAGAATCATTATTATACACAGAATACGTACCGTTCTGTTTGACAGCCGAATATCATAAATTATGAAACCCATGTTCTATTATTTTGACGAATGAAAATTATTTTTTACTATTGAATGAAAATAACGCCATCTGTTGGCTCACGACAACATAATTATCCATAGGGTCAAAATTTCCTCATATCAATTAATTATCTGAAATTAGGTGAACCTTACAGAATTATATTCTCTTGATTTTTCCCACCAACTAATCAGAACTAAATGCTTTGGAACTGAAATACGTCTCTGCTCTCATCGTTGTTGGTGTATATAAGGACTTTTGAAGAAAGAGGTGCATGCACTTTCACACCTGTCAGCACTCGCTTATCGAAAAGACGTCGGCAAGTCGAGCGTATACGAGACCCTGATACTATAGTACCTATAGTACTTCTCTGTCGACTGAAACTAATTGACAGTGACATAACACGTAATACGTGTCGTACATACGAACGCTCGTCACTTTGCACTGCGTCGAAAGAAAGTTTTCTTGCTACCACTGCTTATACGCTGCTGCTGCTGTTACACTGTATGCTCATGTGGATGTGTTCGTATATGTGTGCCTGTGCACTACATATATATTTCGTGTGCTTGTATTACTTGATGGAGATGTGGATAGAGAAACTAGAGAAAATTTCAAGTCTGCGTGAGACATTGCTGCTGCTCTTTCAAAGTTTAGTCCGTGACTGAACTTATAGTTGCACGTGTTCGATTAAGAAATGGATGGAATTGGTTGGGGAAGCTCAAGTTTTAAGTTGTCGAAGAATTGCGTTTCGAGAAATAATAGATTTTCAAATTTATTGTTTTAAAAGTTTACATTTTTAACCTGGCACAATATTATATGGCACATAATTTTCATCATTTTTTGCTTCAGTAATATATTAAAAATTCCAAATTCGTTTTTATTGGCACTTCATCTAAATAATTACAAAGAAATAATATTTTGCATTTATATTTAAATAGTACAATATTTTATTTTAGATGTCAGCAGAAGTTGACAGGAACAAACATCTAGAAGAATAAGGTGACTGGTAAAGCTTCTTGCTGGGGCGGTACACCGAATATTAAAAGGTAGCTAAAAAAAGAAGAAGGACGTAAAAAGCATTGCTTATAATTAGGAATGCGCGGAAGTTGTATTATGCTTGTCCTGCCAATGGTGCTAATGCTGATGATGTTGCTGATCAGACTAGAAGGTGAGTTTACTTTATGCCACTATGCCATAATTTTTCAAAGTTTACAATTTCCGAAATGAAATGAACTCGAAAAGAAAACTACGTATATAATTTTTAGCGCTCTCTCTTACGAGCTCATTTACTTTTTTATTTTTTCTGGTTTTTATTCCATAACCCTATTGAAAAGAGATTGTCAGTAACAATTACAGAAATTTCAAGCATAAATTACTGTATTATATCGTAAAGGAAGGACAAACGTGTGTTTCATTAAATTTTACTATACTGATATATCTTTGTGAAGAGTTTATCTTCCCGAGGCAGTGCATAAGGGAAGTGAAATAATTTGAATCCTCCTTCCTTTTTTCCACGTTTCGGCGAACGTTATCGCCCTCATCAGGAAAATGGAGCAGCTGCGTACTGTGTATATTTTGAAAATCCTTTTCTCGGCCACACAGTATTTATATATGTTTGATTATTGACATTACTTATAATTTTATTCGCAATCCAAATCGCATTTTCGCTTGTTTATATATATCGTAAACTATTAACATATCTTCCTGTATTATACAGACGTATATGTGATTTCGGCCGCTGAGCCCGTCCGCGCCCATCCGCATACCCCCACTGCATACCCGTCCACTTTTAAATCCAGGATTATTTCAAAATTTAGGGTTATTCGACTAACCAAAAGCCCCTCCGCGCTCCTTTTCATACCTTCTCCTCTTACCCCTCCACTTACCACTCCGCTTACTCCTCTGCATATCTTTTTAGTGTTATTTTTTTTGTGTTGCATTTATTATCCCAATTATTTCGTAAAAGTAATTGAATAAATACAAAAAATACTTAGTAATTGGACGAATATAAAAAAAGATTCCTTAAACTTAGTATAAGATCTGCAATATAGTTTGTTCTCTTCGCTTACTATATAAAAAAATTGGTAGCTGGATTGTAAAGGTTATGGGGCGATATAAAGTTATGCATGTAGGTGTTAGGTGGAAGTGATAGGTTGACATTGGATGTCATGATGGACGGTGATCGGGCAGACTGGAAGCCGTTATTAGAGGTGATAGACGAATGGTTGAGTTAATAGCTGGATTGTGATGGTCACGGGGCCAGGTAAGTAGGTAAAGGTTGGACGTCATGGATGGAGGAAATAGTTTGAACTTGTATGTGGAGGATGGAGGTCATGATTGGAGTTTTAAAAGGAGGATGGAGGACATGATTAGAGGCCATAGGTGGAGAGTGCACATGATAGTTGAATTGTAAAGATCTTGGCGAGGTAAGGTAATATCTGTAGGTGATAGGTGGAAGTGATGGGTTGAAAGTTGATTTAAGTCCATAATCGGAGGCGATAGATAGGTCGAGTCAACAGCTGGATTATGAAGGCCATGGGGCGAGTTAGTAAATGGAGACTGTAAATTATGGGTGGAGGAGATAGCTTGAGGTTATATATCAAGGGCAGGTTATTATTGTAGGCAATAGGTGGAGGCTGTGGTCGATAAGTGGTAAATATCTATAGAGAATGAAGGTCATAATCAAAGTTCATGTGTAAATTGTGGAGCTTATGATTGGAGGTGATAAATGAACGGTGGAAGTGCTAGGTATACGGTGGACTTTATGGATGGAGATGATAGGTGGTGGGTGGAGGCTATGGGTGAAGGTGCAAGGTGGCCCTTGTAGAAAACATATGCAGAAAATTTAGCAGCGAAGTATACAGAGAATTATATAGGAAATTGTATTACTATATGTTCAGAACTATCTGCAGATAAGTGTATTGGAATATCTGCACGGAAGCATACATGGATTTGAATAGAATATTAGGTATAAACACGTATATAAATTTACAAAGAATATTTATATAATAATCAACAGATATCAATGTAAATTTTTGGAACACAATTTATCAGCATACAAATTTTCTTCTACACAACTTCTATAAAGGTGATTCTCGGTGAGATTGACTAAACGCCTAAAATTTTTTTTTTATTTAAGCTATCCTCAATTTGTTCTACTCGGAGAAATACAGCTCCTCAAATTTTTTCCATCAAGCTCCATCGAGCTGCAGAGGGTCGAAATTGGTGAAATCAGGATTTTTGGTATTTTTTAACTATATTCAAAAATGTGTAGCTCCCATAGACATACTAGGATAGACCGCGGGAGTAGTGGAGGCAGCCTGTAGTTGACTGGACTAGAAAGTCAGAAAGAGGCAGAACATATCTTGAGTGATCTGTCCTTGTCTAATCGCGCATGCGCGCGTTGGCCGCTATAGCGTATAGATATGGGTGATTCTCTGTGAGATCGACCGGCCGAAAAATAGACCTCACTATAACTCTGGGAATTTGTTCTAGAGGTTACCACGAGTTACTCCAAATTTTTTCAGATTTTTTGAATTGATTGTCTTAGAGTTACAGGGGGTCAAAGTTGATAAAATCAGTTTTTTTTGCATTTTGTGCTGATTTTCGAAAATTCATAGCTCCTCAGGGAAGCATTTATCACGATAGGGACATATAACAATTTTTTCTTAAAATTTTCTCAATTTTACAAAAAAAAAATACTTTTGAAATCATATATATATGCATTCAAAGTCATATGTGTAATTTAAACCTTGAAATTCAAAATTTTCAAGGTTCGACCCATTGGATCCCAACCAAAATTTTCGTAAAGAGTGCTTATTTTAGTAGAAAAGTTTCTACGTATGTCCCAACCTATCAGACTTGCTCTATTTCTTGTTAAAAATAAAGTTATTACTCATATTTTGCTACATTTGGCAAATAATGATCTACTTTCGCCTTTATAATTATAAATTCATCTGAATTAATAATAGTATGTATAGTAGATATATATACATAATACATAATGAGGTGATATTTCTTAATGTAATAGCTAATAATTCTATATGTAGAGCGACTAAAATCTGGATTAATAAATAATTTATAAAATAGTACTTACAGTCATAGACTTGTGAGGTGGTTTTCAGTTGTTTTCCCGGACCAACTTATTTGAATCACCTGTAACAAACAAAGAATAATTTATTTTAACACAAAGAATTGTGTTTTTTAATTTAAAGTTAATTGAATTAAAAATAATAAAAGTATACATATCTGATGTTCAATGAGTCATTCACAGTATCTTCATACACACATGACTTTTGTCCAAGTGGACTTTTACACTTTAAACTTTCTCCACGCTACAGTTCAGACACTGTTACACACGCCTTAAATTATTCTTTGTTTGTTACAGGTGATTCAAATAAGTTGGTCCGGGAAAACAACTTAAAACCACCTCACTCGTCTATGACTGTAAGTACTATTTTATAAATTAACTATTAATCCAGATTTTAGACGCTATACATATAGAATTATTAGCTATTACATTAAGAAATATCACCTCATTATGTATTATATATATATCTACTATACATACTATACTTAATTCAGATGAATTTATAATTATAAAGGCGGAAGTAGATCATTATTTGCCAAATATAGCAAAATATGAGTAATAACTTTATTTTTAACAAGAAATAGAGCAAGTCTGATGGTTTGGGACATACGTAGAAATTTTTCTACGAAAATAAGCACTCTTTACAAAAATTTTGGTTGGGATCCGATGGGTACCTCGAAAATTTTGAATTTCAAGGTTTAAATTACACATATGACTTGTAATATGTGTAATTTAAACCTTATATATATATTTTAAAGAAAAAAGTATTTTTGACATTTTTCATAATTTTGCTTCGTTTCTGAGTAAACAATCAAAGAAAATTTTCTCTGATGTTTTGCTCGGAAACAAAGCAAAATTATATAAAATTATGAAAGATGTCAAGCATACTTTTATGCTTAGAATTTTTTTACAATTTAACCGAATTTTAGCAAGACATTTAAATACTGGCATTTGCATTGATTTTTTGCTCAGAAACAAAGCAAAATTATATATATGTCAAGAATACTTTTGTACTTGGAATATTTTTTACAATTTAACTGTACTGTTTTTTAAGACGTATAAGCATCTTTTTAAATTGCAATGACCTAAACGATTTTATTCAGGTTAGGTTAAATGTTATCTTTATGATTTTCTGGTCTGAATCCAAGCGAGCAAACCTTGAAAATTTTAAATTGCATACATGACTGCTGGAACACACACACAGACACACACACACACACACACACACACACACACACACACACATGTTACAACTATTTTGTAATACAATTATGTCTTAACAGTAGTAAAAGTGTAAGTTTCTTCCGGACTATGACTACCAAAAAATTCATGAAAATACCGCTTTCCAGTAGAAAAGTGTCTGTGAAACTTCCAGAAAAGGCCTAAGCTACTCCGATGAGCTAAAAATCAAAATATCACTTGTCAAAACCAAATAATTGGATTTCATATCTGAAAAATTTACTTAAAGAGAAAAAAAAATCCTAAAACAAAAAGTATTCTTGAGATTTTTCTTAATTTCGCTTCGTTTCGAAACTAAAGATCTATGAAAATGGTGAACTTTAATAGTAAACTAGCAAATGTTGCCTTGCTCGCTAGTGCTCGCAATAAATCGCAAGGTCAACCATTTAACATAGCTGGAGTATACTTATCAAATTCAGTTTTCAGCCATGGACAATTGTATGTTGCACTTTCAAGGGCTACGTCAAAATGTGATTTAAACATTTTTTTGACTAATAGTTCTTCATTCATAAATGAGCATGAAAAAGATGATGAAAAAATTGTATACACTAAAAACATAGTGTATCAAGAAATATTACTTTAAAACATTTATCGGCAGCAAACAAATATACGCTATGATTCTATATTATCGGCAGCAAATAAATATGCGCTGTGATTGTATATCATCGGCAGCAATAAAATATGCGCTGTGATTCTAAATCATCAGCAGCAAAGAAATATGCGCTGTGATTCTATATCATCGGTAGCAAATAAATATGCGCTATGATTTTATATCATCGCCAGCAATAAAATATGCGCTGTGATTCTATATCATCGACAGCAAAGAAATATGCGCTGTGATTTTAAATCATCGGTAGCAAAGAAATATGCGCTATGATTTTATATCATCGCCAGCAAGGAAATTTATACTATGATTTTATTTACTTTAACGAAATAATGTTTTTTATAAAGTTGTGCTGCATCTAAGACAGGATTTGACAGAAGGAAAACAGTCAAATATTATTTTCTAATATTTTAAATTTTAATTGTCAGATTCTATAATGACTTTTCCTTCAATTATTTTTTGTCTTACTGAAGAGTCCATTTTAAAAACCTGGGACGAAACGCAAAACAACTAACATACAGAAACATTGTGATTATATGATTATGAAACAGTAGGATGACCTCTAGAATTACCGAAAATCATCCTCGAGTACATTCTCTAAGTACACATTAATATTTCCGTAAAAAACTAAAAATTTCCTGGAGACGATGTCCAGGTGTCAGGGTGACCTCCAGGATGACGGGAAATAATCCTCGAGTACATCCTCTAATTATACATTAATATTTCCTTAAAAAACTAAAAATTCCCTGGAGACGATGTCAAGATACAACAAAAATCTAAAAATACGTCAAAACTAAACAACTCCCGGAGATGATGTCCAAGTGTCAGGGTGATCTTCAGGATGCCGGGAAATCATCCTGGAGATGGTGCACTAGGTGTACATACAAATATGTGGGTGTAGATAAAGCGTTATCCTTAAAGAAAAGATTAAGGAATTGTAAAAGAAGAGAATATAATATAATATAAGAATATAAGATAAGATTTTAAGTTCTCCATTTTCATAGATTTTTAGCTTGGGAATGAAGTGAAATTCAGAAAAATCACAAGAATACTTTTTGTCTTAGAATTTCTTTATCTATTTAAGTATATTTTTTCGGATAGGAAATCCAATTTTTTGATTTTGACAAATGACATTTTGAGTTTTAGCTAATCGGTGTAGCTTAGGCCCATTCTGGGAGTTCCACACACACTTTTGTATTGAAAAAAAGTATCTTTCCGAATTTTTTGGTAGTTGTAGTTCGGAGCAAACTATCACTTTTGCTACTGTAAAGGGGATACATTGATTATAACATAGTTGTAACATACACACACACACACACACACACACACACACACACATATATATATATATATATATATATATATATATATATATATGACTTTTGAATTCTTTTTTTGAAAACTGATAAAATTTGCTAAAAAATCCCTATTTTTATCTATAGTGAAAAATGCTTCTCTGCGGAGCTATGAATTTTTGAAAACCTGTTTTTATAAACTTTGACCTCCTATAATTCAGAGATAATCGATGCAAAAAATCTGAAAAAATTCAGGGAGGTGTATTTTCGGAAAAAACGTTAAAAAAAGGAGTCTAAGAAAGGATGTAAAAATATTGTTTTTCATAGAATAGCATCATTGGAGTTCGAAGGTATTGCCATGGTAAGAAAAACTCCAAGTTTCCAACGAACGCTAATTGATTCATCAGCGGAACTTAAATACAACAATTCCCCACAGATGCTGCATACGCACCTTGTTTCAGAAAAAAATCCTCTCTGAGATCGTAGCCATAATGTGGAAAACAGTAAGCTTCGTAGGAAAAATAAACCAATTTCATTCATTAATGTATATATACAAATTCGAATCATTTTTCAAAAGAATTGTAATTATATTTACATTTAATAAAAATTAGGGAATAATGCTATGGCCCGATGAACTACTTATATTAAACGGTCAGATTGGTTTTAAAATCTTTATCTCATATGCCGTACGGTTTATGATCGATTTTGAGTATTTTTATCAAGAATGCGCACAGAGTTGTTCTTTCGCAAAAATAGTAGCTCATATAAACGGCGCCAACGGAAAAGTCAGCGCGTATTGATAAGACAAGTGGTAAAATGCAGGTGAGTAAAAAAATATAAGTATAAAAAGAAAGAGGAAAAGGTTCATCTTCCTTTCCTCTTTCGTCTGCTCTCTAAACCCCCGAAGGCTAGTGCAGTGAGGCGGTATGTATAGCAAAAATTGACGTGAAGCTGTACTAAGCCGTATGAAGGAAAAACCTTTATATGTATATATATTATAGATGTAGATATTGTATATACATGTACGTAGACTTACACTTTTTTTGCTATGGTATTCATGCGAGGTAACGTGCGAACGCGCGAACGTGCCGAGATACACCGAATAAAGCAAATGGTACAAAGATAAACGTGAGAAATATAATAAAAATGATGGGGTTCCATGCGGATCCGTGGTGGTGAACGAGATGGAAATAGAAACCAAATAGAGATACATCGAGCAAAGGGAGAGAAGATACATGGAGATTGAGAAAAAAAATTGATCAGCCTTTATGCCCGCTCTAGGAGTTTCACGTTTCTCAATATATGGTGAAATTAACCTTTCATTCACTTAAATTGTTAGAAAACTGTAAAAGCGATAATCATTCATTGGCACGTAGCTTCCTTCAGGATAATACTGATGATGCATGCCTATATATATTAGGGTAGTGCTTATTTCCCAACGTGCTTGAATAGTCGCTCCCTTGCCGGAAATTGTTTCTATTGAATATGTATGAATGAAACTAAAAGATAATAAAGCGTTTAACATAGCCCACACAAGTTGAGTGAAGTCAAGTCGAAGAAACGACAAATTACGATTTTTAATTCAGAAACTATTAGATTAATAGAAAATGTTATAGATACCTTTTATGAATTTCTTTTCAAGTAAAATTGGTCAGTATTTTTTATATTTATCTAACCCTATTAGTAAAAAGCTTGATAGTTTGACCTAAAAACCGATAGAAGCAAAATTGTTTGGATCAACCGTAAATTTATTTTTACTGATTGTGTACTTAACTAATCATAATACAATTGTGTTTTTAATACATATTTAGTATTAGAACAAGTTTCTGAAGCTGTGAAAGTACAATTAAGTACATTAAAAATCATAATAATTAACACAGGGGTTCACAGATTTCATTCTACGTTTTTTTTCACGTTTGAATGATCGTATCTCGGTGTAACTAAAGCACATAGAGACTTTCAGTACAAACCAAATTCAAGGGTTTGAATTCTAGAATATTTCTGAAATTATATGTCACTCCGACCAAAATTTTTAAAAAAAGGTTGAAATATAATTGTGTTTTGCAAAGTGCATATAAAAATGTGTTTCGTCCCAGGCTACTCGCTGGGCTCATCAGTACGATGAAGAGTAGTCCTATCTTAGACGCAACATGATATGCCGGGAATGGATGATACTTATGGAAAAGAATTACAAGTACAGCTAGTGGAAAACGAAAAATTGTAATCCATCTAACGGGAGGAATAAAATCTTTTTAAAAAAAGACCCTAATATATTCAGTTAACTATAACTTCGAGCAAAATTTAAAAAAAAGGTTGATATATAATTATGTTTTGCAAAGTCTATATAAAAGTGAGTTTCGTCCCAGACTACACGCTGGACTCATCAGTAAGATGGCGAGTAGTCATCTTACTGATAGCCCATCAGTAAACGACAAAAATGCACCATCTGTTTCGAGTTGTTTTCTATAAAAATCGTTTGTCATGGTAAGGGTTCTGGCCTGCGTTAAATTCTTAAAAATAAAATAGAAAAATATCAAATTAACAAAAATTTCATTTAAAATTTTTTATTAAATAATTTTTTTCTGCTTAAAATATAAACAAAAGACCTCATTTCACCTGCGAAATTTATACTTATATCTCTCTATATTAATAAAATGGTATCGCCGCCGCCGCCGCTGTCGCCGTGTCTGAAATTAGCTCTCTCTCAATCGGCGCCGCCTCAATTGGCGCCCCCTCAATGGGAAAATTATCTCACATTTCACGTAATTTTAACCTAAAACAGATACATTTCTCCCATTGAGGGAGCGTCATTGAGGGGGTGTTCGCTAGAGGGCGCCACGGAGGAGACGGCTGCTAGAGGACGCTACTGAGGAGATGCCTGGTAGGGGTTGCCATGAAACTGCGATTTTTAGCATAATCATTTTTATAAGACTTTTTTTATAAGTATCCCAGAAATTTAAATTACAGTGACTTTGAATATTCTAATGTCTTGTGTCTATGGAACCAGATAAAACTAAATTCGATTCATTTTCATTGTTACTTAAATTAACTGACCTGTAATAAAGGAATTTATGAAGTTTGCCCTTGACACTCAAACGCAAACCGAATATATATGAATAAATGCTATGATTTCTACCTCACTACCATATGTACCATTCATTGAGACGTACCATTCAAAAGTATTTTTATTGAATGGTTCAAAATAGTTCCTGTTTTCAAAAACATATTTTACAATTTTGGCCCTAAACAAAAAATAAGAAAAACAACGGATTAGGCAACTGCCATGTCCTATGATTTTTTTTGTGGTTCAAACATTATATTAGTGAAATTCACTACGCCGACTAACGGTCAAGTTCGAGATTTGTACTTGAATATAATTCAATAGGCTTTCTTATAAGAAAACATTTTATATTATAATATTGTTAAATTTATAATATTTCATTGTAAATATTGACTATTTACAATCAAATGGCTGCCGCCGCCGTGTCAGAAATTAGCTCCCTCTCAATTGGCGCCCCCTCAATGGGAGAATTGTCTCTCTTTTTACGTAATTTTAACCTAAAACAGAGATATTTCACCCATGGATGGGGCGCTAGAGAGACAATTCTCCCATTGAGGGTGCGCTTGCAAGGGGCCGCCACTGAGGGGACGCCATTCTAATCTCTAATCTAAATCTAATATTCAACCAATACTCTTATTTCCACACCACCATTGAAGTAAACAAAAGTTTCTTTTATAGTGGTTTTCCCTGTAGGCCTAATCCACTTAGTAACGTATAAGTGTTTATTTTGTAAAAGAAATTAATTAATTTTTGTTGTATAACATTCTCGTACATATTTAGATAAGTCTGAAAGTATTTTATTCGTAAATTTTAATACTTTAAACAGACATTATTCAAAATATTTGAGCTTATTATTTTGCTGAAATAAAATTTAGCATTAGATTAAAGGCTTTCTATAATTTTAAACTACGTAGTTTTTTAATTAAACTGTCCCATATGTATTTACGTAAGACTGATGTATCTTATTCGTAAATTGTAATATTTTAAACACACATTAGAAAATACGTATGAGAGTTTTGGTATGCCATTAGTTTATAATTTGATATTTATGCTGACATTATTGAAAAATACAGTTAATGAAATGTACAATGTTTTTCTTTTTATTTACTGTTAGATATTTATTTGTGTAGTTCAATGTGTCTTCTTAAATTATCCCTTCGACTGAATCTTTTAATGCAATGAGTACATATATGGGTTTTTTTTTCATGTAAAATTAAATGACAATTAAGGTGATGATGTCTTTTGAATAATTTTCCTCATTTGTCACAAAGAAAACACTTAATAGCAGCATATTCTTTAATATGCCTTAAATAATTTTTTTTAGAATTGAATCTTTTGTGACACATTTGATAGTTATGGTAAACCTTACTCGAAACATCTTGATTTTGAAACGAAGCCGATTGCATTATTGTTGAATGTATTATGAATCGCAAAAGTTTAAACAACATGGTGCAGTGAGACCGTGTTAACCTTTGTTTATGGAGAAACTTGCCGTCCTGTCTCCTATTGTATGTATCGATGGATACATCTTCAAATGACGCCTCTGCTTAACCAAAATAAGTAACCAATTTTTGAATTCAAATATAGAAAATTTCGTAATAATTGTAAGTTTATGAAGTTGAAATACATTCAGAGTTCATAGGTTTAGTTTTAGTTTTATATTTAATTAAAAAAAATTCTAATTATCAATTGACGCCATTATTCTCACAGTATTTAAAGTTGTACATTCATATAGGATAATAGAAAGGTAAGTTGACTTATATTTTGATATTTTATACTATATTGTTGACTACAATGACATTCAGTAATTCATCGAGTATCTATGATGAGACGGGACGGCAAGTTTCTCCATAAAAAAATTTCAACATGGTCTCACTGCATCATGTCGTTTAATCTTTTTCGATTTACTTATCCACTAAGTGGAAGGCAATCCTAATAGAAAGATAAATTTGATGGTTACTGCGTTTAATATTATAAACTACATTAGAACTATTTTACTTTGATTCTTCAATGTAATTGCCTTGCAGGAATAAAAATAACAATTTATTCGAAAGACTGCACATCACCGTTACCCTTACAACTTCTTCCTGCAAAAAGCTATTGGTATAGTATATTAACTAATTTTTATTCTACATATTATTTTTCGTATTTAAATGCTCATTTATTTATTTATTTCTACACGATTGATTTTTTATAAAAGAAACTTTCCAATTTATTTATTGATATCACAACTTACTTTGATCAAGCGAATTTGTTTACGTACATACGTATTTTATTGATGAGAGTTTTAGATTTTCCAAGTTGACGTCTATAAGCATAAATTCTTGTCAAGGGGTTAGAAGGGCTATAGAGAGTTTGAAAATCTTTAAATTAGATGATAGAATAAACACTTAGAATTTTGGCTGCATAAGGGTTGTGGATAGTTTGGAAATTATTCTAGAATTTAAATGAAGAAACAATCTTAGACTTGCCTAACTTTTACCTTGAAAAGCTTTTTTTTGGGAGAGGGGGGTTAAGTGCATATACACGTTATTAAGTATTTCCGTGTCTTCCATCTGGTCAATACCATTGTCTTGCATTTCTGTACGCAACATTTTAAAACCTAGTCTTTTATTTAAATTGTTCTCTCTGACTTTAATACTGATTTTATCAAAATTAAAACTATGGTTGAATTTTCTATTGTGATGATGGCAAAAAATTCCATTCCGTTATGATCTGTTCAATGTATATATAGATAATTCTCTCAACATTTTCAACAATAACCTTCTAACACGGAACAGTTAGGAATGGTGGAATAAGATGTTCATAAGATGATGGAATGGATAGGACGGAATAGAATGATATGTACAATATGTAACGTGGAATTTAGCTCGCCCGCACGAGCATTCCTGCTAGTGTACAATTTATTTATTTTGCGCGGCTGACTCTTTTTCTCCAGCTCGTGATGTTCTTGCAAGTGGTGAAAAGCGGGATGGTGGTAGCAATTGGGTTTAAACAAATATCGAATACCAGTAATTAATGTTAACAGAACACAGATCTATTGTCATATTATGATACACGATTAATTGTTCAACAACAAATTGAATTTAAGTAAAAGCATGGGTACGCGGCCATATAACTAACTCCAAGAAATCCGGTGGTTGCTAGAAAAAAGGGGCCATGAATATCCTCCACGATTGATTCTACTTTATCACAAATATTAAAAGGGAAAACTGCCATCCGCTGTGAATCGCGAAAGTTTCCTCTACGTTTAAAATCACTAAACAGCCACCTAACTCCTCTGCACCTGCTATAAAGATAATAATTGTCAAATACATTTATAATAAAATGTTACCAAAATTCCTCTATAAATGCCGTAGATTCAATTCCTCCAATACGTATTCTCCACCGAATAACGAAATCCTCAAAAATAAGTAAGCAAGGACCAGGATTCTTCTCGAACTTCTCCAAGCCAAACACTCGAACCCAAAATGGCGACGCAAAAGGAAATAGCTAATGACTGCTGATAAACGACTAATTGCTTTGATCACCGGGATTGGAATGGCCGAGGCCGACGCTCCGCTTGAGGAAGGATGCCGCGTTTTCCCACCCGGCCTCCTTCTTCATGGAAACGCGGTCTCGTCCTCCAAAATTACACAATTGGTCCTATTTCCTAGAAGAATCCCCTATTGGTTTATCAAAACTACCACCAATCTATTTCCTTATCTATGAGTTCGCCTAGCGCCCTCTTTTTCAAGTCCTAATTTAATCATTGGCTAGAAAAACAGTTATCTCCGTCTAAATCCTTCCGCTATATGCAAATCTGCGCCCCCTCTGTCGATATCGATCAATCAATCAATCATGTCGATATCCATCCGGTGGCTCCACCTATAGATAACCTGTAGGGCGCGCGGTATTCAAAAATCCTCTATCATCATCTATATTAGAATAGAATAACATCTATTGAATCACCAAAGATCCCTAGCCCATACATTCCCCTATACATCTTTATGACTTCCGAGAGTCAACATAAAGTCAACTCTACCGCGACACGCCTCAGTCATGCGTTCACAAACTCTCTGAGCGCTCTAAACGCCATCAACTTCGCGCCACTATATCCCTCTCTTTCTCACTCAAGCGCACGCTCGCGCTCTCTCTCACTCTCTCTATTACACGCTCGACTCCCACTCCCGCTATACCTTCTCTCTCCCGCGCGCGCCGACTCTCTCTCTCTCTCTCTCTCTCTCTCTCTCTCTCTCTCTCATTCTCTATTGCGCGCCAACTCCCTGTCTTTCTCACGCACACATTCTTATGCATGTGACCGCGTGCGCTCGTCACTACCTCGCTTCCTGCCGTGCCCCTTCCCGAGCGCCAGCGCGCTGCGCAGGTATGACTCGAGACATCACATCCTGCGCTCCGCACGCGGTCGATCAAAGGCAACTCCTGCGAGCGCCACCAAACGCTGGCTCCGCTCCAGGAGCTGTCAACTCGCCGAGAGTGAGTCAGCTGGCCGTGCAATAATATTCACGACGCAACAATAATTATTGCTACATCGCAAATATTCTTTAATTTTAATTAATACCGTGTACTTCAAGTAAGTTACTTAGTCCGTTTCTATCGGCTGCATTTTACTTACGTCCGCTAAGTTTGTTTATTTTTCTTATAAGACCATCAAATTAGATCGTTCGGCCTTTTAATCATGCGGAAAATAAGCATATCATTGGATCAATTTTTTTTGAATTATCATTGCAGTTTGCCGTTTTTAGTTCCATCTGTTCATCAAAAATGCCAATTACATTGAATCAGATAAGTTTCTTTATATTAATTCTTTGTGTTTTGTTCTTAAATAAGTATGATATTTTGTGTAAGTTTTATTTTAAGTTTTCAGATACGGTCAACAGCTCGGATTTGGATTTTGGAGATGACTTAATGACATTCTAGTTCTCATTTGGACTCATTGAAGTAACAAAATTATAATAATTATGATTGTCTTATTATGTATACATAAAGCTTTGATTAAGCATACACTACTATTGTACTTTTGTCTTTTTCAAATTTTCCCACTCAACTTTTGGTTTTGAGGTAACATAATTATAATAATTGTTAACTTATTGCAAGTACACAAACCTTTTACTAAGCATACACTCCTATTATACTTTAATCTATGTAACCTGAAAGTGGTCATGGAATCCCTGTGACTAATTTATTGAATGAAAAATTATACCTTCTCAATTTCCAGAGAGCTCAGTGTACAACCAACTTCCAAAGTATAGATTAGCATGCCTTTTTTCAACGAAATTATACATTCTACTTTTTAAAAGGTAACAAGTACATATCAATTATCAAACCTATCAGTCAAAAGGATACCCAGAGAAATTTTAATTTAATACCATTGACCAGTTACGAATATTCTAATTATGAAACTTTTAATTGTTAATATTTCAAAGCAGGTCAATGGTATCAACTTAAGATTTTTTATGGTATCCGTTTGACTAATGGGCTTGACAACTCATGTGTTTTTTGCCTTTTAGATAGCAGAAGATACACCTTCCTTAAGAAAAACGCTCATCCATATTCTGGAAGCTGATTGTACTCCGTACTCCCTGGATATTGGAAAGAACTAATTTTTCATTCAGGAGGTATGGCAGTAAATAGAAATAACGCCAAGAAAATTAAAAAAAAATTCTTATAGGTTACTTGATATCCCAAAAACCCTTATGTAAAATTTCAGAACGCTAGGTTACTTAGAATTCAAGAAATAATTTTTTTAATTTTGCTACTGTTAACATAGGCTCTTATGGAAAAATGCGTTTCTAACTTACTTAAGTTTATGTTACAAAGTGATTGACGCCAAGATTGGATTATGAATTTTTCACATAATAGAGAAATATCTAACGAATATGTATTGATTCATAAAAAACTCCAAGGGTATTTGTGTATTTAACAATAAATTCAAAACATTGGAAAAGTCAAGCTCGCATCATATATATATAGATTATAACGTTAGTTCCGCTGACGTTAAATTTCGGCCTATTCCGCGAGTTCACCTTGACCCGGTGGCGCCAGACGCTTACCTTAAGTGTCAGAGTCTTTCGACTCTTTCACCGGACTCGGGAATAGGCGGATTTGCCGGCTAGCTAGCTCAGCCCCGCGACGCGGTAAGGAGAGAGGGTGGTCCGGGATAGAGATACCACACTGGTTAAATGAAGATACTGATTTATTCCGTAAACTTGTGCAACGAAGATAGCCTCAAGATAACTGGGGTTAGGAGGCCACCGCTCGCTAGGTAAAAGAGTACTCGCTGTACTCGCCCGCTTCTGGCTGCGCACACCAAGGAGATTTACGCTGCACTCCGCCTCGTGCTTCTTCTCCCGCGAATCCTACCTAACGGATAACCTACGTGGTATCCATACTCTCGTGCGTCTCAGGGTCTCTGGCACTCAGGGCCCACTTGGCCACACACACACTCTATGTCAGCAGACTCTTCTAGCACACCTTAACCTATAGGCGTGATCACTCACACTTAGCGTGATCACGTCCGTCTAACCTACGGTCGGCTGAGAGCGTGTCCGCGTCCGATGGCTTACGACACCTCTCGCACCTTGTCCTATCACACGTGTCGAGCGAGAGCCACTTGCCCTCGCCGTCGACTCGCACGATTCCACACCAGACTAGAGCCGCGATTGACCTATCCGCGGCAGATAACCAACATGCGCGTTGACTCGCGAAGATAACCGAACGCCCGAGGTACCCTAGGGAATGATCGTCCTTCGCACCGGAAGTTCGCGACAACCTTCGCCCGAATTTCACGAAATAAAAGGTAGCCCTACGTTCACGTCGGCGCGACGAGACAACCGATACCCGAGGTACACTATGCGCCGGTATTCTTTGTTCGTGGTGGGCGACGAGATGACCGGACGTCGCAGGTATCCGCGTGGAAGATAACCGAGGTAAAATAAACACGCACACGATAAATAACTCGCTTAAATATGAAGAGACACCTACTATCAAGATACCCGCGCTCGCTGATGTTCACGCGCTCGCGAGACAAAGGAACTTTGCGTACACGAGGTCGTACGTGGAACTGCGCACCAGCCCGCGAGGGAGACTTAGTACTAAGAGCGACTCACTGACCTTGTCCTTATAACCTGGTGACCAAAGCCTCTGGATCCTCAGCAAAAGATAGCCACGATTTTACCGCGGATTAAATTGAATCACTGTTCGAGAAAAGAGAGATAACCCCTTGGGAGCTGGCTAGTTGCGTCCGAGCTGGAACGGCCGGGACAGGAGAGTGACGGCTCGCGCGCTCGACGCGTGCATCGCAGTCTCGCTCTCCCGAGACGCCGAGCGGAGCGCGCTCCTATGGTCGGTTCGCATGGGGCCAACGGGCCGCGCGCTCGCACTGCAACAGGCTCGCTCGCCTCGCGCATTGTCGATCGCGGCGCATGCGTGCTCGAATATACAAACATAGCTAATGCTGGAGAGATAACTGCGAAATTTGAACGCTCACTACATTCAGACAGCCAGTCATTCATACAGATAATTCGCGCACGCAAGCGCGAATTACGAAGCACTATATAACTCTCAGCGCATCCTTCTGTCTGGGCCCTTGATTCGGGATTCGCCTGTTTCAAAGGGCGCCAAAGGTGCCTTTTTACTTCCAACGTCCTCGCGGGTGAGAAACCATCACGTGTAGCCGTGCTGCCGAAGGCACCAACGTAGGAAGACCTCGCCCGCCTCATCTGCGTCCGACGACTTACGATGAGCGGACTTGGACGCCCTGTAAGAACCTGTCGCTGTTTCTGCTGCACCAGAGCTCGTCTTCTTCGGTTCTCGCCTTTGAGCGGGGAGTGGAGAAGTCCTCCGTTATTTTCTCCTTCCTCAGTCGCCTCTCCTCTCCTCGCGTTGTCACTCGGAAGAAACGATACGCCATTAATCCATGCACTTTTTCCCATTCACACAGACCTGAGACGCTCTACCCCGGCTGCTCGATGTTTGCTGCGATGTGGCGATATTTTGCCACATTACAAGATATAGCGTATCCCACATACTCCGCAAATCAAAATAAGAGAATTTTGTTTTGACTCGTATAGTTGGTGTGGTATCTCCTTAAGGATGTTCTCTTGCAAATGACAATTCCTTGAATATTAATAAAATTTGGCTTAGAGTTAAATTTTAGTATACTTGATACATGGTTGAAATTTCAGCCCCGTTTATCGTGCTAATTTTTGAGTATTAAGACCGTAAAATATGACTTTTTAATCCAGGCTACTTAGGCTGCGACTGCACTTGAGGTACAATATTTTGAGCTCTGATTTCGAAATCCAACCACTCTTATGGAAATTAAGTATATAAATACAGTAGACTGTAACGATTAAGGTGAACTATTTTTTATCAGGGCAATCCATATTATTTTTCAAAATAATGAGACCTAAAGTTCGCAGCAATAGTAAATTTTGATGCGCGCGTAGCAGAGAGTGAGGGGAAAGCAGCAGTACTACTAAGAAGTGGAGGAAGTTTTCCTGACGGGGGAGTATACTATACAGAGGGAGAGCGAGAGAGAGACGCACCCCCACTACTCGTAGGCCCAGAGAGGAGAAGTACGGAAAACTGTGCAGAAGCCTAAATTTTGTCTCTGCGCATTTCGGGTGCTCAACTTAGCCCTCTCGGAAAGAGAGAAACTAAGCGTAGGAAGGAGGAGACTTTTAGCGCCGCTAGTTGGGCTCCACTGAACAAGAGAACATCCTTAAGTGTATTGGTCACAGAGATTCCATGACAAGTTGCAGGTTTATCGGTTGGACCAACGTTGAGTTTTCAAATTTTGGAAGCTTCAATCCTTGATTATTGCAAAAGTTTTAGTGTATTTTAATAATAGCTCTGTCGTCACCTTTGCACAAGTGTTTATATAAATATTTAATGCTCATAACTGAACCACAATACTCTGTATTTATGTGACAATTATACTTTCTTAAAATATATGAGTCATATGCTACTACCATAGAATTAACAACATTTACAATTTTACCATTAACTCTCTTATTGTAATAATAGTTTTGATTTCTATTATCAAGTCTACGATATCTGGGAAAACTATTATTTTCAAACTGAGTCGCGTCGTAGAAGGGTTTTGGAAATTTTTTAGAGCAAACTTTTGTATCTATATTATAACCCAAAGTAGCTTTTGTATGTGGGACATCTAACATATGTTTCATTACCAAATTGCTGAGTTCAATATCGTCATCAGTAATTTCTGCTTTAATATGTTTATCCATTTTATCTGGATCTAGTAATTTATGTTTGGGGTCTAATATAAATAACATATGCGTAATCAATTGCATTAACGTCAGCAATAATATTGCCGAAAATTTTTCCATTTAAAATGTCAGATAAAAGTGCACGAAATTTCGTATAAAATAACCTTACTACTATAGGTGCAATATCATTGCAAGTGGTTCCTTTCAAAAATTTTCCTAATATTCGTTTTAACTCAGGCCAGTCTCGATTAGTTGTCATTGTAATAAATAAATCTAGATTACCACCTATTTTTCTCACTACAGCCCTGGTAGCAAATGGCCGATAAGTTCTGGGATGAATTTGAATCCGATAAACCGTCGATAAAACGACTCGGTTTCCAGCCCGAAACCCGGACGATGAAACCGTTCCTTATTTCTTGCGCATGCGCGTACGTTTCTACACACTTTCCATGCACTCTCTAAGCAGGGAGCAGATACATATACGAACACATACATATATAGATATAGAGACTATGATTCTGAGTTTCGAAGCTGCTTCTTAACTTCTACATCAGTCGACAAGCAACAATGAATAACCAACGTTGCAAGTTGTATAAAGGCAAACAAAAAAATAGAATCATCAGAAGATCCTAAAAAGGCACTCTCAGAACAGTATAGTGAATTTAAAGAAAAAAGAAGATAAATAATTGATTCGTTTGTAACGTGGAATTTGCCTCGCCCGCTCGAGGATTCCAGTTAGTGTACAAATTATTTATTCAACGGCTGCTTCTCACTCTCGGGGTCCAGAGTACTGAAAAAACGGAAAAAAACGGGTACACGCAAAGGAAATTCGGTAGCAATAGGGCTAATGAAATCAATAATAAAACAAAAATTAGAATTAACACATAAACTCAGATATATTATAAGATCCTTGTATACAAATTTACGTAGGCAGACAAATAAGTTATGAGTTTAAATAAAACATGGGCCAGCGGCCAAATAACTGAATCCCCATTGACTGGTGCCTGATCCGCTAGGAAAAAGAAAGGGGCCGCGAAATTCCTCTACGTAGATTCTACTATTTTCCTTCCGTGGGAAAAAAATCACAAGCGGGAAACTGCCACAGGAAAGCTGAAAATACGCGAAAAGGAAACCGCTACCCAAGACAACGCGCTCCAAATGTTAAACCCATTTCTACCAAGAACAATGATCCACAAATAAATGTATACTGGAAAAAACCTCACCAATGCTCCACCAAAAGATTTCCAACCAATCCTCTCGAGATCTCCACAAAAGAACCTCCACAACTCTCCAAAAATCTAAAGCCGTATCCCAGCACACGAAAACGTGGAAAGATGGCGTCGAGAGCAGATGAGATCCAAAAATCCAAAAGATGCTACTGGCACTGGATCCAGGAACAGAGTGAACGAGGGCGACGCTCCGCTCGGGGAAGATGCCGCGATTTTTCCACCTCGCCTCCTTCCTTACGGGAGCGTCGTCCTGGCTGGCAAATTTCCATTGGTCCTGGAAACCTCCAAAATTCGCAATTGGCCTATTTAAACACCACTACTAATTCGTCACTTATCTATGAAATTTCCCAGCGCCCTCTTTTTCTATTCCTAATTTTCCCATTGGCTAATAAATCAATTACCGCCCTCTATATCATTCATCAATATGTAAATTCCGCGCCCCCTTTATTGATCTTAATCAATTAATCAATATCTATAGCCGTAAGGTGGCTCCCTCAATACATAAACTAACAGCCGCGCCAATTTCGAAATCCACAGAATAACTTAAAGAATTAATTGGAAAGCAACCTTAATATTTCATGCTATTCAATAGTGGAAACCAAGCGTTATCTCACTATCCTCCTATTCCCCTATTCTACTGTAAAGAGAAAACCTCTATATTGAACATATATCGATCGCCCGGGAGCAGGCGCCCTCTCGATCAATCAATAACGGCCGATAATGAAGAACGCTCTCCCGCGCCGCATACTCTCTCGCTTCATCCAGCACACGCTCATCTCCCACTCTCGCCAACTCTCTCTCTCTCTCTCTCTCTCTCTCTCTCTCTCTCTCACGCTCACACTCACGCCCGCCCCTCTACACGCAGCCGCATGCATGTAACCGCGTGCGCGCCGCCGTCTCGTTTCCTGCCGTGCCCCCTCCCGAGCGCCAACGTGCTGCGCAGGTGTGACTCGAGAGCTCACATCCTGTGCTCCGCACACGGTCAGTTAGAGGCAACTCCTGCGAGCGCCACCGAGCGCTGGCTCCGCTCCATGGCCTGTCAGTGTGTCGAGAGTGAGTCAGCTGGCCGCAATAAATAATCACGACGCAGCAATATTTATTGCTACGTCGCAAGAATATACACAAGATAGTGTTCAAGTGAACGAGTTACTACCAAGTGAAACCACTTTTGATAAGTACAAGAACATTTTATCAACATTTGAAAAAAATAAAAAAACTCCAAAAGTTTATGCCACAGTGAATGAATAAGTTATGAGTGAGTCTTCAGACAACAGCTTTTCATCACAATTGGAAAAATGGTTTAGTAAACATCAAGAGAATAAGACTAAACTTGTTAATGAAATTAGCCGATGGATTGTAGACAACAATGTACCTCAAGATACAGCAAATAAATTATTGAAGATTTTAAATGATTGTATTCAAATAAGTATGGCAAGTACAACCAAAACTCTCTTAAATAGCAATGTCGATTTTGTGATTAAGCCAATGCAAGTGAGTCAAGACAGTGTTGGTGAATATTATTACTTTAGCATCAAACAAAAATTGAATAAGCAAATAAACATAGATTTACACAAGTCAGATGTGTTAGACATAGTATTATACATTGATGGTATATCGCCATTCAAAGCTTCGTCAATAACTGTTTGGCCAATTCTGTTTAAGGTATACTCAAAGTAAAATTATTATAAGCCCTTCACAGTTGCAGTATTTGCTGGCGATGGCAAGCCACATAGTACTTCAGACTTGTTTATGTCAACGCGTCACTCCCCTCCGAGAACCCCTCGCGCCACCGAGAGGCCACTCGGGAAAGCTCCCCTCTCCGCCGCTCGGGCCCCCAGCGACGCCCACGCCAGTACTGTGAAGACCACCGGAGCAGTAACCTCAGAGTGCTAGCGACTGAAGTGTATTGGGAGACAACAAATAGACCTCATCCGAACATCAGTGTATTTCATTCAATCCTGAATCCAACAAGACTATTTGAGTGATTTTGTGAGTGAGGTTAATGATTTACAAAATACAGGCATTCATATTGAAGACCGATTATTTCAATTAAGAATCAAATACTTTATATGTGACTCACCAGCTCGCAGTTTTGTTAAGGGTATTGTTGGACACTGTGCATTTGCAGCCTCTGAAAGGTGCAAAGTGAGAGGCAAGAAAGTCGACAAAGTGACAGGGTTTTTGGAAACCGATTAAAAAAAAATTACTGATGCTGGTTTCAGAAGCTCCAATTAATATAGTGCAACAGTTCATTTTAGATTCAATGCACTTATTGTATGTAGGCTGTACCAAAAGAATTTTAGAATATCTTTTGCAAGCAGATGTACGTCATAAATCAAAATTAAGTCCTAGCTTAAAAAGTGAATTATCAAGAAGGACACAGCTTATAAAAATAAATATTCCTGAAGAATTCCCAAGGACGATGAAAAGTACTAAACAGTTTACGAAGTGGAAAGCAGTTGAATACAAGTTTTTTGCATTGTATGTAGCTCCTTCAGTGCTTAAAGATCTAGTGTCGGATGAAATATACAACTCAATCATGTTGTTTACCACTGCATGTCGATTAATGATATATGAGGATCCGTTACCACATGTGCCTACAGCAAGACAATACTTCAAACAATTTGTCGATACTGCAGCTGATGTATATGGTTCTTCTTTTCTATCTCTAAATGTACATAATTTAGTACATTTATGCGATGATATGGAAGTAACTAAGTGTAACTTCAATGAGCTGAGCGCATTCTGTTTTGAATCCTATTTAGGATCAATTAGCAGTATGCTCAGATCTCCAACGCACATTGTGACTCAATTTTACAGAAGAGTATTGGAGAAGGAAAATTTCTCAACGATTGTTCCAAATAAAATATCAGGAACAAAAATACATATACAGCAGAAGAAAAAAATAAAAAAATTAATGTATAATGAGATGATTCTAACAGCGAGTCCACCTAATAGTACAATACTTTTAAAAGACTGGAGCGAGGCAGAGATTTCAGAATTTGTTAGTGACACGAGTGGTATTAAATTAAAAGTGAAGAAGTATTTAAGGAAAACTTCATTATTTCATTCACCATGTGATTCATCATTTTTGAAAATATGGGAAGTGGATCTTCTATCTAAATTAAGTATAGTAATAGACTTGGAAAAAGTTCTACAAAAATGTATCAATTTTGAAATAAATTTTTCTCCGGAAGATACAACCGAAAATGTAGTTGTACCATTGCTGCATTAATTTTTAAAATGTTTATAAGGTAAGCTCATAAACAACATGCTTTACTTTTAAAATCAAATTTATATAGTACATATAGATATATACTTTTATCTACTGAGACATAGCAGACACCTAACCTTGCAATCTAACCTTACCATAGGAAATTTAAAGCTCGCGTTTAAGCTTATAAGTTTAAGCCTAATTACACTAACATATAGTACACTATTAATTGCTAACGCGATTTTGTGTATAATAACTTTTCAAATTCTCTTTATATTTATTTGTGTAATATTTTAGGTAAAGTTGAGATTGATTACTTGAACATTTTTTTAATAACAAAATTATTCAGAAAAATATTCAATAAGTTATTAAGTACTTATATATACATAAAATAACCTATAATAAAATAGAAAACTTTTTTCCATGTGACCTATTTAATAATTGTATTTTTTTGCATGAATGTAAAGTTAATAAGTATGTACTTTTATATTATAGGATGAGTGAAAGCGATGATTCAGATGTTGAATTTCCTGACTTTTCTTTCATTCAATTTGTGCATAAGGAAAAGAAAAAGAAAGTGTAGACATGATGCTATCCCTTCCAAATGGCTCAAAAGTGATAGGAATAAGAAGAGTTCATACTGTATGGCATCGTACTCCAGTTTGATCAGTAAAGATGATGAAGAGTTTTTACATGGTATCGTTTTGACACGCAGCAATACACCAGAGAGCTGGACAGATCTAAAGATTCGAGTCATTGGTCATGCAAGTAAGTTTTTCAATAATTATCTTATGACTTTTGTAAAATTGAAACTGAATATAATTTTTCTTTACAGAAACTTATGAGGAACCACTGAAAAAATTGAGGCGCTGAAGTACAAAGACCACCGTTTTTCAGAATTAGAGTCGGATAATAGTATATTGGAATATCAGACTAAAGTGGCAAGTTCAGTTAGACGGCAAGATTTGCAAAAACAAAGTCAACTGATGAAGACTAAATTTGATTTGCAAGTGCACACTGCAAAAAATCTTGAGGAAGCGCCTATGACTACGAGTAAGAAAACTGTGGTGCAGAATAAAGTTGCGCAAAAGAAAAAAGAAAATTTAACTGAACCAGCTGAAGAACTCAGAGAAGATAATGGGTTCATCGATACCAGACCTGATGATGCCATGCCTGATGACGAACCAGTTTACAAGGGCATGCCTGCAGTTTCAGCGGAGAAACTGGATAAAGAAACTTGCAAACCAGTGACACCGGAGAAAGCTACAGGTACTCAAAAGGAAAAGCTGGACCACGTAGCACTTGAGCAAGAGCCAATTATCAATTTGAATAGTAGCAATTGTTCTGCGGGTACGTACAGTATTATTATTCATTAACATTATTCTAATCACCATTAATCTAACCTAATTTTTTTATTTCAGCTTTTGAAGGTACGATGCTAGCTCAAATGAATTATCTTCTAAAGGAGGTGACTGCTTTAAGGGGTTATGCCTGAGTTAAACCTGAAAAAAATAAATAATCAGTTAATAGGCAATAAAAAATTATACATAAGTAGTATCATAAAAAATCTTTTTGGTAGTTCAAATGTACATATTTATTGTAATTTTGCATATTTTTAGAATATGATATATCTATACTTACTGCTTAAACAATCCTATGTGTGAAGCACTAAATTTCAGTACTTTTTCTCCTTTACCGCTTGATTTCTCATCATCCGGGTGATGAATCCAAGCCAAACTGGATGGAATTTCTTCTAAATGTGCTTCTCCTCAGCATGAGCGGAAGACTTTTCTGAAAAATGCAAATTTTCAATAATTAGTAACAAATAAGTTATAATATAAGTAATTATAGTGAATGTTACGTATGTTTACATACATAACATTCACTTTTAACTTATCTTGGCCAATTTGGCTCCGCTTAGGCTGTGAAGAAGGGTTTCCTGGAGCTGTATAAAAAATTTCAGCCTAATTGGAGTTATGGATCCTGAGAAATCCTGCGGTAACTGACCTAAAATCATAAAAATTCAAAATTTGAGAAAACAGCATTTAAAGTTTTACGTAACATTTAATTATATAAAATGTACTTACAATTTTTTTCCACACCTGGACCTTTTTTAAATGAATAATAAGGATGTCCTGGTCATCTTTGTACGGTTTGGGCATGATCCAAAAATTGTACTCGTGTCCAGTCCTCTGAAAAAGGCAAAATGAAAAATTAAAATAAAAAGTAATTTTTCTCATTTTCAAACATTTTTATAATTAACCTATAAAAATATTTTTATTGTTAAAAAATAAGTTTATATACTTACATCTTATGAAAAAAAGAGCAGCACTACCATTGTGTACCAAGATTCAGGTTAGAAAAAATCCAGATGAGCCTGATGGTAAGGAAGCAGAAAGCAAGCAGACAGCTCTAATCAGCTGTTTAGCTTGCATTCTGTGACCTACATTCCATTCAGCTACAGACTGCTACAAAGCTGAAGCTGTTTGTGTATGTCAAAAGTGTTTGAATTTAAAATTTAAAAAACAATAAAAAAAGATGAAAAAAAACATGAAAAAAAATGAGAAGAAAGGAAAAAATTGTGATTTTGTTTCGAGTGTTTTGGAGTGAAATGTTTGTATGTGAGGTTGTGTATGGTGTGTGAGTTTTTTTGTGTAATGTGTAGATGCATTCAATATGCTCCAGCTCTGTAGAAGTCTTCATCCTGATGGCTTCTTCTCCTTCTGGCTTGACGTGCTTCTAGGGTGGACTCCAACTCTCGTTTGCTGGACAATTGAAGCCTCTCCTCATCTTGAGTCTTGGCCCAGTTGACTGCAGAGGATCCTGGTGCAAGGCCAAATTTCTTCATGACCTCAAGCATTCCTGCTTTGCCGTCATTGAAAATGGTGACTGCAATATAAACACCAATTTCAAGGACTATCAGACCACTGAAACTGTGCTTGGGGATGAGTTTCCAAATCGAGTGATTGAAACTTTCATTGGAGTTTTGCGTGAAACCTCCAATGCATCTCTCAAGCAAGTCCAGTTTCCTCAAGTCTTGATAAATGGGTTCAATTGCATCCATGACAGCAGCAGGAATGCTATCCCCATGATGAAATTTCTTCAAGTTGTTGTTTGCCTTGGCTTTCTGCCACTTATACCAAGATTTGGATCCCTGTGGACAAAGGTGGTGAGTAGGGTGTTCATCTGTTGATTTTTTATGATGAAATGTTGTCCAGATAGCGTTGGACATTTCCTCAACAGAATTACTATGGCCTCTGAGGGCATTGCCACAGTACTTCGTCAACTGATCAATCCTTTGAGCAGTTAGACGGTTTCTTCCACCGATGCCCAAGCCATCTGAGAATTTCTGTCCAGCCAAGCTTTTCTTCAAGTTTCGGAGTCTCGTTCCCATCCTCTTCTGAACGTGTCCCACACATTCTTTCTTGTTGATGGTAAAATCTTCATAGGGCTTGGCATCGGAAAGTGCCTTGAAGACCCTGGAATCTCCGTCTCCAATGTAATTTCTATATCTGACCCCATGAATGGACTCCGATCTCTTGAACATCTCGACTACACCATCCACTTCCATCTTGCCAGAGCTTTCTTCGTGATTGGCAGAACATTTTCCTTGGTGGGCTTCATACCATTCCTCGTACTCTGTTGTATCCTCTTTTGGGTGCTTTTCACAAGCCAGGCAAAACGATTGCTTTGGAGCAACATCGATCACCTTTCCATTGGCATGGCATATCAATGTTGAAACACCTTGTAGGGAAGAGTGGCCTCGTTTCCTCCAACTACCATCGCCTGACACTGTTTCGTTGTCATCTTCTTGATCTATACCACTGCAATCTTCCTGCATAGCTGCTCGCATCGACTTCTGAGCTATACTTTTGCTTGCATCGTTCAAGTCTTGATTGATTTTATCAAAATTACTATGGGAGATTGGAGTAGAAAAATCCATTACTCCGCATAAAGTGCTCAAACCAGCATGTCCATGACCAAGACTTCTCATGGCTAGAACTGCTCGTCTGTTCACTTCGTAAGCATTACTCTGTTTCCCTATTTTTCTGCAGGAGTCGATGAAAGCAACTGCATTACATGAAGTAAAGGTGATGGATAGTTTACTACCAAGACCTCGTACATCAAGTTCTGCAAATCTAACGCATCCACCACAAGCTTTACAGGCCAGAAATTGCTGTAATCCTGGCAGAAGCAATGAAATGTCGAAAATTCTATTTTGAACCGCACTAGGTTCTAAATATTTAGATTTTAATTTTTGCCTAGACCTAGACACAGTAATTTCTGGCTGTGTAAATGGTGCTGAAGTACCTGGTAGAGCTTGTGCAGCAGGTCTTGGACTCCGTGCCCTGGATGTTGAAGGTGGATGCGTATCAGGCGTAGGTCCTGAAGTGGTTGCTGTGGCTCGTCCTGGTTGTAAAGATGTTGGCCCTGATCCTGATCCTGATCCTGAAACTTCCTTTTGTTGTTTGCGTTGAAAAACATGAGCTCTTCTCTTTCTTCTTCCAAATCTTCCTTTTTTATCTGATGATCCTGGTACTCTGTTTCTCTTGTCTGGATTCATTTTGAACACCACTTTACACTTTTACCTGTACTTTTTTGCTATCAATATTATAAAATTAATTATTTAATAATATTGAGCAAAGCAGAAAAAAGTATACATTCAAAGCAAGTGGTATTGCTACTGAACTGTATGGTAAAACAGATATCTAGACGAATAACCTTTTCGAACAAGCATCATACCGCCCGGTCGGTAAGCGCGAAATTCAAAATTCGCGATATTCAAAACTTTATTTGTTAGTGAATACTTGTGCCTTTTTGATGTTTTACAAAGCACGATATATAAGCACATGTTTTTTTTTATAAATGTTCAATATAAATAAACAAAAAAGAGTAAATACAAGAATTTTTTAATTTTTTATTATCAATATCTTTTTAACATTATTTATTGCAAAATAAATATTTTTATTGTATTTTACATACAAATATCATATATATATCATATATTAGAAGCGTTAAAAGTGCGAAAAAATCATGTTCACTTATATAGCACTAAAAAATAAAAACGCGGAAATTACAGTTTTTTTAAAAAAAAGCTATTTGCATGCTTTCCGTTTTTGGTCCGTAGCTTTGAGCCAAATTTTTTTTGGACAAAAGGGACTTCAGCATCGTATTCTACGGACAATTTCCTATAAAAAAAGTCAATAAAAAAAAAATCGATTTTTTCAAGATTCTAACTCTCTTCTAACTATCTGCCAAATACAACATTGATATACCTTTTAAGACTGTGGAAGAGTTTAATGAATTTAATAATTCATTAATGAATGATGCTTGTTTTAAGAATGATGTTGTAAGTTAATTATTTTGAACCATAAATTTTGTATTTTATTTGTTATTTATCACAATAATTATATTTTTTTCAGTGTTTTGAGTTAACGAAGCTTGTAGACAAATATTTCAGTATAAGCAAGTCGTTTGTTTCCATGATGAAAAATTTTATGTCGAAAGACCTGGCTTTAAAATTTACAGCAGTCCACACTCGTGCAAATGACAAAATAAAGTTTCGAGGCAATGGATTTTCGAATTGTATGGATGGTAAAATTATTGTGTATGTGATATTTTCTAAGATTAATTTTTAACTTATTATTCTAATTATATGATATATGAATTTCAGTCATAGTGTCTGGAGTGCGAGCAGAACGCAATGTTCAAACAGGTGAAAAGGAGTTAATTTCAGCGTTAATTGACGTAATCTGTAATGTTAGGAAATGGCCATCATAATTATTGTAATTTCTTATTACAATCTAGATTATTGCTTTTAATCATCCACTTATTTAATATTTTGTGTTCATATGATCATTAGTAATATAAAATGTAAAAATTATTTTTTCTTATAAAGAGTAACTCTTTAAATAAATAATTTATTATTTGTAAATAAATAATGTATTATTTGTAATATTCTTTTCTTATTAATTACAATTAACAAGAAGCCAATCAATTTTAAGTATGGTTAGGTTTCATAGATAGATATAGATCCACCGATATTTCAGATGGAAATCATGTCTCTTTTATCGGGGTTTCCGTCCGGATTTTAGACCTGGAATCTAGCCGCTTTTTTAAAAACCGGTTTTAAAAACCGGCATATAAAAATTATATATGCTTGAATAATATATTGTTGTTTTATGGGGTTAGAATTATGAAAATATCAAGTTTTTTTTATTCACTTTTTTCACAGTTAATAGTTTGTAAAATATGTTTTTCTAGCAAATTTTCGAAAAATTGAGAATTTTAAATATTTTAACTAGACTAAACTTGCGAAATGAATTGTTCTACGACGCTTCTTATAGTGTAGTTTAATGAGAAATCTGACTGAAAATACGAGATAAGAACCGATTAACAAGCAGTTTTTTTTTCAAGGTTTGTTAATTTACTTTCGTAATATATTAACTTTTCTGTGTGTGATTTTATGTTATTATTAAACTCAATGTATTGAAGTAAACTCATTCAACAAATTTGAAATTGCCACCCGAATATGTTGCGCCTTTTAGCCCAGTGTCGGGTAGGGAATGAAGGTCACTATGTGATCGATATAGTAGAATTTTCTGAGAAGCAGACAAACAGCTATTTTTCATCCAACCTTCAAGTCACCAGATCAGTGCAGTTTATCTACTGGCTGCTGTATCCATGCTGTAGCAACTAAGTGCCTATAACCTCAATGATGTTGTTATATTGCAAGAGCTTAGGAGCAGGAGGGGTTTTCGTCGGACTTTTGGGTCCACGGAATTTTCTTAGTGATTTCTATGTATTTTTGCCTCCTGAACATGAATATCGGAGGTGTTTTGTCGAAAAGTGGTCAGGAAATTTATAATTAATAATTTAATTGTTTAAATTGCTATAAAAAGAAAACTTTGGACAAAAGTCATGTTATAGCTTCACATACATATGCAACATTTTATGTAGATATCTGCTGCATTTTGAGGAATTGAAAAATATTGATTAGAAGTAGGAATATTGAATAATTAGTGCACGTTAGTTGCAAAATTCTGTTCCGCGGTCTCCCGCGCGCACTGTTTGCCCTATAGATTTGGTTCTATTTCGTATTTTTCAATTTATGAGCACTCGTTTTAAAGCTTATGAGCTTCTCTACAGGTATGGGTTATAATACATACTCAAAACATTGAAATAAAAAATTTTTAACCTCAGAACCTCAAAAAAAGCGGAAAAAATCTAATTTTTTTTTTGTTTATAAGGGAATTTGACCGGCAACTTTTTACAAATGCATATTGAGACTTATAGAGTGTTATTCCTTATTTAAAAACGAAGATTTTGATGGCAGATTCAAAGCACGGGCGTGCACGGCCGCATGAAGAAAATAGCGCATCGTAGTGTGTATAGCGCGTACTTTGTGTTACCATTGTATAAAATAATCATATAAATAAATGTTGTTATAATAATATAACTAGCCATGTCCACTCGCTTCGGTCGCGATGAACAATACGATATATATGTTATCACTACATGCAAAGATTATAATATTTATAATTTGAGTATTTATAATATAATTTTATTCAAGTTATATATCATTTATGATATCTGATCAATAATACATATTATTGAGAACTATCACATATTTTAATACACTCTTATACATAATAATTCTAATAATCATTGAAACGGATTTTATCTACGAATCGGATTATATTTGAGAATAATAGAAGTTTTGGATCAGCTGTATGAGTGTGTTGGGGGTTTACAAAAATAATGAACGATAAATCTTCGTAAAACAGTATACATATCTTATCCCAAACAAAGAATTCAACATTATTGAAAAGTTAAAAATATTAAAAATCAATACAATTAAGAACAAGGAGTTAACTTAATATTTATTTATTAAAAAAAGCGTTTAAAAATTTGAAAAAATTAAAAATTTAACTAATTTATAAACTAATAAGAAGTTTTATCGATTGCTATTATATATATGATTACACGGTGTTTTGTTTAGCAATTTGTTAAAAGAGGCTTACATAATGAATTATATTAGAGAATGACAAACGGTCGTAATTGTATTCATAATTATTGGGAGACTTCTATGTCCCAAATAAAACTCTTGATTCTAGTCCAGATTGCTCACTAAACAAATATAATAATGTATATGAGTACTGTATTAGTATTGGTATATATTTAAAATAATGTTATTTATATAATATATCCTACTTAAGTATAATAGAAAATTGTCATACGTTGTATTAGGGTTTTGGTTTGTTCAAAAATATATGAAAACTTAAAATTTACAATAATTTAACATTTTATTAATAATAAATTTTATAAAACATTCTTAATTATTGAAATAATATGTTCTATAAAATAATGCTTATGATTATTTAAAATTATTTAATCATAGAATACATCATATTTCAAAATCACAGAAGCTTGGGGTGGATTTTGGCATGGTTTTGTGGGTTTGAAGAATATATAAAAAATTATAATTTTTATAAATTAATAATCTAATTAGTAATAAATTTCGTAAAGTACTATTAATTATTTAAATAAAATATTTTTTAAAATTATTTTTATGATTATTTAAAATTATTTTCTCATACCATTTATCATATTTCAATATCACAGAATCTTGGGGTGTATTGTGACATGGTTTTGGGGACTTGAAAAATATATAAAAAATCATAATCTTTTATAATTAATAATTTAATTAAAAAAAAATTTTGTAAAGCACTATTCATTATTTAAATAAAATGTTATATAAAATAATACTTATCATTATTTAAAATTATTTACTCATGCAATACATTATACTTAAGAATGCCGGAAGCTTGTGATGAGTTGTATCAGGGTTTTTGGGTTTCAAAAATATATAAAGAATTCAAATGTTTAATAAATTATAAATCAAATAATGATGTTTCTTATCAAGCACTATTAAATATTCAAATACAATGGCGTATATAATATAAGTAAAGGCATTCAACAAATTTGAATGCCTTTACTTCAATACATTGAGTTTTTAGTCTGTATCTTCAAGAAAAATTTTTAGCAAAAAACGGCTTTCAGCACCATATGCTACGAACTATTAACTGTGAGAAAAAGTGCATAAATAAAACTTGATATTTTCATAATTTTAACCCTGTCATAACCCCACAACACAACAATATATTATTCAAGCTTATATAATTATACAAAATAATAGATTAGATTTTCTAAGGTATAATAAATAAATTACACCTTAAATGTTGTCAATATTTAGTATATCATGAAGCAAATAGTGCTTTAAATAATTCTAAAAATTTTTGAAAATAAAGAAAGATAGGGTAACTCATTTGTTCTACCGTCAACGTATGTAGAAAGTCTTCAATACGTGCATCGAAAGTTTTTAGATTCTATGACTGTAGTGAGAAAAATAGGTGGTAATCTAGATTTATTTATTACAATGATAACTAATCCAAACTGGCCTGAGTTAAAACGAATATTAGGAAAATTTTCGAAAGGAACCTCTTGTAATGATATTGCACCTATAGTAGCAAGGTTATTTTGTATGAAATTTCTTGCCCTTTTATCTGACATTTTAAATGGAAAAATTTTCGGCAATCTTGTTGACGAAAATTTTTTTTTTTTTTAATCTCACTTCCGATATATTCTCAGCTACGTCCTTGCATCTTTTCTTTTCTGCTTACTTCAGATATGTTTTCAACTACATCCTTGCATCTTTTCTTTTCTAATTTAATTTCAGTAATATTCTCAGCTGCGTCCTTTCATATTTTCTTTTCTAATCTCACTTCAGATATATTTTCAACTGCATCCCTACGTCTTCTTTTCCCTAATGTAATTTCAATTATATTCTCAGCTACGTCCTTGCATCTTTTCTTTTCTAATCTTACTTCAGACATATTTTCAACTACATCCTTATACCTTTTTTTCCCTAATCTAATTTCAGTCATATTTTTAGCTACATCCTTACACCTTTTCTTTTCTAATCTTATTTGAAGCATATGTTCAACCGTATCCTTGCGTCTTTTTATAAGAAAATATTAATAATTATAGTGAATACTACCCATATTTATATGCGGAATATCCACTTTTCCCCTATTTTTATGAATTCTGCTTCACTTATTCTGTGAGGACATGCGTACAGAAGATCTTCGGCAAATTTCAGCTTAATCCATCCATCGGTTGCAGGTAACCTGAAATCATAGAAAAACCAAAACTCAGAAAAATGCTTGAAGTTTTGCTATATATTTAGTCGAATAAAGTATACTTACTATTTTTAATCAGTATGAGGACCTTATTTCATTAAAAAGTAGATGCACACTAGTCACTTCTGTAAAAGCTAGTGAAGATCCGAGTCGAAACAACTTCTCTGTAACAAAAAATGAAAAATAATGAAAATAGTAATAGTTTACACCTTAAGGCAATATTCTATTTTAAATTATAAAATAGAAATTTTCTGATAAATTATCTTTTTCTCATACCTATTATACACTTATCATGTATATATATTATGAGAAAATGACTAAATTACTAAAGTAACGTAAATTACATTGAATATTATATAAATAATTTTAATGTACTCACCAAAACTTTTCTTGCTTCTAATACTTCAAGTACTAATTTGAAGATTGCAAACTGAATAAAAATGTAGGTCAGACTGAAAAGCAGATAGCTTTACTGATCATCAGCTGACTGGCTGCTGTTATGTCTTTACCATGTGAAAAGAGAGACCATGATCTCATGAACAAATGTTACTACACTTTATCTATTTAGATAAAAATTTTAAATAATTATGTAACAGTTTTAGAATAAGTATTGTAATTCTATGCAGTTGTTTAAGGGGTTATGCCTGAGTTAAAATTCAAAAAATCAAATTTTTTTTATTTGATTTTTTAATAGCAAATTTACTGTAGAATATACTGTTGAAACTCCTTTTGCCCGAAAAATTTCGTTACAAAATTATAGGCAAAATACTAAAAATATATAATTTGTCAAAATTAAGTATTTTTCATATTTTATTCTATAGCGCTTTTGTTTATTCAAAGCCATTACATTTTTATAGAAAATTTAACGTTAAATGTGCATACAAACTCCTTTTGATAAAAGACAGTTTTATTAAAAATAACACAAATTATTTATTTATGAATTATTGCATATAGTAAATAGCTCATTCTGATAAAAGCATAGATTTTTTTATTGTGAATGTTAAAAATAAAATAAATTTATCTGTTTCATTAATTTAATCTTTTTAATAAAATAATAAGCATGCGTGCAAACTAAAATATTTTTATAAATTACCACCTAAAAACATGGTACCATACAGCATATGGAAAAGCCAATCACTGTTTTACCAACCTAGTTAAGTTTGCTATCAGACAGCTCTTTCGTCTGCTTGATCTGCAGTCTAGTGCAAGCTTGATGTTGTGAATTTTGATCTGAAGTGAAAACTTCTGAGTGTCAGTGGTGTTTAAATTTAGATAAGTATTTTGGACTCTAAATAACACATTATTTGTGAAGAACTTCTTCTTTGTGAGTGTGTTCTTTATTTTTAGGTATATAAGCTGTCAATGGCATGTGAATGATAAGGTACTTCTGTGTTCGATGCAAGGTTAGATGTTGTGGAAGTTGGCTGTAACTATGAACAATCCTAGAAAGTCATGGGTAAGCAATACCAACAATTATATTCATATGAAACATACTGACTGTGAATGCGTATAAAAATTTATATTTCAATTTCAGCTTTTGATACTAGTATATCAATATGTGTGGCACCCGGGTCTTAATATATCCCTTAATACAGGGATATTTTATGCCAAAACAAAAAAAAATATGCCAAGCAGTTTCTGTAAGTACTACCCGATAAATGAAAATAAGTTTCATGTATAAACTTTAAATGCAGTTTTCTCAAGTTTTGAATTTTTGTGATTTTAGGTCAGTTGCCGCAGGATTTCTCAACAACTATGGGACCGATCAAGCTGAAATTTTTTAGAGAACTCCAGGAAGCCCTTCTTCACTGCTTGAACGGAGGGAAATTGGCTAAGGTAAGTTTAAAGAATGTTACGCATGTGAACATATGCATAATTCACTATAATTATGAATATTATGAACTTATGTGTTTCTAAATATTTAAAATTTTTATTTTTCAGTAATCCCTTCCGTTCAAGCTGAGGAGAAAGACATTTAGAAGAATTGCCATCCAGTTTGGTTTGAATTCATCACCTGGATCATGAGAAACCTTACGGCAAAGGATAAAATATACTGAAATTTAGTTCTTCACACATGGTTCTTCACACATAGTAAGTATAGATATATAAGTTTTTAAACACATGGAAAATTACAACTAATATGTACAGTTTAATCACGAAAAAGTTTTTATTTGATATTACTTGTACAACATTTTTTTTGACTTGTTAACTGATAATTTATTTTTTTCAGGTTTAACTCAGGCATAACCCCTTAAGATGTTGTACAAAATGAGAGTGATGTAGCGTTAAGTCTTAAGTGAATGTGTGCATGTAAATAAAATGTAGGGTTAAATATTCAGTGTGTAGTAGCTTTATGTCAATTATCATCTGGATGATCTGTTCCTTTAAGCTTAGTGTTGATGCCGCTACTCTCCTCTCGCATCACATCCTTTTAGAATTACTTTGGTGATTAGCTCAACATGCTTTCATTTGCATGGTGTATCCATAAAAGCAGTGTTGTGGCATCTAATGCAAGCAACAATATAGTTTACCACCCACAACCTTTACAGGCTAAACATTCGTATAATCGTAAGAAACGCAAAGAAACACCTAATATTAGATTGTTGATGGCACCAGCCTCATTGTATTCTAATTATAATTTCTGTCTACTTCTTAACGAAGGATACAGTCTTTCAATTTTTAATGGAAGCGCATCAGGTATATTCCTTGAAGTGTTAGCCACTGCACTTCTATAGTTATATGTAGTTCTGATGGTTTCTTGATATCAAATTGGTACTCGATGCTCTTGATGATGGTTGCTGATAATTTAAAGGTGTTTGCGTTAACAGTTGGATGCTGATGGTATGTTGTCTTCTTGTTTTTGACCATGACAAAAATTTTCCTGTCATCTTCATTCTTCCAAATGTCTGTTTTCCATGCACAAATGATCTAGGCACTCGTCTACCTCTTGAGTTCGGAAACAACTTGAATTAACTTTTTATTTGTCAAAATAAATTTACTTGTAAACTAAAGTAAAATTTTTAAATGCAAACGCTAAAACTCGTAAACTATTCCATAATTTTTATAGAATTAAGTAATTGTAAAATAAATTTACTTAATGAAATTTGAAAATATTTTTATGTTCAGTGATTATTTTTAACAAAACAGTTTTCAAGGTGTATGGTAAAATAGGATTATAGACAAATTACAACTTGCTTGAGCTCTCATATGGCTCAGTTGGTAAGTGGATTAGTTAAAAATTCGTTGGGACATAGGTTTTTATTTATAGATTTATAATTTTGAATCAAAACAGTTTTTCGCAAAACTTTTTGCAGTAAACTACTTCATATAACATTCGTAAATAATAAGAATAAAAAATTTAAAGGAGTTATGCCTGAGTTAAATCTGAAAAAAATATATTATCAATTAATAGGCCAAAAAAATGTTCTATTTTAAAGTATAGATGATAAATTTAATTTTACATATATTTAAAACATTCTATATCTTATAAATAATGACGTTATCGCTCGATGGTGGAAGTTTTGAGGAATGGAAAAACTATGCGTCTCTTCGAGCCAAGTAACTTTATTGCTGCCAAACGTTTCGGGATATATTAATCCCCTCATCAGTGGCTAAATTAAATACGTACAAAAATTGAAATTATAACAAAATTACAGAAAGTTTAAATTTTACAAAATTACTATAATAGTATTACAAATATAATAATAATATACAAGGAATTTAATTTAAATTTTACCAGAAATTAGAAACGAACGCCGTCTTCCTGATCGACGAACATTAAAAGCAATCGCAAACGGATCTAATGAAAGCAATATTATAAATAAGCTAATGAATTTATACAATAATTACACAAAAAATAATAATCTATCAGACTTACGGAACTATGACTCGATGTTTAGCTTGTAAGAAACATCGAGTCATAGTTCCGTAAGTCTGATAGATTATTATTTTTTGTGTAATTATTGTATAAATTCATTAGCTTATTTATAATATTGCTTTCATTAGATCCGTTTGCGATTGCTTTTAATGTTCGTCGATCAGGAAGACGGCGTTCGTTTCTAATTTCTGGTAAAATTTAAATTAAATTCCTTGTATATTATTATTATATTTGTAATACTATTATAGTAATTTTGTAAAATTTAAACTTTCTGTAATTTTGTTATAATTTCAATTTTTGTACGTATTTAATTTAGCCACTGATGAGGGGATTAATATATCCCGAAACGTTTGGCAGCAATAAAGTTACTTGGCTCGAAGAGACGCATAGTTTTTCCATTCTATATCTTACAATGTAAACAATCCCATACATAAATTACCAATTTTCTGCACTTCTTTTGCTTTGCCGTAGGAAATTTCACCATTCGGGGGATGAAATAAGGCCAGACTTAATGGATAATCTTCACAATATAATTTTATAAACTTTGCTGAAAAATATTAATTTTAAATATTTAGTAACATATAAGTTGATAATATTAGTAATTATATTGAATATTACATATTTTTGCGTACGTACATTCACTTTTAACGTACGTTAGTAAATTCTGCTTCATATAGTCTATGAAGAAAGGTTTCCTGAAGTTCTCCAAGAAATTTCAGCTCGATCGGTCCCATAGTCGCTAAGAAAACCTGCGGTAACTGACTTAGAATCATACAAATACAAAAGCTGAGTAAAATACAATTAAAGTTTACGAATGTAAATCATAGAAATAAACTCAGGAATACTTACGGGTACTATCTAGCATAGTTTAATTCTGTTTTAATACTTAAATACATATACGCTAAAGAATTTTTGGTAACCTGGATACAAAATCTGGAGACAAAATCTTATCATGAAAAAGGACTTTTACCACCATATTTTACAGACTATTAACTGTGAAAAAAGTGAATAAAAAAAATATCCATTTTCGTCATTTTAACTCAGGCATAACCCCTTAATCAATCTTATTTTTATAATTTGTAGACATTAGCGAAATGGCTTGCAAAAAATAATAATTTTACGAATATTGACTATAGTTAGTATAGTGCAATATTTGTCATTACCATTTGATCCAAATAAGTTTTTTGTAAAATGGACGTTTTCATCATATTCTATAGAAAATTTAGTTTAAAAATCATGTATGGAAAGGAATATAACAATGTTATGTAGTGACAATACATGGTGTTGCATAAATCATCACTTTTCAATACTACATTTTTTTCAGTTTTTGGTCTACAACTTTGCAAAAAAAATTTTCCACGAAAAACGGGTTCGGTTAGGTTTCACCACCAGATTCTACAGAAAATTTCCCATATGAAAAGTTTTAAAAAAAATCAATTTTTTAAAGATTTTTTACCCAGACCTGACCTCTTAATGTTTTTTCGATCGAAACTCGAAACATTCGTTATTCTTTATTTGGTTATTCTGTTTACATTTCTGCTATTTGATTATTATTATTATTTTGTCGTTCCGCTCGCGAACCCCCACTTTAATTTTTAAACTTGCATTTTATTAATGTTCACATACAAATGTATAATTTTATGTAATAAATAATAGTAATTTTCAAATCACATTTTCGAAATATACGCTCGTTTTCTTGATTTTTATCTTATAAAATAATTTTAAAAATTTGTCTATTGCTCTGATATTCATGGTATATGAAAGCTACAGAAAAATGTGATTTTACGTGGAGAGAAGAGAATATTTGCGGCAAGCGAAATCAACTTGACACAAATGGGAAATTCACTTAGCAAATTTGTTCAACAGATATCTCCTTTAGTGAAAATCATCCGATTTTCACGATTTAAGTTTTGCTATTATTACTAAACTTTAATTCATAACAAAAATTCATAACAATGAAAAATTGTAAAACGTTAAGGAAAAATTTTGTTTTCGAACACTCTAGCTAAGGGTCTGTCCACCGATGTCTTAAAAGGCTAAGTCTTCTCTGTACGGGTACTTGTATGGGGAGACATTAGAAAAAATTTTATATAAATGTAATGTTTGACGTATGCACGTTCATGCATAAAGATTTCTTTTAGTTATAAAACTTGAATGACAAACGCATCATTTTCGCTTTTATCAATTGTGACGGGAAGCGTCGGCTCCCGCAGGCACCTGCAGCTGTTACGTGTTAAAAACACGCTAATGCTGCCGGTTCTTGCAGGAGAACACAATACTCAGCTGTACAGCCGGGAGAGAGGGAGAGAGAAAGCATAGCCGCGCGCACAATTCACAATACTGTAAGTGACAATTATGAAATTAATTTCATTATCTTAAGTAATTACCATTCGATTTTCGTCGCTCAAATACTGTCAGCCTATTCTAGTATTATACATCATCCACATCCATGAAATTCGGCATCAAAAACTGTGATGAAAAACATCTTTTTTCTATATCTTTTTTCTACCCACACTTTTAGAATCGCGCGTTTCGCCGGGGACATACGCAGGTATCCCCTGCATTGCTACGTTCATACTACAGCTGTGCTACATTCTTAGTAAAAGATGATGAATATATATAGACCAGTTACGCATTGCTACCGTTGTTAGTATGAGAATAAAAAGAAACCCTTCAGCTAGGGAAAGATAGAAGATGGCACTACTCGTTTATGCTAATAATTAAAACATATTCATATTTTGAAACTTATATCGATGCTCGAGGATAGATTACATTTTTTCATATACGATTACGTTTACAAAATGTATCTAACTTTAAAAGAACAATAGTTATAGAAGAAACTGTAATTTTGAATTATCAACGCATAGCGTCGAAATTTTTTAAACGTCCTTGATCCCCTTAAGGTAATTTTTTACAATCTTCCTAGTCAGCAAAGTGTGCAAAATAAAGATTTCAATATTATTGATGCATTTGTATAAACGGTGTTTCTCAAATTTATTTATACATTTTAAAATAGTTTTGTAAATAATAATTTTTTAAAAACATAAATGTTATTGGACTTTGCAACGACACTCGTAGTTATTCCTATGCAAATAAACATGGCAACGTCGCGTCAATGTGTGATCGGTGTAGTAATGAGCAGTGAAATTTATACACAATTTTACGTCGCTCTTAAACAAAAACTGCTTTAGACTCACCACCGATTTTGGAGTATATAAGCGCAGAATAATAACTATTGTACATGTAATTCCAAAACGGTAGTCGAGAGAAGAACATTAAGTTCTCGCTATATCCGTTAATCATTTCCTTATCTGACTCCTAATTAGCCACAGAGTAAGCTGTTCGATGTTGTCAAAATAATTAAGACGTTCAATTTATTATACGTTAGTAACTGTCTTAATTTCATATTCTTGTAATAATATTTTTCTAAAATGTTTTTGAATAAATTGATAGTTTCTTGAAGAAGGTTAGTGTTTCGCCGAAACGTTGAAAAATAACTTAATTATTTTGTTATTTTTCAAAATGGCATCCCTCGGGAAAATCGACAAATTCCGTTTCTCCATTAATTGTTCTTTAAGTCTTGATCGATATACAAAATTAATTGTTGAGTTTTGATTTATACTTTTAATCTATATTTATAAAGCTGATTTTTTTATATTTATTACGATTTAATTAGCTGATTTTTTTAATATTTATTAAGAGGGCTCAACACAAGCTATGAAGTTAGATGTAAGAGTGTAATTAATTAATACTAATATTTTATTCGAGCAAGAAAATGTATGAATAAATATTCTCATAGGAGATGATGACTCGAATACTATTGTAGCTATACGTAGATCACCTTTTTACGAGATTGAGAAATAGTCTGAATATAATTGTGCACACAAGGCAATGAAGAGTGCTTTATATATTTTGAAGCTATCGCCTGAGCTTATCGAATACTTTTCGCATTGCTTTTCTTACGCTGTGAAGCAAAATAAAGAGAATAATTAAGATATGAATAAAGCTTTGCAAAGCGTCATTCCCCATGCTTTTGACGATCACACACTTTGTGAAAATGGTGCAAAGGACAAAAGAATTCTACTGCGATTTATGTGTACAAAAATTTACCCAAAAGAAAACTACTGACAAATACAGATTTTAAAGTCTCCTCAACGGAAATATTTTCTCACTACGCTCATAATGCTAAGAAAATTGAAAATTGTGGTTCAACACAGGGCAATGAGTCTGTAAACAATATGATTGCTAACAATCGCATCTGGTGCTTTAAAATTGCGTGTCACTACAGCTGTTTGTCAGATGAACATAGGCTGCAATTATTTGTCGAATGTTCGCGAGAAATTAGAAATAACGCCAGCCCTTTTCTCTGACAAATTTATAAAATTGAAGGATCTAAAGAAGAAAGCAATAAAAACAAAAAATCTGTCAATTGTAAAAAGAACCGACGATTACAACTGAACATATTATGGACATCGAAAAATTCTATTGATTTACGCAAAGAAGGTGAGGCGTATGAAAGTGACTTTATTTAAGGGGTTATGCCTGAGTTAAACCTGTAAAAAAGACATTAATAAGTAATAGGCTTAAAAAAATTATTTATTAATAGTATAAAAAAAATCTTTCTCCTACTTAAAACGTAGATATTGAACATATTTTTAACTATTTTTAAAAAATTATATATCTATACTTACATTGTAAACAATTACATGTATGAATCACTAATTTTCAGCATTTTTTTCCCTTTGTCGCAGGATATCTCAGCATCCAGATGATGAATTGACACCAGACAGGATGTAAAATCTTCTGAATATGTTTCTTCACTGCTTGAGCGGAAGACTTTTCTACAAAAAATAAATTTTAAATATTTAGTAACTCATAAGATGATTATATCAGTAATTATACTGAATATTACATATATTCATATACCCGACATTGACTTTTACCTTATTGTATTAGTCAATTCTGCTCCGTTCAAGCAGTGAAAAAACGTATTCAGAAGATTTTCCATCCTGTCTGGTGTCAATTCATCACCTGGATGCTGAGTATCCTGCGGTAAAGGACCTAAAATCATAAAAATGTCAAGACTGAGAAAAATGCATCTAAAGTTTATCGAAACACTTATGTATATTTAACTGGTAGTACTTAGATGAACTACTTGGCATATTTTTCTTATATTTTGGCATAAGATACCTATATATTAAACCATGTATGAAAACCCGGGTGCTGTACATGTAGATATACTAGTATCGAAAGCTGAAATTGAAATGTAAGTTTTTAATACGCATTCACAGTCAGCATGTTTTAGATGAATATAAATTTTGTCATTGCTTACCCATTACTTTATAGGATCATTAGTAATTACTGTAGACTTTGAGACCATCTAACACACAGGCATCTTCTCGTGCACATGATATTTATAGCCCATATACCTGAAACAATGAATACACACACAAAGAACAGATTCTTCACAAATAATATGTTGTTTATAGTACAAAACACTTATCTAAAGTTGAACACTAGTGAGACTCAGAAGTTATCACAACAGCACAACATCCAGCTTGCACTAAACTACAGACAACAGACGAAACAGCTGATGTCTGAATGCAAACTCGACTAGGTCGGTAAAACAGTGATTTCCTGTTCCATATGCTGTAAGGTGCCATGTTTTTAGGCGGTAATTTAAATTTGCATGTATGTTTTTTTACCCCTTTATAAGTTTGATTAAAAATTACAAGACTAAATTTAAATTCTAAATTTATTTTATTTTGAACATTCAAAATAAAAAAAATCTACGATTTCATAAAAATTAGCTATTACAGTACATAATGAATTTTGAAAAATTGTATTTTTTTGGTATTTTGCCTATAACTTTGTAACGGAATTATTTCTGGCAAAAAGGACTAAGGCAGCTCATTCTGCAGTAAATTTGCCTTAAAAAAATCAAATAAAAAAATTTTGGATTTTTTAAAATTTTAACTCACGCATAACCCCTTAAATAACATGTACGAAGTTTCAACTCAACCGATTCTTTCAAATTGATGACTCTGTACTGCAATCTCTAAGAGAAGTGAAGGTGGCTATTATTGACATAGAAACGACTGGCTTACAAAAAAACTATGAAATTTGCCATGTAAATATTTTTTGTTTTTTTTTTAATGTATAATGTACATAGGATTTCATTTCGTTATGTTTGGTTTATAGATTGCAGCTTGTGCAGATATTTAAGAGCCTTTTAATTGCTATATTCTTCCGTGTAGAAGTATATGAAAACAAGCCTTTGAAAAAACATGATTGGTGAACTAAATTATACTAATGAAAAAGTAGAAGCAATTCCAGCTAAAATTGCATTCACGCGGTTTCAAATTATCTTAACCGTTTACAATATCCTGTTATTCTGCTAGCACACAATGATTTCAAATATTTATCTTTTACAAATTTAATTACATCCATTAATATAAATTTTTATTCTGATATCCCATTTTTTACAATAGCTTTGACATTCCAAGAATTGTTCGCCTAACGACAAAATTTGAAGTGATTGGAGAATTTAAATCTATTGTATGAGGTTACTCAGATTTCTTACGAATTTCGAAGGAAATACTTACGCAAAGAAAAAAATAATAAAGAGTTTTTCTATAGAAGCTCTAGTTAAAGGGTCAGGCCTGTCCTGGTAGAATCGAATCCTAGTTAATAGGAAGTTCTAACTCTTGTAATCCAAGAATTTGCCGGTTTTCTTTGAAAGTTTTTGGGGGAAAATGAAACGCGTTCAAACCTATTCAGTAGGCGGTTTCTAGATACCATTATTAATACCAAGCATTTGCTGTTTAAAAAACATCGCGAGATATTAAAGCATAGATACACGTAGAATCTAGTAAAACTACTTATAAAATTTCTTGCTTTTAGGTTTTAATAATGCGATAATATACATACATATTTATTTTTACTGTCCCTAAATCTACGAATTTCAGGCTTGAACCCAGGACCTTATTAGATTACCATACCAACAATCTATCGATTGAGCCATTGTCGCTTTTGTTGAATATATTATAATCAGCTATATATGCTAAATGTATTGTACAAATAGGTTAGAAGTTAAGGTAATTCACTCAAACTATATAAGTTTTTGAGAATTTTTTATAGGATTATTATGAACTCTAACCTAAAAATTGGAACTTTGTTGTTTTTCTTTAGATACTCGTAGCACAAAATATTGCATGGAATTGCTGCGTAAAGGGTTTATTCACAAAACACGTTTAGCACTCATCTTCAGCCGGTGCCATAATATTTCTCGTTTCGTAAATAAATTCTTTCCATAGCCGTTGCATACTGTTGGCTTTAATTACTAACCAATTTTTAATTGCTAAGTACCACCAATTTATCATTGCTAAAACAGCGATTATTTCTCTCACATAAAAACTTGGTAAGAAATTCCTACTTTTTAGGGTGGATTAATTGCTAAATAAATAAATTTTATTTAAAAACCTGTAGATAATTTTCTATGCAAGCAATTATAGCAAAACTTTTTTTATTTCAAAATGCTCATTCAAATCTTAAACTTAAGCTATTGAAAACTTCAAAATATCGATTTTACTATTGGACATGTTTTTGACTGAAGTTTTTTTGAAGCCTGCACGATTCTACGTGTTGGAGTAGAGGAGCAAATTTGTATCATTTTTATCAAATTCGTTTTATCGAATTAAAAAAAAAATCATATAAACTTGTTTGCAAAAATGAAAAAAATTTTGTATTTTATTATTCATTTATTATTTATTTATTTTTTTATTATTATTTTATTTAGTCAAAATAAAATTCCTGCCCCACTAAATTCGGATTATTATTTATTAATTATGATTTATTATTTATTATTATTTTTTTTATTTTATTCATTAAATTTGGATTGCAAAATAACGATGAAAAAACAAATTTTTGATTTTAATTCGTTAATTATTAATTAAAAATCAATTTTTTAAATTATTCAAGTTCAAATGTAAGATTGAAATTTTTGCAATTTGGGACTTAATGGGTTAAATAATAATTATGCACTGTAATGTATAATATTACATAGTTAGAATTTCAGAATTTTCTGAACTAATTATACTTCAGTTGTACCAGCTCAAATTAATTTACCACCCATCTAAGACTACTTAAAAAAGTGTAGAAAGAAACGCAATTCACAGACTAAAAATATTAGTTATCAACATTTTGCGGTCAAAAGAATTTCTCTATAAGAGTTTGAAATTTTACGAATAGTTTCCTATTTTGTCCTGAACAATAGTAGTTATATGGTCAATGCTTAGAAAGCGGGGTAAATTTTCTAGATATTTAATTTTTTCCACTTTTCGGGTTTTATACAGCTCTTCCTACTATCAAATACAGTACAGTAGTACCGACCAGTGAGGTTTCCTATAGTCGGGATGCATGTGCACCACATCGGAATTTAATCCGCATGCATCTCGACTACATCTACATTTTGGCTACATATTGCATCCATAGATTGTGTACAGTGGAATCCGAACCACTGGAGTTTTGACGTTATAAGACATTGAAGTATACATACATATAAAGTACATGCAGGTGTACGTACACATAGAGGTGTTTCAATGACAGAACAGTCGAGAGTTGGGTTTGATCCCAGAACCTCTGGGTTACGAATTTCGAATTCAATACGTATGAATGCGAGCAGATTCTATGAAAAATAAGCATAATAATTGAGTTTTGAAAAAGTATATTGCTTTTCGAAGATTTCTTTTTTTTAATTTAAATAGACATTCTACGATTGCTTCATATAAGAAGCTTTGGAGAGTCCAATGTAGAAGATGCAAGGAATGTTCAAATCAAAGTTTTCAATAGTCGGTAAAATAGATGGTCAGATATTGTAGCAGTTATGGATATTCAAAGAAATGGAAATGATTCTAAAAGTGTCCAAAATGCGGGTTTCGAAAGTCGTCAAATAATGCGAATTGTTTTATATAGCACGATTGAAAAAAATAGGAGGCCCACGAATGTACTAAATAAACCTTGCGAAATCGCGGCGGTTGTGGTGAATTTTCTTTGAATCTGATGAAGATATGTTGATATTATAAATATCTCTGCTATTAAATACTATTGAACGAATATAAAATATTCACGCCGTTTTATGGTTTTTGGAGATATACCTCCGCATAGATTTGTTATGAAATATCCTAATTCCTTTAACGAGACATTTATCATAGATTTCTTCATAAATCAATTGGTTGAAACTCTTCTCGAGTTCACGCATGAGAAGTAAAATTTCAAAATCGCATCGAGAAACTTGCCAACGACGAACTTAGCATAAATAAATAAAACATGAGAGAGTGGTGGAAGGAGAAGAGGGACAAGAAGGAGAAGGAGAGTAAGAGACGGTCCCTACTTTTTCATGGAGAAACATGCTCAGTACAGTCCAGAAACATTGCAGCAACGCTGCAGGGAAAAGTAGTATAATCTGGCCGAAAGAGTTACTGGCGTACCACTGTATACTGTGACTAGCAAGTTTGGCGCATTGGCTGCGGCATTGATCAATTACACTTTATAAACAGCCGCGGTTTCCGCGGTTGAGTACATATCTCTCGTGACGACTCTGTATATATGCGCCATTTGGCTACATACATTCATATGTGTATGCAATAAATGCCTATAATATGTGACATTGTGTAAGCTGCAGTTTACGTACTGCTACTTCGCATCATTGAATGAGACCACTCAAGAAAATACAAGACGGTGTAAGTATGTACGCATGTGTATGTACAGTAGGCCTGCATCTATATATATACACTTACAAATACATATACATACTCCAGATAGTATATACATATATTTATGTATCTATTGGAGAAGTTTTTGAAACTGCCGGTCGAGCACTTAAGCCTCTGGGGACGAAGAAGGTCCAGTGCTACTACTTCTGATGCTACTACCACCACCATCGCTACACCAGCTCAGCTTCTACTACTATCGCTTCTACTACTACTTACTAGCAACGGCAGCAGCGCTACTGTATGTATATAGGTATTTCTTATGAAAGTTTAACGAGTCGGAGAAGGCCGTGCGCACGGAGCTCATCGGGTGAGAGCCTCTCTATGTGCTTCTGCAAATTTTTTCCGCTCGAGTGTGTAAGTAAGTTTCCGCATGAAAACTCGATCCGACTTGATACATTCCAACCATAGAACGGATCTGTATATTGGAAGTGCGCTCGAATGATTTAACGCCCAATGCAGTACAGAATATGGAAATGTTGATCGTTCGCTGTGTCAAAGCATTCATAAATATATACAGCTCTCTGGCAAAGTAGTTTTCCACAAATTTTCTTCCACTTTCTAACTACCTTGTTAAGCAACGAATTTTTTGTTCATATAAAAAATAGAAGGATGTCACGATGATTATAACTTTAATAAATTTGTAAGCTTTAATATTTACCAAGATCTTTTTCATTCAAAAATATTTTCTCGGGCAAAAATAGGAAAATTTCGGGTGCAGAGTATTGAACACTTCAAATTATATAATGTAAAAGTATTGATAGTAATTAGTAAAGATAAAATATAATATTACACCATTAATTCGTGATCAATACTGATAGAGATGGATGTGAAATTGTAACTTCATACAGAACCTCCGAACAAAATCACAGCTTTATCTAGTACCGCGATCGAAAGCTGGCTAGGTAATGTTCCTAGTATTATATAGTGAAAATTGGTGTTTAACGATTTATTAGACTATTGCTTTAGTATGAAGCTAATTTCGCGATGTAAATAGTCATTTTTACAACTACATTTTTCGCTGTTGTCTCTCATTAGTAAACAAAACTGGCTCCTTTTAATTTCAGATTACGATTATTGTTATTATTACTGCGAGCATGCGCGGGGATTCTCCTGAAATGAGAAATAACATAATGCATCTGCAAGAGGTAACGTGAAAAATCGTGCGAGTTCGTTTATGCAGCCACGGAGCGTAAGTTTCAAAAAGTGAAAAGCCTTTATTAAAAATAAATTAACATACGAGACCACTATGCTTACGCAAATGAAGCTACTACTTACTCCAAAATGCACGACATTACTGTTACTTATATACCCGTAAATCCACGTTGTTATATCCAACTTACTATAGCAATCTCGGGTTTCGTACTAACCTAGATTGAAAATCATCCGTTTTGGGCGAAGAGTTACGAACACTTGCAAAAAAAAATTATAATAACATCGATAAATCAGTTATTTGAAAATGTTTTTTCTTTTCAAAAGTTAACAAAGTTATTAGTTGCAACAAGCATATTTCATAGTTTACATGACGACTTACAAGGAAATAAGTACAGCTATGACAATGCTGTTTTTAAAACTCATATAAATAAATATTATGCAAATTAAAGATTATAATTTATAAACTCTCGATTACAGTTATGTATAGACAATTCTAGCTGTTTTATAGTATTAATTTTTTTCTTACCAAAGATCAATAATAAAAGTATTTATAATGTTTTTGTTAGAGCAAAAAATGTGAATCACAAACTTTAGAAGAACATGATGCTTATACATCAAGTTGAAAAATCTGAAACACTTATCTACTATGAATATATGAAGAGATTGTCTACCGTTTTTTTAAGTATCACTTCACTACTTATACAGATTCCAATTTTAATTTTAACAAAAGAAAGTTGTAATATCAGTAAATAAATTCGCAATTTTTCTTAATAACAAAACAATCGTTTCACAATAAATAAATGAGCCTTAAATGGGGGAAGTAACATGTAAACATATATATGGACGATTCTCTGATCAATCGTGCGCTCGATTTGTAGACCCCCTCCCCCCCAAAAAATATTTTTGAAACATTCTTTGGAGGTTCACGAGTACCTCAAAATTTTTCCAAATTATTCATATCACTTACTTCAAACTTAAAAACGCTCAAATTTGGCATTTTAAGCATTTTTTGCAATTTTTGGATTTATTTGAATTTATAAAAAAAATGAGTCGATCGTTGTCCTCCGCCGGTGTCACATCACCATCTGGCGATACCAGTACTTTATAGTTATTGTCGTCGTCATTGACGATGCTGTCCGTCATTTTGGACTTCTTCTGTAATTTGGAGATGTCTTAAGGAAAGAAAGTTTTCTTTTAAAGCCCTGATGAGGAGCTGCACCTGCTAGAAACGTAGGCAATGGAGGATTATTTGTAGCTCGAAGAGATGCATAGATTCTTTGTATTTAAAAAAAAAAGTACTTTTATGCCTCTCTAACCTAAAAATCGCAACTTCGTTTCTGATTTTTAGATTATAGTAGCATAAAATATTGTACGGAACTGGTAGGTAAACGAATTATTACTAAAACTCGCTTCAGCAAAATAAACCCGTTCCGTAATTTTTGCATAAAAGACTATAAAAAAAACCTAAATATAAAAATCTTAATATTAATTATACCTTAATATTAATATTAATTAACATTGATATTAGCAAAATTGAAAACCGATCCGGACTTCGACTACCAAAAAATTCACGAAGATACCTCTTTCCAGAGTAAAAGTACCTGCTTAACTCCCACAATGGTAGAGGCTTTCTTTTTTCTGTAATAAATCAATCCGACTGCAAATCCTGTAAAAACGTTCCTCGATACTTAAACGATCAAAATACAACACTTTCACCAGCTTGTCACATCACAATTATATTTGGCACTGTTTTAAAATCTGTATTTATGTTATATTATTATTTAACACTATTTAGTAATATATAAACCAAAATTTCATTTTAAGTGCTTTATTATTTACGGTTTTTCCAGTATGTAAATTAAAATCAAACTTTCGATAACAACGTAGACAATATTCTAACGGGTTTATTGTATACGATTATTAATGTTTTCCTTCCTACATGTCGATAAGAAATGTATATATAAGTGATAAATGAATCTAATCATCTCTTCGAGCAACATGGTATTTATTACATCGTACATTAATTATGACATCGAGCCGAAGGTGAGGATGGCAAAAACGAGGTATGGGCTATCCGAATTTATTCCCGTGGTGCCTAATAATGTCACTTCTATCGCCCGGGTGCGAAAGTAGTACTTTCGGCACAGTGTGGAGAAAAAGGTGTTTATAATCAGTTCAAAAATAATTATGTTAGGATGTATGTCTTTTTTACCTTCATTTATACTTATAAATACATTTCTTATCGACATGTAGGAAGGAAAAAATTAATAACCATATACAATAAACCCGCTAGAATATTCTCTACGTTGTTATCGAAAGTTTGATTTTAATTTACATAATGTAATAACCGTAAATAATAAAGCACTTAAAATGAAATTTTGGTTTTTTAAGGTTAAGGATAACATTAAGGTTATCAAGTGTTAAAAAATTGATCTTCAATTTTTACACGAAGAAATTACCTTATACTTGCCAGCCTTTTACCTTGAAATGGTTTTTTTTGGGGGGGGGGGAAGATTTCACTACTTTTAAAAGGTATATAATACCTAAATTATAAAGAATAGTTAAAATCAATTAAATATTTTATAAATTTAAACAATTAATGTACATAATCTCATGTATTATTGTAATAATAATTATTTTTTCGACAGCATCTGTAGAGCAAATAGTTATTTTTTGAATCATTATTATTCAAAAAGAAATATCTATCTTTTCCACACAACCCTAGACATAAATAGAATAGCGCTTTTTTTCTTTTATTGACACTAAATTTTATCGTAAGTTCCATAATTATTTTTATCGCAAATATACATTAAAACAAGTCTGTACGTACATAAAATTATTGCTAATTAATTAATTGATAACTGCTTTCTTGAAAGCATTTAAACGTTATGTATACGATTGAAACATAACATGCGTGATGTAGCATTTTAATATTTATTAAGGGGTTATGACAGTGTTAAAACCTGAAAAAAAAGAAAAATTGTTAGTGTTGTAAAAAATTAATAGATATATAGGTGCTCTAAAAACTATATTTTTGCTTTCAAATACAAGTATTATACATCACTTTTATGCATAAATAATATGCATAAAGTGAGTGTAACATTTAAAAACAATTAAAGGTATTTGCTTACCAAAAATCATGATTTTCATCACTTTTATTTACTTGCCGCATGTTTCTGATGGAACCGTACCATCAATCCTGATGAATCAAAGTGCCAAATCTTCATTATGAGTCTGGTCTCAGACTAAGTGGAACAGACTCTTGAAAAACACATAATTAATATAATTAATAAAACATATATTGCTAATATTAGTAATTATAGTGAATGTTACATATGTAAACAAACGTAACATTCACTTTGATCTTACCTTTGCCAAATCTGCTCAACTCAGTTTGTGACCATACACATAAAGAAGGTTTCCCACTTTGGTTCATCATGATTGATAGTACTGTTCCTTCAGAAAGCTGCGGCAAGTACACAAAAAGCATGAAAAAACTAAATTTGAGTAAAAGGCATTTAAAGTTTAGAATGTAAATCATTCAAATGAACTCAGCTATACTTACAGAAAATATCCGGCATACATTGATTTGCTTTTGGTACTCAAATATACATACAATAAAGTATATTTGATGGTACGCGCTTGTCATGCTGTGTGATAATAGCATTTAGAAGCTGAAAATAAAATAAAAATTATCGTTAGCTATTTATAATCAAGTTATGTTTATGAATTACAGTTACATACAATACTTACCATTATTAAATACACTTCAAGTTCTTAAAAAGTATGCAGAATAATACTTCAGGCAGTCAATATAAGCTCCCATTTTGCTGGCTTGCACCCGTACACCTAAAAGCAAAAAAATAAACCAACAAAGAAAAAGCTCATTATGAACACTGTTATTACTAATTAGCTTCCAATACTTATCTGAATAATTTTTCTACTCTGCAGAAGCTCTTGCACTTTTGCAATACCACTAAGGTTATAAGCATTGCTACAGCAGCTAGCAGACTAACTGCACTGATCTAGTGTCTTGGATGGAAAACAGCTGTTTGGCTGCTTTCTGCTGCTTTACAGAAAATTCTACTATACCGATCAAACAAAAATCTTCATTCTCGACCAGACGCTGTGAGGTACAATCTATTCGAGTGGCAAATTTAAATTTGTTAAATGCCTTTACTTTAACACATTGAGTTTAGTAACAAAATCACACATAGAAAAATTAATTTTACAGATTTTATTTATTTTACGGAAATAAATTCATAACTCTTGAGAAAAAAACGGTTTGTAAAACGGTTTTAATCATATTTTCAGTAAGATTTCTCATGAAATTACTCTGTAAAAAGTGGGTTAGAACAATCCTTTCCACAAGTTTGGCCTAATTAAAATATTTAAAAATCACAATTTTTCAAAAATTTACTTGAAACAGATTTGTTAGTTTTTTGTTGATATCTTCGAGGAAAATTTTTTTAGCCAAAAACGGCTTTCAGGACCATATTCTACAGACTATTAACTATGAAAAAAGTGAATAAAAAAATTGGGTATTTTCAAAATTTTAACACTGTCATAACCCCTTAAGGGCGCGGTAGCGCCACGATACAAGTTTACATGATATCCTTCACAAATTTTTAATTCATATTATATTTTGAATAATATTTATAAATAAAAGAAGTATATATAAAAAAATAAAATCTAAAAACTTGAGTTTATTATATACTTATAAGAGATTCAAAATAATACATACACTTAACTTTTGAAAATAACTTATAATTTTTACTTTTTCATAAATACATACACTGTTGACTTCATGCCTTTAGTGTTTAAATTTTCAGTTAGGTAACAATATGAAAATCAAAACTATAAGTTTTTAGATAAACTTAATTACAGGTGTTGTTTTAATATGTTAAAACAAACTTGTGTACGAAATTTCAGCCCTCTAGCTATGATAGATATTAAATGAGTGCGAAGAGTATAATTGAAACAAGTAATCATCCACCATTTACGAAAGCTGTATTTTGAATATTTCAGTCTTCGCCTCATTTAAAATTTGTTGTAGCTAGAAGGCTGAAATTTGGTATCCAAATTGCTTTAAGGGGTTATGCCTGAGTTAAAGTCGTCAAAAAATCGATTTTTTTTTTATTGACTTTTTTCATAGGAAATTGTCTGTAGAATACGATGCTGAAGTCCCTTTTGCCCAAAAAAATTGGGTAGAAAGCTACAGACCAAAAACTGAAGGCGTGCGAATAGCTAATTTTTAAAAAATCGTAATTTTCGCGTTTTTATTTGTCAGTGCTGTGTTACTGAACATGATTATTTTTCGAGCTTTTAATGCTTCTCATGCATAATATTTGTATGTAAAATACAATAAAAATATTTATTATGCAATTAAAATCCGTTAAAAGATATTAATAAAATGAGCAAAATTATGCAATATTAAAAATTTGCAAATTGCTTATTTCCACATTTTCCTCTTTTTTGTTTATTTAAATTAATAATTTATTTTTAAAAAAGCATTTTATTATTTATTATGCTTTATAAAAAATTAATTAGACGCAAATATTCGTCAATGAATAAAATTATGCAAAAAACGAATTTTGAATTTGGCGCTTACCGACGGGGCCGCGCGATATTCTTTCGAAAAGGCTATTCATCTAGTAACCTGTTTTACCGTATGATTGAGAATTCAAGAGCGCAAAAACACTTGCTTTGAATTTTCATATCAACTTTTATTCTGCATTGCTCAATATTATTAAATAATTTATTTTATAATATTGATAGCATTTGTGGTTAAAAAGTAGAGTAAGTGAGAGTGATTTGTGATCAAGATGAGTCCAGACTCAAGATATAGAGTTTCAGGATCATCTGACAGAAAAAGAAGATTTGGAAGAAGAAAGAGACCCAAGATTTTTCATCAAAAACAGCAATGGGAAGTTTCGACAACAGCACCAGCACCAGCATCAGCATCAACATCTATACAACAAGAACGAGCAACACCAATCACTTCAGCATCATCTACGCCTGATACAGTTCCTTCAACGTCCAGGGAATGGAGTTCAAGATCTGCTGCGCAAGCTTTACCAGGTACCTCAACATCAGTACCGCCAGAAATTCCTGTGTCTAGGTCTAGACAAAAATTAAAATCAATTTATGTAGAACCGAGTGGAATTCAGAATAGAATCTTTGACATTTCTTTGCTTCTGCCAGGATTACAGGAGTTTCTGGCTTGTAAAGCTTGTGGCGAATGCATCAAATTTGATGAAGTTGATGTACGAGGTCTTGGTAGCAAGCTATCCATCACCTGTACATCATGTAACGCAGTTGCTTTCATCAACTCCAGCAGAAAAGTTGGAAAACAAAGTAACGCTTATGACTACACTCAACACTTGAAGCAAGACGAGCCAAAAGAAAGAGAAGTCATCAGGATGATGACTTCTACAGAGCTGGTGCTTATTAAACACATATACACACATTACACACATAACCAAATACTTATACACCATACACAACCTCACTTGTAAACAAACAACATAATTTACAACACAAACACTAAAAAACACTGAAACACATTCACAATTTTTTTCTGTTTTTTTCACTTTTGTTTTCCTTTTTTTTTTAATTTTTTTCATTAAACACTTTTCACACACACATCACACATGTCACAGCATCAGCTCTGTAGAAAACAGTCTAGCTGAAAAGTAGGTCAGAGAGCAAGCTAAACAGCTGATTGGAGCTGTCTGCTTGCTTTCTGCCTCCTTAGCTCACCTGATGGACTGTTTTCTCTAACCTCTCAACTACATGAACTTGATATGATGATGATAGTTCTACTCTTCTGTTCATCACATGTAAGTATAGAAACTTATTTATTTACAATAAAAGCATTTTTATAGCTTAATTATAAAAATGTTTCAAATTTAGAAAAATTACTTTTTTTAATGATTTTTCATTTTGTTTCATTTCAGAGGACTGGACACGAATAAAATTTTTGGATTATCCTCAAACTTGACAAAGATGACCAGGATACGTATATCTTTGACTTAAATAAGGCCCAGGTGTGAAGAAAAATTGTAAGTATATTTTATATCATTAAATGTCAAGTTAAACTTTAAATGCTTTTTTCTCAAGTTTTGAATTTTTCTCATCTTAGCTCAGTTACCGCATGATTTCTCAAGAACCAATGGACCAATCAACCTGAAATTTTTTTGAGAACTCCAGGAGGCCTTTCTTCACTGCTTGAACGGAACAGAATTTGCAAAGATAAGTCAAAAGTGAATGTTATGTATCTAAACATACGTAACATTCACTATAATTACATATATTATAACTTATACGTTGCTAAAATTAAAAATTTTTATTTTTCAGTAATTTCCTGCGTTCAAGCTGAGGAGAAGGCAATTTAGAAGATTTTCCATCCAGTTTGGAAATAATTCATCAACCAGAACTTGAAAATTCATGCGGCAAAGGAAAAAATATGCAGAAATTTAGTACTGCATACATGGAACTATTTACATAGTAAGTATGCATAAATAATTTTTTAAAAATATTGAAATTTACTACTAATATGTATATTTTCATTAGGAAACAAAATTTTTTTTATATTCATTATAAATAATTTTTAATTACCTATTAATTGATAAATTGTTTTTTTCAGGTTTAACTCAGGCATAACCCCTTAACACGTTAAAACAATGTATATAATTCACTCAATCCAAGAAATCATATTTTTGATTTTCATGTGGATATACTTATACCATTGATTTCTTGGATTTAGAGTCTAAATTGTCAGGTGTAACTATTTTGCTAAGCCGTTTCGACTTGAAAATACTCATACTATCCCTCTGAGTGACAGACTTGACAACTCATAAGTTTCCGTTACCTTTTACAAAGTAAAACATGCATTTCCCCTGGGAAAAAACTCGTTACATCCAAGATTTGGAAACTGTGTGTACATGTTGCTCTCTCAAAATTCAGAATAGCTAATATTTCATGAAGCAAATCAATCAGAGGGATAGCATAAGATATTTCAAGTTAATCGTCTAGACCAATTTTTAGCTGTTAAATTTTGAATACCATAAATGATTATTATTGTGACATTGGTCTATGTGAAAAACTTAAACTTTCACATGCTGTCCTAGCGATGGATTTCTAGATAGAAAATAGGTTTTTCTCAATTTGAAAGGAGTACGAAGTATACTCATTTTCTGGATCATGAATATAATGAGCCTTTTGTATAAGGTAACGAGAACTTATAAGTTGTCAAGCCAGTCACTTAGAGGGATAATATAAGAATTTTCAAGTTGATACGGCTCAGCAGTTTTGAATTATTGAATTTTGAAATTTCTAATCTCTCATTATCTCAATACTGCTCAACTATACCATCGTCAAAATTCTTATACTATCCCTCTAAGCAGTGGGCTTGAAAACTTGTATGATCTTTTGCCTTTTAGAAAGCAGAACATACATTTCCATTGGGAAAAGAAAGGCTCAACTCACATTCTGGAAACTGCCTGTACTCCGGGCACTCTGCAAATTGAAAATAACTATTTTTTCATTAATCAAACCAATCAGTGGGTTAGCATATGAAATTTCAAGTGAATCGTCTAAACCAATTTCGAGCTGTTCAATTTCAAATGCCTTATATGATAATTATTTCGAAATTGGTCGATACGATAAACTTGAACTTTCTCATGATATCCCTTTCATTGGTAGGTTTAATGAAAAACTTAGTTATTTTCAATTTTGAGAGTGCCCGAAGTACAAGCAGTTTCCAGAATATGGGTTGAGCGTCTCTTTTCTCAATGGAAATACATATTCTGCTTTCTAAAAAGCAAATAGACCATAGAAGTAGTTGTTAAGCCCACAGCTTAGAGGGATAGTATAAGAACTTTTCAAATGTTACAGTTGAGTACTATTGAGATAATCATAGATTAGAAATTTCAAAATTAGTAAATTCAATTCTTACTGGTCCCTATTAATTTGAAAATTCTTATCCTATTCCTATGAGTGACTGGGTTGACAACTCATAAGTTCTCATCACCTTATATAAAACGAAACATGCTTTTCCTTTAGGAAAAGTCTCGTTACGTCTGAAAACTGAGTGTACTTGTCCTCTCAAAATTGGGAAAAACTTCCAAACCGCTTGTCTTCTGAACTTATATAAGAATTATAAATCTTGAAAAAATATTTTCCACATAACTAGCTTCTCACAGGAATTCCTTCCCATTATAATATGACAGTTTCATAACCTCCCAATAGAAAGTGTGTAAAAACTTTTTTCGATACTTAAACGATGAAAATACAACACTTTCACTAGCTTGTCACATTTCAAGAAAATTCTTTATAACCTGATAGTTGTATGCCTTCCAATAAAACCTGAAAAATAAAAGAGAACATTTTAACAAAGAATCAGTTCACAAAATCTTTCATTATATTATGTACGATTTATAAAAAAGTAAAACTAAATACTGATCTAATTCTAGCCTATTAGTCATGTTTGTGAGATGTCTTAACATACATTTTTGAAAATAAAATCACTTCACTAGTTATTTATTGTATCATCTGTGACGGGGATCCCGTCGATAGCTGTTCGCCTGGACACCACCCAGTCAAGATACGAAAATCTTACACTCGGTGGTGTTTACAGAGCGGTAAGCGAGCAGTCAGCTGATAGAGCCAGGAGAAGGACAGCGCGGCGCCGAGAACAGCCTGCCGCCGAGCAGCAGCAGCACGAGGCTAGAGCAAGAGAGAGGGAAACACGGCGCAACGTCGAAGCAGCGAGAGCAAGAGAGAGAAGAAGATACGAAGCATGCGAGCCACGAGGTGAACGCGCGCGAGCGACGGCCGCCATGTTGGCGAAGAACGAACGGTAGCATGAGTGCGAGAAGGATGGAATAGCGAGCGAATGAAAATGCGTATTATAGACAGACGAGAGAGAGAGTGGAGGCAACGTGTAGCGCTGAATGATATTGGGAAAAGGTGGAGGGCTACGGCTTGATCCACAGCGCACGTGCGAGCGGCAAACATGAATGTAAGCGTGCCGAAATGCGAAACTGTGTAAAAATGTGTAAATACAGTAAGTAGAGCCAGACAAGCGTGTAAGCGCGTTTTGAATGTCGCGCGCATTTTTAAAGTATTGTAAAAGAGGGCGTAAGAGTGCGAATGTGCTATATGTTGCGAAAGCGTGTAAACATGTGATAGGTGCGAGAGAGCGATACATCGGAAATGCATGAGTGCGAGTGAGAGAGCGATAGACGCCGCGAACCGGCGTAGTTGCCGAGCGCGGAAAGAGAGTTAGTATCGAGCACCGCTTGTACCAAGGAGCATCGAAATATTCTCAGGACAGCAAGGCAAAAGCGAATCTTCCAAGGCGACTAGCAGAGCAACCCGAATACTTCTCTCTGTGTGCATCTTCCGAGCGTTAAGTAGTTTCTTTCGCGTGCGCTTCCACAGGGAACGAGTCATCGTTAGAACGCGAGGACGATGAGTTACGAGAATTAGAGACAGGTAGGAGTGTTTCCTCGAGATACCTCCCCGCCGCGGGTTCTAACCTTAAAGCCGGCCCGCGTAGTGACGGAGAGATCGCCCGAGGACGTAAACGCGTCCGCGAGAAAGATACAACATTGTTTAATTTCTAAATAAATTACGAAACGTTGATTTTAACATAAGTAGCGTTCTATCATTTCGCGTATTTCCCTCCCTGCACCTCTCGCCCACGACTCAGAGCACAAGGAGTTCTCCAGCCGGCAGCATAAGAGTACCAGATCGCGAATTCGGGCGTCCAAATTAATTAATAAAATACAAGCTCGCGGTTAACCTGAATAGGTGTCATTCACGTGGTGCTGCGCCTCCCCAAGGACGCAAAAAGATACCACGTCACAACATAAGTACTCTGAAAACTATATTTTTCATTTAAAATTATTATATACCATTTTTATACATTAAAAAAATGCATTAAGTGAGTGTAATATTTCAAAACAATTAAAGGTTTTTACGTACCAAAAATCTTGATTTTCATCATTTTTCTGTACTTGCCACAGCTTTCTAAAGGAACCGTATCATCAATTCTGATGAACCAAAGTAATAAATCTTGCTAGGGAATTTTCGCTAGGGCACACTTACCAGAACTATTTTTTCTAGTTTCTGGGACCCCTCTGAATAAGAAACCGTGCGAGATACTTGATTACCGGTTGCCACCCGGCTTTTCGATCGAAAAAAATGCAAAAATATTAATAGATTTTGTTTTGCATTTTTACAGTCGAGCGTATTATTTGTATATTGTGAATTCTATGGGACTTGGCACTATATTTGTTGTACATAGAAAGAAAGTGTAACTCAAGAGCTTCAAATTGAGCCGAAAATGTTTGAAATCGAATTCACTGGTGAGCTACACGCATTTGAATACAGCTAATTACTTATAGGGCTCGCGATTAATAGCTTAAATTAAAGCTCTTTCCCTCTACTATTTTACTGACAACTCTAAATGAGCTAGTGAGCTATATATATATTTGAAAACATCGATCTGCTTTCAAGCATCTATATAGGTCAATGGATAAAAAAATTTAAATGTAGACTTAAACATCTAAAAATAGAGGAAAGAGCTTCAATTTGAGCTATTAAACGTTAAAATTGAAGCACTGAATCGATAGTAACTAGGATTTGAAGTAAGGAAAAAATGTCTGGTTTTTGGAAAAATCGAGCTATTTCGTTAAAGTCAAACCAAACCACTTTTTTCGAATTGTTATAAATTTTGATCCAGTGATTCGATTTTGACATTTAATAGCTTAAATTGAAATTTTGACCTAAAAATCAAAAGGTGAAGGAAAACAGCTTCAATTTAAGTTATGAAACGTCAAAATCGAATTACTGGATCAAAATTAATGACAATTTGAAAAAAGTGGTTTGGTTTGACTTTCACAAAATAGCTCAATATTTCCAAAAACTAGACATTTTTTCCTTGCTTCAAATCCTTGTTACTGACGATTCAGTGTTTTGATTTTAACGTTTAATAACTCAAATTAAAGCTCTTTTCCTCTACTTTTTGGTTTTTACGTCTTAATATAAATTTTTTTATCCATTGACTTATACATATGCTTGAAAGCAGATCGGTTTTTTCAAATATATATATAGCTCACTACAAATATTTAGACTTGTCAGTAAAATAGTAGAGGGAAAGAGCTTTAATTTAAACTATTAAACTTTAAAATCGAGTCACCTAATCAAAAGTAACGAGGATTTGAGAAAAAAAGTGATAATCTCGCGAGCCCTATAAGTAATTAGCTGTATTCAAATGCGTGTAGCTCATCAGTGAATTCGATTTCAAACATTTTCGGCTCAATTTAAAGCTCTTGAGTTGCACTTTCTTTCTATGTACAACAAATATAGCGCCAAGACGCATAGAATTCACAATATACAAATAATACGCACGACTGTAGAAATACAAAACAAAATGTATTAATATTTTTGCATTTTTTCGATCGGAAAGCCGGGTGGCAACCGATAATCAAGTATCTCGCACTGTTTCTTATTCAGAGGGGTCCCAGAAACTAAAAAAAATAGGTCTGGTAAGTGTGCCCTAGCAAAAATTCTTCTGACTTCCAGCCCTCCAGAAGTTTCCAGTATCCCGTGAAATTATTCATATATACATTGACAATATTAGTAATTATAATGACTTTTACATGTGTAAACATACGTAATATTCACTTTTAACTTATATTTGGCAATTCTGCTTCACTTAGTTTGTGAAGATTCCTATTCTAAAGGTTTCTCTAAAATTTGAGCCCAATTGGTCCACAGGTTGCTGAAACATGAACATACCAAATCTGCGTAAAAGGCATTTAAAAATTTACTGAATATTTAATAAAATAAAGTACACTTACAAATACCTTTCCGCGTCTAGGCCTAATATAATTCAAAATTAGTTGTCTAAGGATGATGACAGAAGAGTTGTTCATTAAAAATAACTTCATTATGAAAGTTTACGTCTGCTGAAACAAAAAATTAAAATAGGTTAAACATTACAGGACAATTTTTGTGAAAAATTATTCAACATACTTTGTGTTAATGTATTTTTAAAAAGTGTTGTATAAAAAAAAATCTAAATAGTCAAAAATATACTTAGAAATGTTGTTGCTTGTCCATGTAGTAAAAGAGCAGAAATATACACTAGAAGCTAAAAGGCTTTTTATTCAGATGTGATTTATGAAAAGTAAATCGGAGAACAGCTGATCAACTGTTGAGTTAGCGGCAAACTTAAGCAAACTAAACTGTGACTAAGACTAAGATACTCTTCATGTGCATGGTTAAGTAATAAAAACAACTGATAAAAAGTTAGCTCTGCACCAAATTTTCATTTAGGTAATTTGTGATGTGTCTATATTGATGAAAAGCGATGTGAGGCTTCTCGTGTTAGTGCTCACTGCAATGTTTGGTTAGTAGTGAGTAGTTGTATGGGGCTATTTGTGTAAATGTTTGTGAAATTAATATGCCTCGGTTGGGTAGGAATCATGATCAGGATTATACTTTTTTTATTTAGCTTCTCGTGCTTCTAGTATAGATTTCATTGCTATCTTGTCAGACCAGAAAAGACGTTGTTCATCTGCACTCTTGACTCAATCTACTGCAGAAGACTCCCGATGAACGTTAAAATTCTTCATCACCTTAAGTATTCCTACTTTGCTATCGTTGAAGGAAGCAACTGCGGTGAAAGTGCCAATTTCCAAGACTGTACGGCCACTGCAATTTTCCTTGGTGATGAGCTTCCAAATGAAGCTTTCATTGCTGTTCTGTGTGAAGCATCCAACGCATCTCTCCAGCAGTTCAGCTTGTGCTCTGTTCTCGTAAATTAACTTTATTGCATCCCTGATTGCCTCATGAATACTGTCTCGGTAATGAAAAATTTTTAACTTCTTTTTGGCTTTGGCTACTTTCCATTTACATGAACTGTCCGATTGTGGTAAGCAAAGATGATGTCTCGGTTGTTGATATATTGAAATCTTGTGGTGAAAGGTCGCCCAAATAGCAGCGGACATCTCTTCAACAAAATCATTATAGCCTCGGATGGCAGTATCATAATACTTAGTTAGTTGGTCGATCCTTTGAGCTGTCAAATGGTTCTTCCCACCAATGTCTGTACCATCAGATTGTTTCATGCCAGCCAAAGTTTTGTTGAGATTTCTCAATCTTGTTCCCATCCTCTTCTGCACGTGTCCAACACATTCCTTCTTCTTGATAAAAAAATCTTCTCCATAAGGCTTGGCATCACAGAGAGCCTTGTACACATTCAAGTCGCCATCTCTTGTGTAGTTCTTGTGCTTGATTCCGTGGATTGTCTCTGATCTTCTGAACATTTCCACAACACCACCTACTTCAATTTTTCCAGAATTTCTTGATGTGCTTCAAACCACTCTCTGTACTCTTCAGCGTCCTTCTCTTAATGCTATTTACAAGCCTTGCGAAATGATTGTTTTGGTGCAACATCAATCACTTTGTCATTGTAGCTCATGATCAATGTTGATATTCTTTGAAAGGAAGAAAATCCATTCCAAGATCAATCACAAGATACCGTTTCACAGCCATTCTGTTAAGTCTCACCTGTGCTGCAATCTTCTTGCATAGCTGCTTTCATTGACTCAGTAGCTACTTTTTGACTACAATTTTTAATTCATGATCGATTGTTCCAAAATGACTATGAGCAACTGGAGGTTAAAAATCCATCAATATAAAAAAAGTTTTCAAACCGGTGTATCCATGATCCAGAGCTGCCATTGCTAATAGTACTCGTTTCTTAATTTCAAAGGTATTACGTTTTCGACCAATTTGTCTAGTTGAGTCACAGCTTTGTACCAGTCGCTACAAGTGATATATAGTTAGCTACCGAGGCCTCTATTACTAATTTCATCGAACATGCTATCTCTACCACAATTTTTAGAAAGTGCTTCAAATTGTGCTTCATTTCTTGAAAGTGAGATAGATGTTCACGATGGTTGATTTCCATTTTTATGGCAAATGATTTTTAACCCGTTACATACTCTTCTTTCTTCTAAACCTGCGCTTTCCATGTACAGATGAGTCTGGCTTTCTGTTTCATGAATTCTTCACGTTATTACTTTTAGTAAATCTTAAATTTTCACTACTAATAATACACTTTCGATAACCTTGATTTTAAAATATTTGTGCAATTTTCAGTTAAACTTAAGGGGTTATGCCTGAGTTAAACCTGAAAAAAATAAATTATCAGTTAACAGGTCAAAAAAAATGTTGTACAAGTAATATCAAATAAAAACTTTTTCGTGATTAAACTGTACATATTAGTTGTAATTTTCCATGTGTTTAAAAACTTATATATCTATACTTACTATGTGTGAAGAACCATGTGTGAAGAACTAAATTTCAGTATATTTTATCCTTTGCCGTAAGGTTTCTCATGATCCAGGTGATGAATTCAAACCAAACTGGATGGCAATTCTTCTAAATGTCTTTCTCCTCAGCTTGAACGGAAGGGATTACTGAAAAATAAAAATTTTAAATATTTTGAAACACATAAGTTCATAATATTCATAATTATAGTGAATTATGCATATGTTCACATGCGTAACATTCTTTAAACTTACCTTAGCCAATTTCCCTCCGTTCAAGCAGTGAAGAAGGGCTTCCTGGAGTTCTCTAAAAAATTTCAGCTTGATCGGTCCCATAGTTGTTGAGAAATCCTGCGGCAACTGACCTAAAATCACAAAAATTCAAAACTTGAGAAAACTGCATTTAAAGTTTATACATGAAACTTATTTCCATTTATCGGGTAGTACTTACAGAAACTGCTTGGCATATTTTTTTGTGTTTTGGCATAAAATATCCCTGTATTAAGGGATATATTAAGACCCGGGTGCCACACATATTGATATACTAGTATCAAAAGCTGAAATTGAAATATAAATTTTTATACGCATTCACAGTCAGTATGTTTCATATGAATATAATTGTTGGTATTGCTTACCCATGACTTTCTAGGATTGTTCATAGTTACAGCCAACTTCCACAACATCTAACCTTGCATCGAACACAGAAGTACCTTATCGTTCACATGCCATTGACAGCTTATATACCTAAAAATAAAGAACACACTCACAAAGAACAAGTTCTTCACAAATAATGTGTTATTTAGAGTCCAAAATACTTATCTAAATTTAAACACCACTGACACTCAGAAGTTTTCACTTCAGATCAAAATTCACAACATCAAGCTTGCACTAGACTGCAGATCAAGCAGACGAAAGAGCTGTCTGATAGCAAACTTAACTAGGTTGGTAAAACAGTGATTGGCTTTTCCATATGCTGTATGGTACCATGTTTTTAGGTGGTAATTTATAAAAATATTTTAGTTTGCACGCATGCTTATTGTTTTATTAAAAAGATTAAATTAATGAAACAGATAAATTTATTTTATTTTTAACATTCACAATAAAAAAATCTATGCTTTTATCAGAATGAGCTATTTATTATATGCAATAATTCATAAATAAATAATTTGTGTTATTTTTAATAAAACTGTCTTTTATCAAAAGGAATTTGTATGCACATTTAACGTTAAATTTTCTATAAAAATGTAATGGCTTTGAATAAACAAAAGCGCTATAGAATAAAATATGAAAAATACTTAATTTTGACAAATTATATATTTTTAGTATTTTGCCTATAATTTTGTAACGAAATTTTTTCGGGCAAAAGGAGTTTCAACAGTATATTCTACAGTAAATTTGCTATTAAAAAATCAAATAAAAAAAAATTTGATTTTTTTGAATTTTAACTCAGGCATAACCCCTTAAGAGTTTATTACTAAAATCTTAACTGAACTGAATCAAAACTGAACTGAATATTATTTAGTCAAACTTAAATAATATGACTGGTTATCATTTGATAGCAACTTCAACAATCCCAGAGAGTGCCATTCACTATGGATAGCATTTACTTCGGCCGATAACTACCAAATTTAAATTTTGCACAATGCATCGTACATTGAAATACATTTTATCACTTCAGTTCCAATGTGTCTTGTGCATTGCATTTTATGTACTTTTTCAACAAAAACATTTATAAAACATGAAATTGTATTTATTGAAAAATATGGGATGATAAAGATGGACATTGGAGGTTATAGGTGGAGGTTTAAACGGTTAAGATTGGTGCTGATATGTAGAGGGTGTAGGTTGTGGGTGGAAGTGATATGTCAGTAGTGAATATTGTAATTGGAGGTGAAAGTTGGGGGCCTGAAGTCAATGATGGAAGTGATGATTCAAGATCATGCGTGGAAAATAATGGCCAGATGGAAGCGTTGTAAGCGGTTAGAAGTCATAATTGAGCGCGATAAGTGGAGGTTGGAGGTAATAAGTAGTCGGTAAACTTCATGATTGGAGAAGATCGTAATAGTGTCAAGTCGATGGTAAAGGTCATATATGAAGATAATGGTGAAGATATGGGGTCATGTGTGCATCTGATAGATGGAGATCGCGTGTGGAAGGTGGAGGTCATGATTACAGTCATAAGTGGAGTATGTAAGTGATGGGTGCAGATTGAAGGTGATAGACTGATTGGTGGAAGTCGTGATTGGGGATAATATGCAATAGTCCGGGAGTCCTGGCATTTTGTCGGCCACTTTCTTCTAAAGATTGTTTCATAGTCAAAATTTGTTTGTGGTAACCTACTGAAAGTAACCCTGAATTCTCGACTTCGGACCTGATCAGCAACATTGTTATTATAGCGAAATAAACTTCAAAAAAGCACTTTTTTTAGTTTTCCGCGAATAACGTTTTTGTAAAGCATTTTATGCAAAAAAAGGTAGAGAGGAAAATTGTTTGGAATTGAATCTCCAATCAGACACATATATTCCCGAATGCAAAATTAAGTTTTTTCATCACTAAATTGTTAAACAAAAAAAATCTTTTTCCAAATTTTCATATTGCCACAGTTTTTTCAAAAAAAAGATCTTTTTCGTCGGATAAGCTCTCAAAGATGACTTTTAGTACAAATAATCTAAAAATCGTTGTCCGATCTGTATATCTCAAAATGGCGTCCTATTGCAAAGTTATTTACCATAAAATTTTAAATTCATTTCTAAATTGCCCATGGAACGATAAACTGATCCAACGCTTAATCAATAGCTTTTGGTGTACTTAAATAACGCTAAAAAGGAATTTTCTTAAAATTAATATTTAACAATATTTTTAGCAATAAACAGTTTTTATTTTCGCGAATTGTAAAGTTAGAGAATCGCGACAAAATGCATCTTAAAGTACTTAAAGAACTATGAATTTTTGTAAAAAATTCGTTAAGATCCGGCCAATAGGAGCCGAGATACGAAAATTTTTTCAATCGACGATTACACCGAAACTATTTCATATTTTTCGATGAATTTTCTCGGCAACCAAAGGTCCTACGGTAATGCTTTTTTTTTAAATTTTATGTGATTTTTTGTCAGCTTTCACGTCATGTCAATGAAATTTACATTGGTGCAATGCAAATACCCGAAAATTACGTTTTTTAGTTGTAAATTAAATTTCTCGGCAACCAAAGGACCTACGCTAATGCTTTTTTTTAATTTTATGTGTTTTTGCCTCAACTTTCACGTCATGTTAATTAAATTTTCATAAGTGCCATACAAACACAAGAAAATTTCATGTTTTCTGTTATATGCAGTACTACATAATTTATTCATATTTTGTATATATGTGTGTGTATATTAATTGCACTAATGTAAATTTCATTGACATGACGTGCAAGCTGAGAAAAAAGCACATAAAATTTTAAAAAAAGTATTACCATAGAACCTTTAATAGCTGAGAAAATCAATTTACATCTAATATTCACGGAAGCCGCAGCGGCGGTCCCCCCAACACCGCGCCGCGTGGCCGAAGCAGTCGCGCGGCCGCGCGTGCCGATTTTGCATCCGTTCATCGGTCCTTTTACAAGAATTTAGTCCATTATAACTATCGAGGAAAATGCTATCATCTAATGCATTATTTGAGCAAGCATTGTATTAAAATTCATCGAAAAATATGACATAGTTTCGGTGTAATCATCGATTGAAAAAGATTTCGTATCTCGGCTCCTATTGGTCGGATCTTAACGAATTTTTTACGAAAATTCATGGTTGTTTATGTACTTTAAGATGCATTTTGTCGCGATTTTCTAACTTCAAAATTCGCGAAAATAAAAACTATTTATTACAAAAATATTGTTAAATATTAATTTTAAGAAAATTCCTTTTTAGCGTTTATTAAGTACGTCAAAAGCTATCGATTAAGCGCGGTTGGATCAATTTATCCTTCGATGGGCAATTTAGAAATGAATTTGAAATTTTAGGGTAAATAATTTTGTAATAGGACGCCATTTTGAGATAAACAGATCGAACAACGATTTTTAGATTATTTGTACTAAAGGTCATCTTTGAGAGCTTATCCGACGAATAAGATCTTTTTTTTTTGAAAAGACTGTGGCAATATGAAAATTTGGGAAAAGATTTTTTTTTGTTTAACAATTTAGCGTTGAAAAAAGTTAATTTTGCATTCGGGAATATATGTGTCTGATTGGAAATTCAATTCCAAACAACTTTCCTTTCTACCTTTTTTTACATAAAATGCTTTACAAAAACGTTATTCGCGGAAAACTAAAAAAAGTGTTTTTTTGAAGTTTATTTTGCAATAATAACAATGTTACCGATCAGGTCCGAAGTCGAGAATTCAGGGTTACTTTCAGTAGGTTACCACAAACAAATTTTGACTATGAAACTGACTATGATGGTTGGAGGTGACACGTTAATGGTATAGGTCACAAACTGTATCTTGTTCTTCCTCTTTCTCTTTCTTTACGTATATGAATGATTCTATGTGAAATTGAACATGAAATTTTTAATCCAACCATATCAAATAATTATTGGAAATTGTTCTAGAGATTGAGATAAAAAAACGTAATGATAGCTTTTTTGAAATCTTAAAAATTTTGAATTTAAATTTTTAAATTGTATAGAAAATTGCTGAAATGTGTATATATATCATACTGAAAGTGTTTTTCCTGAAAGTTAGAGAAAATTTCCTTAAAAAGTATTCTATGTATTTACAATGAAAGACGCTTCACTTCACTGATACGTCGTTCTTTTCTCGCTGGGCTCGCACGCGATCCCCCACTTAGTCAATTATTCGCTGTCGCTAATTGCCGCAGAGGAGGTGTGGAGAGAGACTAGTCGCAAGATTCAAAAGTCCCTATAGTTCGGATTATAGAAGTTACTGACGTCATTCAGCCTCGATCCCTGACCATGATGCACCACAACGGGCCTTCCCGGCAGCCTCGTGCGCGTGGCGATCCTCATCGCAGAGCTAAGCTCTCAACAGGACCTGGTGAATGACCTTGGGTTAACCGAAGCTAGTCCTAGCCAGGGGTCTGACGCCAAGGAACCGTCGTCACGGTTCCCCGCATGTAGGGACTTGGCTGGAGCGCATTTCTACATAGCGTCTATACTATACCCTCATGTATAGTATATACCATTATCGTCCTCCGTTACATTACCCATATACAAAAAGAAAGAGAAAGAGGAAGAACAAGATACAGTTTGTGACCAACACCATTAAGGGGATCAAGAACGTTTCAAAAATCTCGAAGCTATGTGTCGATAACTTAAAATTACAGTTTCCTCTGTAACTATTGTTCTTTTAAAGTTAGACGAATTTCGTAAACGTAATTGTACATAAAAAAACAAAATTTATCTTCAAGCATGGATAAAAGTTTCAAAATATTAGTTTATTTTAATAACTAGCATAAACGAGTGGTGCCATCTTCTATCTTTCCTTAGTTGAATCAACGCACACCAACGGTAGCAATGCGTGGCAGGCCAACATGTGTTCACCACCTTCTGAGAATACAGCACAGCTTACTATGCAGTGGCTACCTACGCATGTCCCCGACGAAACGCGCGATGCTGAGAGTATGGGCAGAAAATACTACGGTGAAAAAATGGGTAGTGTTTCCGAAAATTTTATGAGGGTAAAGGGCGATCTCGGAGGCTGAACGTGAACAATTCATAATAATTCAAAATTTGCAAAATAAATACTTTATGAACAGATATGTAATTCTACAGAAAAGGCTTATTTCAGCAGAATTTGAATGATAAAAATCGAATGGTAACTACCTGAGATTATTAGACTAGTTTGATAATCTTCACTTACAGACTGTGAATTGATAACAGTGAAAATGCTCCGATTTTCGTGATTCAAGTTTTGTAACTATAAGTAATCATTACGCATGAACTGACGTAAGCCAAAAATTACCTTTGTTTAAAAATTGTTTATTTGAAAATTGAGAGTAGAATTTTTTTCTAATGCTGTCTTATGGGGTTATGACAGTGTTAAAACCTGCAAAAAAACGAAAAATTATTAGTGTTGTAAAAAATTAATAGATATATAGGTGCTCTAAAAACTATATTTTTACTTTCAAATACAAGTATTATACAGCACTTTTATGCATAAATAATATGCAAAAAGTGAGTGTAACATTTAAAAACAATTAAAGGAATTGCTTACCAAAAATCATGATTTTCATCACTTTTGTTTGCTTGCCGCATGGTTCTGATGGAACCGTACCATCAATTCTAATGAATCAAAGTGCCAAATCTTCCTTATGAGTCTGGTCTCAGACTAAGTGGAACAGATTCCTGAAAAACACAAAATTAATATAATTAATTAAACATATATTGACAATATTAATAATTATAGTGAATGTTACATATGTAAACATACGTAACATTCACTTTGAACTTATTTTTGCCAATTCTGCTCCACTCAGTTTGTAACCGTACTCATTAGGAAGGTTTTCCACTTTGGTTCATCCGGATTGATGTTACGGTTCCTTCAGAAAGCTGCGGCAAGTACATGAAAAGCATGAAAAAACTAAATTTGAGTAAAAGGCATTTAAAGTTTATAATGTAAATCATACAAATGAACTCAGCTATACTTACAGAAACTATGTGGCATACCTTGATTTGCTTTTGGTACTCAAATATACATGCAATAAAGCATACTTTGATGGTACGCGCTTGTCATGCTGTGTGATAATAGCATTTAGAAGCTGAAAATAAAATAAAAATTATCGTTAGCTATTTATAATCAAGTTATGTTTATGAATTACAGTTACATACAATACTTACCATTATTAAATACACTTCAAGTTCTTAAAAAGTATGCAGAATAATACTTCAGGCAGTCAATATAAGCTCCCATTTTGCTGGCTTGCACCCGTACACCTAAAAGCAAAAAAATAAACCAACAAAGAAAAAGCTCATTATGAACACTGTTATTACTAATTAGCTTCCAATACTTATCTGAATAATTTTTGTATTCTGCAGAAGCTCTTGCACTTTTACAACACCACTGAGGTTATAAGCATTGTTACAGCAGCTAGCAGACTAACTGCACTGATCTAGTGTCTTGGATGAAAAACAGCTGTTTGGCTGTTTTCTGCTGCTTTACAGAAAATTCTACTATACCGATCAAACAGTAATCTTCATTCTCGACCGGAAGCTGTGAGGTACAACCTGTTCGAGTGGAAAATTCAAATTTGTTGAATGCCTTTACTTTAACGCATTGAGTTTATTAACATAAAATCACACATAGAAAAATTAATTTTACGGATTTTATTTATTTTACGGAAATAATTTCATAACTCTTGAGAAAAAAACGGTTTGTAAAACGGTTTTTAGGTCGTATTTTCAGTGAGATTTCTCATGAAATAACTCTGTAAAATGTGTGGTAGAACAATCCTTTTCACAAGTTTGGCTAACTAAAATATTTAAATATCACGATTTTTCAAAAATTTACTTGGAACAGATTTATCAGTTTTTTGTCGATATTTTCAAGGCAAATTTTTTTAGCAAAAAAAAGCTTTCAGGACCATATTCTACGGACTATTAACTGTGAAAAAAGTGAATAAAAAAAAAATTAATATTTTCAAAATTTTAACACTGTCATAACCCCTTAAATCGGTACCCGTACAGAGAGGACTAAGCCTTTTATGACACCAGTGGCAGACCCTAGGCTAGAGCGTTCTAATGAGGGTCACACCTGGTCTCACCTAAGGGCACAACCACTACAAATAAAATTTTTCCTTAAAATTTTTCAATGTTTCAATATTATGAATTTTTGTATAAAATATTATTCGTTTTTAAAATTTACTAATAATAACAAAACTTGAATCATAAAAATCGGATGATTTCGTATTAATTAATTTAGGCCAAGCGCCCTGGTTTTTTGTGGACTTAAAAGTAGCTCGGCAACGGATACCGCGATTATATAGAGAAAGGGAAGCCCGTATACTTTTGGACACGAAATCTGTGCGGGAACGTTGTTTATTATTAATAATAAAATGCAAAAATGCATTTTTTTTAGTTTTTTGCTTTTAACTCGTAAAATAAGAGATTAACGTAAAAAAGTAAAGAGAGAAAAGTTGTAGCTGATTAAATTGCGAAGAAATTCATATATTGAATGTCTCTATCCGATGAATGGACATGGAGAAAACCTCGGAAAACCGTGGAAAACACCGCAAAATCAACGTTTTTTTTAAAATTGAAAACTCAGCCATTTTTCAACTTTTAAGGCTCAAATTTAGAATGAAGGAAGGGCTTTATACCTACTTTCATGTCGCCAAAAAATGGAGCTCTGCGCCAATTACTTTTTGCATAATTGCAAATTGAATTTTTTATGTACGATTTTAGTGCACTTTTGTGTGCGCGAGCACGAGAAATTGGGGAGTCCTACTGGAATTTGGAATACAGCGTTGAAAATTTTATGATTTGAACAACGAAGTGTATATTTTGGATTTGCGAAAAAAAGGTTTTGAATCGATGAAAAATGAACTGAAACGTGAGCGAAAACGGCCGAGCGCGCGGCAGTGGTGGCAGAGAAAGTGTATATAGATATACAAGCGCGCTACGACGCCGCGCGCTCGGCCGTTTTCGCTCACGTTTCAGTTCGTTTTTCATCTGTTCAAAACCCTTTTTTCGCAAATCTAAAAAATTACATTTTCTTGTTCAAATCACTCCAGTTTTTGGGGACATGAAAGTAGGTATAAAGCCTTTCCTTCATTTCAAATTTTAGCCTTAAAAGTTAAAAAATGGCTGAGTTTTCAATTTAAAAAAAAACGTCGATTTTGCGGTGTTTTTCACGGTTTTCCGAGGTTTCCTTCATGTCCATTCATCGGATAGAGACGCTCAATATATGAATTTTTTCGCAATTTAATCAGCTACAACTTTTCTCTCTTTACTTTTTTACGTTAATCTCTTATTTTACGAGTTAAAAGCAAAAAACTAAAAAAAATGCTTTTTTTGCATCTTATTATTAATAATAAACAACGTTCCCGCACAGATTTCGTGTCCAAAAGTATATGGGCTTCCCTTTCTCTATATAATCGCGGTATCCGTTGCCGGGCTACTTTTATGTCCACAAAAAAGCTAGGGCGCTTGGCCTAAATTAATTAATGTGAAATCATCCGATTTTTATGATTCAAGTTTTGTTATTATTAGTACATTTTAAAAACGAATAATATTTTATACAAAATCATGAAAATCTGAGCACTCACTTTATCAAGTAATTACCAGTCGATTTTTGTCATTCAAATTCGGCTAGCGTTTTCTAGTTTTATAAATCATTTACATCTATTAAATTTTTTTGTTAGCCAACTTATTTATTCAAATTCGAATTTAATTTCAACGATCTAAATGAACCGTCATAAAAGGGACACTACGGCCTGCGACCCCGGCCTACCCACAGGTCAAGTAGTATAAACTGCCGCGCGGTCTAAGCGTTTGGTACCAGGTGGTGAACACGTGTACCAAGTTGCCGCTACCTTTTACTAAGAGCGTAGTACAGCTTGCAACGAGTGGCTATGTACACTTATTCCCGGTGAAATGCACGATGCTGAATGTGTGGGTAGAAAAAATTTGGCATGAAAATCTATGGTGAAAAAAATCTTGCTCGGGCCGGTCGCGCGTGCTGTTGGAGCTGCATTACCGATCTTCCGGGAAGACTTGAGAAATGAAATTCTGCGCCTCCTGTTGCCTGTCAAAGAAATAACATTTTTCCTCTTTCTTACCCTCTTCTTACCCCTCCGAAAGGTAAAAGCGGAAGAGTTTGTTTGCTACACGAAGATTCGGTTTTATTCTTTCATGACGCTCGAAAGCTTAATATTTTTGTGACTATTATATACATTATATAAATTAGTTTACGGGTAAACTCAGTTTTTATGCGTTCTTTTCGTCAAATAACTTTTATAATGCATTTTCTCGGATGCATGGTACGAATGCAGCGCTTTTTATCGCCTAGCGGAGAAAAGTGGAACTTATTTTTTAATATTTTTTCAAATTTTTTTAAATATTGCAGTCATGCCGTAAATTTTACGTCTTTATGAATTATTTCCCAAATTTTCACAGCGATCGTAACAATGGCCTCGGAGTGGTTTCGAATATACGAAATCACTGCTTTTTGAACGTTCTTGATCCCCTTAACCTGTCACCTCCAACCAGCAAATCTAGCCTCTGCCTATCATCTCTATTTATGTTCTTCAGCTTCTATCTATCGCCTCCAATCATGACTTCCATCATCACATATTATCTCCAATCACGACTTCCACTTACAACCTATCACCTTCAACCTGCACCTATCACTTACGTACTCCACTTATGACTCTAATCATGATATCCACGTTTCACACGTGATCTGCACCTATCAGATGCACACATAACTTCCAATCTCCATCAATTAACGTGACCTATGACCTTTACCATCCACTTGATACTTTTACGATCTTCTCCAACCACGAAATCTACCGACTGTTTAGTACCTCCAACTTCCACTTATCATGCTTAATCATGACCTCTAACCGCCACTTACGACTATCCCCTCTGGCCATTATTTTCCATGCATGATCTTGATTTATCACGTCCAACAGTGACTTCCAGCCCACATCTATCGCCTCCAATCATAAAATTCATCACCGACCTATCACCTCCACCCTTAACCTAAACTCTCCACTTATCAGCACCAATCTTGACTGCTTAATCCTCTACCTACAACCTAGAATGTCCATCTATTATCTCACTTTATGTCCTCCTCCACCCTCTATCTATCACCTGCAATCTTCACTTCTGACTCTGATCTTGATCTCCACCCTCCAAATATAATATCAATCAATTACCTGCACCCATAGCTTTCTACTTTCACCTATCACTTCCAGTCATGACCTTCACAATCCACATGTTATCTTCACCTATCAATTCCTATCCACCACCTGTAATCTACACGCTTCATACGTCGCCTCCAATTATGTCCTCCAAGCTCCCCACGCAATCTCTAGATATCAGATCCATCCATGAGCTTAAACCTTTACCTATCACCTCAACCCATGAACTTCCAATCTACGTATCACCTACACCTCCCATCTCTACCCAAGAAGTTCATCGTCCAACTGGCAGCGTCATCCACCACCTGTCAGCTATAGCTATGATCTTCATGCTCCATTTATAAGCTAACTTATAGCTACAATGTAGCATCTCCACCGACCATCTAATACCTTCAATCATGTCCTGCCTGTCCGGCTACTACCTACACTTTCTACTTGTGAGAAAAATGGGGGAGGCAATTTGGAGGGCGCCAGAAAGAAATGATGTAATTAATACTAAAAATGGAGGAGAGGGGGAGGTTGCAAAAGTTTCTGACAACTATATAATATATGGAGATGTTTATTATGTATATACATCTTATATACTGTAAGTCCCCTATAGTTTGGATATATGTGCACCATATCGAAACCGTATGCATCTCGACTGCAGTTTAACTACACAATGCATTCATAGATTATAATTCAGTGGAATCCAAATTACTGGAGCTTCCATGTTATCAGACTCCTAAGTATATGCATACAAGTTTATCTTACGTGTTCAATATTATGCCTATTAAGCCATCTCCGCTTTGTGTATTTGTTCTAACTTATATAACGAAATAGCTGTGTACAATAAAGCAATTAGAATTTTGTATCGATAAGGGCTATCAAAAGTTAGAAAATTAATCTTTAATTTAGATGAGGAGAAAACCTTATACTTGCCAACGTTTTACCTTAAAAAGGTTTTTTTGAGAGGGTGGGAGCTTTCACTATTTTTAAAAAGTATATAATACATACAGATACTATCAACAGCTCGGATTTGGATTTTGGAGATCATTTATTGATAATCCAATTCTTTGAACTCACTGAAGTAATCTAATTATAATAATTATGAATTTATTAAGTACATAAAGCTTTAATTCAGTTATTTAAGTTTAATTAAGCGTATACTATGCTTGGATTTTATTTTGTGCTTATACTTTTGTCTCTGTGCGGATTTTTGTACTCAGCTTTTGGTTTTGACTTATGTAGCGTTGATATTTAATAGATACATTGGTGAATTTATCAAGATAGCGAGTGCTACTTATTTTGAAGATATTGAAATCGAAATTTAAGACTTTATATGAATATATGGGAGACATGCTTCAAATGTCATTTTTACCAGCTGTATGGTAAATTTTTTTTGACGATGTTAAATATTAGAATGTTAAATAAGATGTCCTTATGCTCTCTGTGTATCTCTGTTTGCTTTTTATGAAAAATTGAAAATCAAGATTTGTTTTTAATTTATTGAAGTTGAACATTATTTCTTTCTTAGAAATACTATTTGAAGGTATTTACATATAGCTAATTGTGTACATAAATGACATTGGTATACAACTTTCTTTAAATAATTTAAATAGATGGAATTAAATAAAATATAAATTATATATTTTGGGTTATAGTGTCGAGCATTGAATTTAATGAAATAAGCTATTTTCACATGTCCACATATTTTGTTCTTGAAAACTGAAGACTTTTATAAAAATCTCATAAGAACAAAAATGTCTTAGAACTCATCAAAGAATGCTCTCAAATTTTTTCAGATTCACACGGTACAATTTTTGATTTTTCAGAAAGTCAAAAAATCGAAATTTCGAAAAATGTCTTTAAAAAATCTAAAAAATTTTTTGAAAGTATTCTCTGAAGAATTCTAAGATATTTTTCTTCTTATGAAATTTTTATAAAAGTCCATTATTTTCAAGAAAAAAATATGTGAACTTGTGAAAAATAATTTATTTTATTGAATACAATGCTCGATAACTCTTTCAAAAAAGTCTATTGAACAGAGATATTGTACAGAACTTATTTTTTTGATGGTATAAACCACCAAAAAAGTTTGGTCAAGATCCCTTCTTCGGAGAACCTGACCCCTTTTTGGTAGTCAAGAAATCACTTCATTTGTAAGGGCAACAGATTTCATACCACCTAATGTTATTTTTTTAACTTTACACTTTTTCACTTCTTGACTTAAGGGGTTATGCCAGGATTGAATCTTGAAAAAAGACATAAATAGATTAGTGCCTGTAAAAAGAAATATATATATATATATATAGCAATGGTCTAAAAATTATGTTTTTCCTTCTAAATACAAGTATAACACACCACTTTTATAAAAAAATATCCATTAAGTGTATTTAATATTGCTTAAAAATCATAACAATTTACTTACCAAAAATCATGATTTTGTCTATTTTTGTCTACGGCCAGTTTAGTCCACCGGTTGCTAAGAAAACCTGCGGACTATAAATTGAAATTATAAAAATACAGAAGTTGAGAAAAAGACATTTGAAGTTTATGATGTAAATGATATAAATAAACTCATCGATATTCATAGAAACTATCTGGCATATCTTGGCATTTAGAAGCTGGAAATAAAATAAGAATTATATTTACCAATTGATAGCCAAGGTTTGTTCATGATTACAGTTATTTGCACTATTTACCATTGTTGAACACACTTTGAGTTGTTTGAAAGCATGCAAAATGATACTCCAAACAGTGAATATAATAGTCCCATCTTGCTGCCTTTCATCGGTATACATAAAACCAAAAAATAAACCCACAAAGAAAAAGCTCTTTACGTATCAAATTATTAGTTATTGTTGACAATACTTATCTGAATATTTGCTGTACTCTGAAAAATCTCTTACACTTTAACAACACAATTGAGGTTATAAGCACTTAGTTGTTACAACAGCTAGCAGACAAACTGCAGTGATCTGGGAACTTGAAGGGTGGATGAAAAACAGCTGTTTGGCTGCTTTAAAGAAAATTCTACTATACCGGTCATATAGCAATCCTCATTCACGACCGGATACTGGGCAAGAAAGTGCAACAAATTCGGGTAGTAAATTCAAATTTGTTGAATGTCACACATTGAGATTAATAATAATGTACAATCACACAGAAAAATTATCAGTAAGATTTCTTACGAGACTACTCTATAAGAGTTGTCGTAGAACAATTCTTTCCACAAATTTAGTCTAATTAAAATATTTAAAATTCTCGATTTTTCGAAAATTTTCTAGAAAAATATTTAACACTTTAACACTATAACACTTTTTTATCTGTATCTTCGAGGAAAACAGTTTTAGCAAAAAATGGCTTTCAGGACCATGTTCTATGGACTATTAACTGTGAAAATAATTCATAAAAAATCATCGATATTTTCATAATTTTAACCCCTTAACGCAGAATAAAGCATTTTAGCTACATGATTTAAACTTTCTTCTTTCTCAATATTATATATATTGAGGTTTTGCAAATGTGTCAATTTTTTGGAGTCCTCATCTGATAGTAATGTTGTATATCGCATTTGAGAATCTGCTTCAGATATTTTCCAAAGAATCTGCGATTGTCACTTCCATTCCACCAGAAGATCTTTGATTTGTTTTTCTATTTTTGCATTTAGATCTAAATAACATTTGCGAACTACACTTCTACTTTTTGCGAGTATATTCCTCTTCAATCATTTTAATTCTGCGTTGATTAATGTAAGATGCGAATAGTATGCTGATGATCTTGTAGGATACAGATTCACTTTCATATAAAATTGTTAAATCACTATATCCATTTTACAAAAATGTTCCTGCCAATCTTTTGTTCACATCAAATACTTTTTCCTTTCAGGCACTGCTGGACTTAAAAATTCTTCTGAAACTATTGTTTCACAATTCTCACAAACTATTTGTATTAGTTCTGCAAAACCATTTCTTTTACAAAGATTAATTTTTACTGGGAACACATCTTCATAAAATGAACAAAAATATATTTTTACTAATTTACTCAGTGTACTACTCAGTGTACTTTGTACTATCGCGTAGTAATCACTGTCAAAATTTTCTGAGCTATTTGCTGTGAAAAAAGACAACTTCCTTTCAGAAGTAGTAGCAGTAGAAATAGTAATAGTGGCAGTGGTAATCGAGCTCGAATTTTGTTCATTTTATTCTTGATTACTGTTTTGTTCAATAGTATGATCGCAACTACTTTGCTGCATTTCTAAAAGCCTTTTTACGGGAACCCTATAGTTTGCGCTATTTATTATGAATGTTATGCATATTTTATTTATACATTTTACGTATTATTTATAAATAATCACATTTTACTCAATTTAGAATTTTAGTAGAAATCCAAACAAAATATGTGTGTCTGCTAAATAGTCTGATTTCTACTACATGTAAAAATATACATGGTTTTTGGATTTTTCACATTTTTTCTATAACACATAACCTAAAAATCACTCTATATGTTTTCTACAAACATCATTTGCGACCACTCTGTAAAAATTCAGATCTTTTCATTGCACCTCTTACGCATAACGAATTTCAAAGTTTGAAACGAATATTTAAATATATATATATATATATATATATATATATATATATATCTTACTTTATTATATAGTTGTTTTGGACTGAGGTGGAATTTGCCTCCCCCTCCCTCTCCCCTCACCCCCCCTCAAAATGACCAAGAAACGTTTCAAAAGTTTGGTTATTTTTACGGTTCCCCCTCATCGCCCCCTCTCCCCTCACGAACCCCCACTCCCCTCTACCCCCTCATTACTTAAAATGTTAACATTTATAATAATTTAATAGAACGTATAGATTATTATTGGAGAAGAAAGATATCATTGGAGATAGGGACGTTAATTAATGGCGCGTTTTTTTTAAAGTGGTTTCCCCTGTAGGCCTAATCCACTTTATAGTTTTGTAAATTTATGTTATTATAATGATATAAAATATAATATAAATATATGTGTGTATTTTGTATACATCTTACTATATTATATAGTTGTTTTGAGCCGCTCTGGAATTTGGCCGCTCCTCGTCCCCTCTTGCCACCCCCCCCCCCCTCGTCACCACTCATCTGGCGGCACCCCCCCCCCCTCCGCACCCCCTCAGCACCCCCTCAGCGCCCCCTCAGGTGAAGGTGCTAGGTAGATGGTCAGCTTCATGGGTCGAGGAGTGTGTGAAGGGTGGTGGTTAATAAATGTAGCAATAAGTGGACGATGTAGGGATAGGTTGAGTAATGGTCGCGATTGAAGTCATAAGTGAAAGGGTTGGTTGTGAAAGTTATGTTTAGTATCATAAGCGGAATGTGTAGATTATAATTGAAGTAGGAAAACATGATCAGAGATAGTGATAAGCGTAATCAGAAAGTCATAGGTGTATGAGATTGGTAGAGATTATGTGTGGAGGGTGGAGATTATGATTGTATTCGTAAGTGGACGTTGTAAGGACAGTTGGAGAAGAACAAGATGATTGAATGCAATAGATGGATGGTGGAGGTTCTTGGTATAAGGTAGATTGCAGAGCTAGAAATGGCTGGTGTTGAGTGGAGGCCATAGCTGTATGCGAAGGTGAATGTTAGAAATCATAAATAGAGGTATTAGTGGGACGCTGGCGATCATGATTAAAAACGATATGTGGAGGGTGGAAGTGTTGGTGAAGGGAAACGGTAGACTTCATGGGTGTAGATGAAAAGTGTAGGATAACAGGTTGATGGAATGTTCATGGCTAGATGTGATAGATGGAGGCTAAAAATCATGGGTGATAGGTGAAGGTCAGAATTCATGGGTGACGCTGATAGTGAGCGTTATAAGGGATAGGTGGAGTGTCGAAGTCATGATTGTTGTCATAAGTCGAAGGGGAAAGTGACACGTGGAGTAGGAGAACTGGATTGCCAGTAACAGATGGACAGTGGAGGTGCTAATTAGTCGGTACGCTTCATGGGTCGACATTATAGGTGGTGCGGGTTGAGGTTACGAGTAAAGATGCTAGGTGGTGAGTGGAATTCATATGTGGAGGTAATAAGTGTAGGCGGAAAGTGTGAACATATTTGCAGATTATGCGTAAAGAGTGGTGGTTATGACTGTAGCAATGGAGTGTGCGGTTCACGTAGATAGTGTAGGAGATAGGTGGAGTGTGGAAGTCACGATTGGAGTTATAAGTGGAAGGTATAAGTGATAAGTAAAAAACGAGATCATAATTGCACGGAATAGGTGGTCGTTAGAAGCTACGAGTGAAGGTGGTAAGTGGTGGTGAAAGTTATGGGTGAAAGTTGTAAGTGATAGGTCAATCAGCTAGAAGGACGGTGGACTTTATGGGGCGAGATAGAAAGTGGAGGTAACAGGAGAATAAGAAGGTCATAGGTCGAGGTATAGGTAAAGATTAAAATATTCAGGGTCAAGGTTGTAGATGACCGGTAGTGGATAGAAATTAACAGTGAAGGTGACAAGTAGTTGGTAGACTTCATGGTTGGAAATGATCGTTAACAGGTGGTTTAGAGCTGGAAATGACAGGTATTTAGGCGAAGCTATGCCTGTAGGTAATTGGTCAATGTTAGGAGTCATGATTAGACGTAATAGTGGGAGGCTAGAGGACGTGATTGGAGGCGATAGATGGAAGGTGGAAATGATAGGTGGAGAGTCAAGAAGATAAGGTTGGTGCAATAAGTGGAGCGTTACGTAATAAATTGGGGTGATAGGTGGAGAACATACGCAGAGAATAATAATTTTAGTTGAAAGTTATAGGTAAAGGGTAGATTTTATGATTTAATCGGCCTCCTGGGTTGAGATTATAAGTGATGTGAGTGATGTGCTAATAGCTGAGAGACGGTGGAGTTTATGGGTAGATGTAGGTGGATCAAAAGGTCATGGGTCAAGGTGATAGGTAAAGGTTTGTGTGTGGACGCTGGAGAAAAAAACTAGAGTCGAGGTGTCGAGGATGTAGATGATCGGTGGTAAATAAAGGTTGAATGGTGAAGATGACAGGAGCTGATGGGTGAGCTATTTTTATAATAACATTTTTCAGTGTCATTTATATATCATGAATTTTATGGCAGTAGGCAAATTTTAAGAATTATTATTGTTCTAACAGTCAATAAAATATGCATGTATTTAAAAATTGAGATTTGAAAATCTAAAATTTTAAAATCAATTCTTGAAATTGTTGCTGTAAATTATTTTTGTACATTATCAAAATAACAACTGAAATAATGGGGGTTGGCGAGCGGAGCGAGTAGGGGGGTACCTCCCTAGTATATATATATATATAACTTATAACGGGGTGGCTATTTCCGCTATAATCGGGAACCGGTGTCCCCGTTTCCATCCGGAGGAGTAGCTCGCGGTAACAGCGTGAGAAGCCCAGAAAACGGCTGATGAGAGCGGGTACGCAGAGAGAGCGCTGGCCCTTACCGGTCGAGTGTCGCACGTTAGCGAAGGCGCAGATGGTGTTGTCGATCCAGGTGGCGAGGGCAGCGGCGTAGCGCAGCGAAGGCGAGACCTTCAGCGGAGCGCGTTGGTCGCGGTCATCGGCACTCGGGAGCTGATAGTGGCGGCAGCAGATGCGTTGGCGCGTCTCTTCTCAAGTCTCCGTGCACAGCGAGTCCTATGAGTTAGGTCACGGCGAAGCGTCCGTAGCACGTGGGTCTATCGAAGCCCGCGGTTCGCGATCGCATGCCAGTAGCGCTCTCTTTCCCCTCCCCCTCCACTACTCACCTATTCGGCGGTCCTCTGGGCTGCTCGCTACTGCTCCTGTAACAAGCTTATTGTTTGTAATACATGTGCTTCGAGCTGGAAGACATGCTGGGCATGACGGTTGCAAACCGTGATAAACTATATATGGGCGGTTCGCAGTCTAATTAAAGCTTGAATTTTTTTCGTTTCTGGAACTATAGAAGAATATTCTAGATACTTTTTCTGATTTTTTATACGCAATTTTGACATTAAAATCAAAATTTTTAAAGTTTGATTCTTCAGATTCAGATAAAAAATTTTTCAAGATAGCTTTTTTCAACCCAAAAGTAACTAAATAAGTTCCAGAATACCAGATGAAGTCTAAGACCACTTAAAAAATGAAAATATCACCTTTTGAAAAAAAAATAATTTGGATTACCCATCCAAAAAAAAATGTAAGTAAAAAGTAAAAAAAATCTAAGATAAAAAGTATTCTTGCAATTATTTTATTATTTAAATACATTTTTTTAGATAAGAAATCCAATTTTTTGTTTCTGACAGGTTAGAATTTTATTTTTGAAATGGTCTTAAACTTTAGGCGGCATTCTGGGACTTATTCAGTTACTTTTGGGTTGAAAAAAGTTATCTTTACAAATTTGTTATCTCAATCCGAAGGATCAAACCTCAAAAATTTGTATTTAAATGTCACAATTGCGTATAAAGCTGCTGAAACGTATATAGATCATATTGAAAGTATTTTTCCTGGTAACTAAAACAAGTTTTCTTAGAAAAATATGCTATGCATTTTCGACGAAAATAGCTTCCCTCAGGAGCTATGAATTTTTTTAAATTTACAATCCAAGATATCCTTTTACAACCTCTCGAACATTTTCCAATAATTCCCAAGACGAAGAAAATATGAGACTTGATTTGACAGAGAATCACCCATATATATATTTTTTTACGTACAAGCACATTTATAATATATATATATATATAAAACTTACATTATATAAATATCGGTGGTTTGCAGAAAAGTGGCATATCGCATATCGCCACCCCCTACACTTCCGCCTTTAAACTTTATTTAAACGGCAAGTACACAAAAGCCTTCTACTAAATGTGCTTAATAAATGACGGTTTACACAGTAGTCATTTTATTATGTGTGCATCAATGGTTGCAGTAAATATAGTTGAAATGTCAATTCTGTAACTTGTCGCCAGAAAGAACAAGAATCAAAATACTATAGGCATTTAGATGTGCCATTAGTCTCCTGCTAAATGGCGCAATCTTTTTAAGAGGGTTATAATTTAAAATTTCCTTAAGAAATAATATGTATGTGCATATATATGAATTTTCTCTTAGTCCTACTATGTCCTACTATGTTCAAAGTTGAATTTATGCATTTTCAAATTGCCGCCTATCTTCGGCTAGTATTGTCAAGCTGATAGCTATAACCAGAGTTAGTGATATTAAACCGTTTTTTGGTAATCCAAATTAAAATTTTTTTATTAGTATTGAATTTTGCACTACTGTTATAACGGTTACTTTTGCAGTAATTTGATTTGCTGAAGAAAAAGTATCAGCTCCGAAGCCCTTGATATTACAGTAGTAAGCACATGTATTCTTTACTTAAATATAGTAAACAATTACAGTTCTTAAACTCAAATTACTTTCATTGTAATGAGCATGTAGAATGTTGCATGTAGAAGATGTAGCACGTAGAATTTTTTGCAGGTTCATTCACACTGAATTATTTTATACTAATAATTGAATAGTATATAATAAATCTTTTATAGGCAGAAGAGGTGCGAGAGTTGGTACGAATTTGAGGAGATTTCAAAGACGACTTAATCCCTATCAGCTAAATTAAAAAAAAGCAATTTTTTTAATTTTATGGATGTGTTCAATATCAGTGAGACACGCTCCAATCTCACTAGAGAAAGAGCTTACAATGATTTACATGAAAAAGAAGTGAAGCAAAGAGACGGTCCTCTAGGAGGAGAATAACTCTCAAAGAAAAAAAGTCATTTTAAAAGTAAAAAACGTAAAAGAATGCAATTTAAAAAAAAAATAAAAATAAAGTCTTAAAACTTGAAAGAATAAATGTTTATTATTTATTTACATATAAAATTCAAAATAAAAAGCTTGCGCTTCTTCTAAACGTAATCTTTATTCTTGTTTCATAGCACAATATTGATAATGAATATTGCACACTTTCTTGAATAAAAATAGTTTTTTACTTCACTAGCTTATAGCAGGATTTTTTTTCATTATGTAATTTCATAGTTGAATAGTGTTCCAATAGAAAATAAAAATATCTGAAAAATCTATCAGAACATTTAAATAAGAATCAGTTGACTAACCTTTCGTGTATATTGTACCCCCCTAAAAAAACCTATTCAAGGTAAAAGGTAGGCAGATATAAGGTTGTTTCTTCATTTAAATTATAGAATAATTTTCAAACTCTCCACAATCTTTAGCCAAAATTCTAAGTGCTTATTCTGTCATCAAAATCTAAAACTCTCTTCAATAAAATGCGTATGTACGTAAATAACTTCGCATTAAGGGTCCATTGTACTGACAACTAATTTTCTTAGTATCACTTCACTACCTTCGATTCTACGAAAATTCCAATTTTATTTTTCAGAAAGGAAAGATTCTGATATCAATAAATAAATTGGCAAGTTTCTTTTATAAAAAGCCAATCATGTTGAAATAAATAAATAAATGAGCGTTTAAATACGAAAAATAATATGTAGAATAAAAATTATTTAATATACTATGCGGATAGCATTTTGCAGCAAGAAGTTGTTGATGTATGCACTTCGATGTATAGGCTCTTGAATAAATTGTTATTTTTATCCCCATAAAGGGATTTTGGGGGGGGGGGAGATTTTACTACTTTTTAAAGAAATGCAATACATTTAACAAATAAGCTATAATAGTTAATATCTACTATATATATATATATATATATTATAAATTTATAGCTTTTAAGGTAGGATATATTTAAAGCGTTTCAGCTGCTAACGTAGAATTTATTTATGAAAAGCAATATATGCAATAGCATGACTTAACCAGGCATGAAAAAATTCCATTCCGTTATGATCCGCTCAATATATATAGATAATACTCTAAACATTTTCAACAATAACCCTCTAACATAGAACGGTCAGGAACGGCAGAATCAGATATTCCGGGATACGACAGGACGGAACGCAATATAATTTGTACAATATTCTTTAATTTTAATTTACACGCTGCACTTCAAGTGAGTCACTTAGTCCTTTTCTATCAGCTGCTTTTTACGTAACGACTGCTAAGTTTGTTGATTTTTCTTATAAGGCCATCAAATTAAATCGTTTGGTCTTTTAATTATGAGGCAAATAAGGATATCATTTGATTAATTTTTTTTAGTTATGGTTGCAGTTTACCATTTTTAGTTCTATCTTTTCATCAAAAATGCCAATTACCTTCAGTCAGGTAAGTTTTTTTATATTTATTTTATAATGTTTTGTCCTAAAAGAATATGATATTTTGTGTAAATTTTATTTTAACTTTTCAGATATGGTCAACAGCTCGGATTTGGATTTTGGAGATTTCTTAATGACAATCCAGTTCCAATTTCGACCCATTAAACTAACAAAATTATAATAATTATTATCTTATTAAGATTACAATAATTATTAACTTATAAGTACACAGATCTTTTATTAAGCGTATACTACTATTATTTTTTTATCTATGTAACTTGAAATTTTGTCATGGAGTCCCTGTGATTAATTTCTTTAATAAAAAAATTAGTCCTTTTCAATTTCCAGAGAGCTCAAAGTAAAACCAAATTTCAGAATATAGATTAGCGTGCCTTTTTAAACGAAAGTATACCTTCTGCTATCTAAAAGGTGAAAAGAAAATATGAGTTATCAAGCCCATTGATCAAAACGATACCATCAGAAATTTTAAGTTGATACCATTGACCAGTTTTGAAATATTAATAATTAAAAGTTTCAAAATTAGAATATTCAAAACTAGTCGAAGGTATCAACTTAAAATTTCTCATGTTATCCTTTTGACAGATAGGCTTGATAACGCATGCATTCTTTTTATCTTTTAGATCGTAGAAGATACACTTCCCTTAAGAAAAAGGCTTGCTCATCCATATTCTGGAAGCTGATTGTACTTCGTACTCCCTGGATATTAAAATGAACTAATTTTTGATTAAATAAATTAGTCACAGAGATTCCATGACAAGTTTCAGGTTTATTCGTTGGACCAGCTTTGAGGTCTTAAATTTTGAAAGCTTCAATCTTGGATTATTGCAAAAGCTGTCCAACGAACAACCCTTAAAATTGTGATGGAATACCTGTAATTAATTGAACCGATCACGTTACCTTTCTAATTAATATCAAACCTATAGTGGCGTAGATAGCATGAACACTTGCGATTGTAATTTTTTGTAATAGTTTTTGTGACTTTGTAACTTATAATATGTAACCATAATAAACGACTGAAACAGTTCTTAAACACAAAATTTTATTAGACTTCATGAAAGTTGTCAAAGTTCAGATATTTAGTGACCCATTACTAAATGGATACATTTAATAGTTGGAATCAAAATGAAAAACTTACGCTCACTCTAAACCAGTTCTTTTTCTAAACTTCATTATAAATTTTTCTCGAATAAAAATACTTTTTTCACTTCACTAGGTTATCACAGGAATTTCTTTCCTATATAATCTAATAGTTGTGCATAACCTCCCAATAGAATTAGAAAAAATTTCTGAAAAATAAATGAAAACATTTAAACAAAGTATCATTCTACAAAAAGTTTATTTTTATTGTACTGATAGGTATCAAAATAAATCTGAATACTTATCTAATTGAATTCTGTTAGTCGTGTTTTTGTTATTGTAATCTATTATGAATACAAACTCGACTTATCGACTTAATTATATTTTACTGTTATAATTAAAATATCTAATTTGGTTAAATATTTAATACTGCTTTTTATAATATTTAATGAGAAACTAAACACGTTGTTGATTTTATGATTATATGTAAACACTGTTTCATCGTGCAACATCGTCTGCATCTGTGCAACATGTATAAGTATATCTATATGATGCATGATGATCTACATAATTCAGATGTACGCAGTACTGAGGTAACCGGAATTACAATAATTGTTCAGTGTTCTTTCTCGAGAAGAATTGATCAGCCCGAACTTTCACTTCACAATAACTTTGGATATATACGCAATTATGCAAAATATGATCCTGATGTGATTTTGTAAGATTGGTCGAAAGCTTTCATATAAGTGCTTATATGTACGAAACAAAGCTGTCAATACCAATATAACCGTATAACAAGTCTGCAACATTGCCTGTGAGAAGTATATAAGGGTTGTCTGGCTAGCGCCCGACTTTCGTACCTTATATTTGGCATCGTGGCGCTGCCGCGCCCCTTGATATCCCTTTATAATCAAAATAAAACTAAATGCATACCTAATTGTATCCTATTAGTCATGTTTAGGATATATACAAAATTGTCTTAATTATTTGCTACTGTTTTAAAATATATATGGGTGATTCTCTTTAGAATCGAGAAGTCGAAATTTAATTTCTTTTCTAATCATATAAATCTCTTCCACTTGTTGAAATACACCTCTCTGAATTTTTGCAGGGCGATAAAGTTGGTAAAAACAAGTTTTTTTGCATTTTTTGCTGACTTCCAAATCTTCACAACTCTTCAGGGAAATATTTTTCATCATAGGAAAATTTAACACTTTTTATAGCAAATTTTGTCTAGTTTAGAAAAATACATTAAAAGTCATATGTGGGTGATTCTCTGTGAGATCGACCGGTTCAAATTTTCTTCGTTCCGAAAATATGATAAACTTGTTATGTATAGTATTTGCAGTCTATCAGAATTTTTTCATATTTTTAAGTTAATATTTTGTAGAGTTATGCAACAATAAAAATAAAAGAATTACCTTTTTTCCATTTTTTGCCTAAATTAATGAATTTATAGCTTCTCTGGAAAGTATTTTTCACTAAAAACACATAGAACATTGTTTATAACAAATATGGTGTAGTTTTCAAACAAAATATTTTTGAAGTCATATATATAGAACTATTTGCTATATCACTTAAGCCTTAAAATCAAGATTTAAAGAGGTTCACTCGCTGGGATCAAAACCAAAAAATGCATGAAAATAGCTTTTTTCATTACAAAATAACCGTAGTAATCCCAGAACAGGAGATGTTTTTGGCTCTTTACTAAAAATCAATACGTACATCAAAATAGCTGAAAATTGATTAAAATGATAGTATAGCTTCTTTATTGTTACTAACCACTAGTATAACTTTTATTTTGAGAGAATGTATGTATTTTACTTATTATTGAAAGCGCGTAGAAATGATCAAGTGGCTGGGCTTTATAGGACTCGTTACTCGTATTAGTTATATGGATTTATTTGACTTACCTTTTGTGCTTTTATCGTTTCTGTTTTCTGCTTCTGTTGTCCACGTCTTTTCTCTTCTGCTAACTTGTAGATTGTAGAATTGAATGGCTTTGCAAATGATTACACCTCACGTTTAAAAATGTATTTGTTTCTTTATTCAAAATCTAGTACTTAGAAGTACAGTAAATCTCCGCAAATTTATGAACCGCGAGGTACGGAGTTCGGACTTAAACACGAGACTAATTAAAATGAGGCCAATTCGACTCTTTTAAAGCCCGAATATGATGACCAATTCTTAAAGTATAACGCTTAATAATCATTTTAAAGAGTATATCGATTACCGAATAAGTAAGACTGCTGACTTGTGTTACTAAATTACAGCTCGCGTTGAAAATTTAATGTTTCGAAATTTATATCCTAATTCTCTTCGTGTTTTGAATTTTGAAAAGCTAGTATTTTAATTTACAATTAATAGATTTAAAAAAAAATAAATATCTAACGTCGTAGAACGTTACAGTACTAACTGCTTCGATATCAAATTATATACATACTACCGATAAAGTACGGACATTATTCGATTTTGAGATTGCGATATATCACAATAATAACATAGTAGTCTGAAGCTAGCCTCATACGTTGTTTTCACATGATATCCCACGTCTGGACAGACTCTCGAATAGTCTTCAGGATGATCCATAAAAACCTGAAACTTGTTGTGGAATCTCTGTGACTAATTTATTTAATCAAAAATTAGTTCGTTTTAATATCCAGGGAGTACGAAGTACAATCAGCTTCCAGAATATGGATGAGCAGGCCTTTTTCTTAAGGGAAGTGTATCTTCTACGATCTAAAAGATAAAAAGAATGCATGCGTTATCAAGCCTATCTGTCAAAAGGATAACATGAGAAATTTTAAGTTGATACCTTCGACCAGTTTTGAATATTCTAATTTTGAAACTTTTAATTATTAATATTTCAAAACTGGTCAATGGTATCAACTTAAAATTTCTGATGGTATCATTTTGATCAATGGGCTTGATAACTCATATTTTCTTTTTACATTTTAGATAGCAGAAGGTATACTTTCGTTTAAAAAGGCACGCTAATCTATATTCTGAAATTTGTTTTTACTTTGAGCTCTCTGGAAATTGAAAAGGACTAATTTATTATTAAAGAAATTAATCACAGGGACTCCATGACAACTTTCAAGTTACATAGATAAAAGTATAATAGGAGTATACGCTTAATAAAAGATTTGTGTACTTATAATAAGTTAATTATTATTATAATTATGTCACTTCAAAACCAAAAGCTTAGTGAAAAAATTTGTATGAAGACAAAAGTACAGTTGTAGAGTAAGCTTAAGGGGTTATGACAGCGTTAAAATTTTGAAAATATCAATTTTTTATTTACTTTTTTGACAGTTAATAGACCGTAGAATATGGTCCTGCAGCCGTTTTTTGCTAATAATATTTGCCTCGAAGATATCAACAAAAAACTGATAAATCTGTTTCAAGTAAATTTTTGAAAAATCGTGAATTTTAAATATTTTAATTAGGCCAAACTTGTGGACAGAATTTTTCTACTACACATCTTACATAGCAATTTCATGAGATATCTTACTGAAAATACGACATAAAACCGTTTTACAAACCGTTTTTTCTTCAAGAATTATTAATTTATTTCCGTAAAATATAATAAAATCCGTAAAATTAATTTTTCTATGTGTGATTTTATGTTACTGAACTCAATGTGTTAAAGTAAAGACATTCAACAAATTTGAATTTTCCACCAGAACAGGTTGCGCCTCACAGCGTCCAGTCGAGAATGAAGATTACTACATGATCGGTATAGTAGAATTTTCTATGAGACTTTGAAGCAGCCAAACAGCCAATAATCTTCAAGACACTAGCTCAGTGCAGTTTGTCTGCCAGCTGCTGTAACAGTACTTATAACCTCAGTGGTGTTGTAAAAATGCAAGAGCTTCTGCAGAGTACAACAATTATTCACATAAGTATTGAAAACTAATTAGTAATAATTGTGTTCATAATGAGCTTTTTCTTAGTTGGTTTATTTTTTGCTTTTAGGTATAGGGGTGCTAGCCAGCAAGTTGGGGTTTATATTGACTGCTTGGAGTATTATTTTGCATACTTTTTAACGACTTGAAGTGTATATAACAATGGTAAGTGTTGCACGCAACTGTAATTCATAAACATAACTTGATTATGAATAGCTAACCATAATTTTAATTTTATTTTCAACTTCTAAATGCTATTATCACGCAGCATGATGTGTGATAATAGCACTCACTGCATTATGTTATTTAATCTTTTGCGATTTACTTATCCACGTAGTGTAATGCAATCCTAACAGAAAGGTCCATTTGATGGTGTCTGTATTTAATATTATAAACTACATTAGTATTATTGTATGTTGATTCTTCAATATAATCGCCTTGTAGGGATAAAAATAACAATTTGCTTGACAGACTGCACATCCAAGCCCTTACAACTTCTTCCTGCGAAAAGCTATCGGTATAGTATATTAATTAATTTCTATTCTGTAAATTATTTTTCATATTTAAACGCTCAGTTATTTATTTTAACATGATTGGTTTTTTATAAAAGAAACTTGCCAATCTTTTTGTTGATATCACAACTTTCCTTTCTCAAAATTAAAATTGGAATTTTTGTAAAATTAAAAGTAGTGAAGTGATATAAAAAAAAATGGTTGTTTAATACGAAGTTCAATGGATTCTTAATACGAAGGTGTAAACGTAATACATATTTAATTGAAGAGAGTTTTAGATTTTCCAAGTTGACGAGTATAAACATATAAAGTCTTGTCAAAGGATTAGAAGGGAGAGTACTTTTTTCACTACATTAGCTGGTCACAGGAATTCATTTCCTATATAACTTGATAGTTGTGTAACCTCGCAATGGAAATAGAAAGTATCTGAAAAGAATAAAAACATTGATTCAAAGAATCATTTTACAAAAAAATTGAATTAGTTTGTACTGATATAGATAACAAAATGGAAACTGAATACTTATCTAATTGAATTCTGTTAATCGTTTTTATGTAAATATAAAATAATCTTAATTCACGCAAAATTAACTTATCGATTTAATTATATTTAACACTGTTTTAATTAAAACCATATACATTTAGGTTAAATGTTTAATATTCCTTTTTATAATATTTAATGCGAAACTGTTAACTAAACGCATTGATTATTTTATAAACACTGTTTTATTCGTGAAACATCGTCTGCATCTGCGTAGCTTGTTTAAGTATAATGTCTTCTGCGCATCTTCTGCGCAACATATACACATATCATCTAAATGTATATCTATATATTCTTCTCCGCGGAGATCAACTGTCTTTGAGAAGAATTGAGGAAAATCGATGGTGCCAAACTTTCACTTCAGGATAATTTTGATAGATGCAATTTTACAAAAGATGAACCTGATGTGATTGTAATAGATTGCTCACAAGCTTTCATTTCAGTCCTCATATGTGAGAAACAAAGCTGTGAAAGTGGAGAAAACCGATCCTCGTGTTTTCGAAAAGGCGAATGAAAAGTATAATAGGGTCTGGCTAGCGCCCCACGGCGACGTACGTACTGACGTACCTACTACTTGCCATCGTGGTACTACCGAGTCATTTGATAATAGGTTCTGACTAGTGCCCGACGACGGCGTACGTACTGACGTATCTTGTACTTGCCAACATGGCGGTACCGCGCCCCTTGATCAATTCTTATTTTCATTTATATAATAATACTAAAGCAGTTTATTAAAACGTTAAATGCATATACAATCTTCATAGACCTTCCTGTTAGGATTGGTTTCGATCTCTAGGATAAGTGAATCGCAAAAGATTAAACAACATAATGAGTCAGACCATTTTGAAATATTAGGAAATCTAATCGTGTTACCTTTAATTTCTTACAAATTCAAAATCTAGTGGAAAAACTTGCTGTTCCGTCCTATTGTGGATAGTCAATGAATTATATCAGTATAATTATCAATACTATAAAATATTTAATACAGTCAACTCATCTTTCTATTATCCTATAATCGGTGCTACTTTAAACCCTTATGAGAAAACTCTGTAGAAAATCGTATAGGGTATCTTGTGCAGAATTGTGTAGGGAATCAATAAAAACTATGTAAAAATTTGTGCAGATGCCTACATGAGTACCTATACACAATTGTATATAATTTCATGATGAGTACAATGTTTCATATCATACATATATTCTGTAACGGCGATCCCGTCAATGACTTGCTCGCCTGGACACCGCCCAAATAAGATGATTATATCTTATATTCGGGGGTGTTTACAGACCAGTGCAGCCAGTCATCGTAGCAGACAGCCCATGCCAGCAGGAGTAGAAGGAGAAGGAGACGATCTAGCATCGCCCGCCGTCCGCCGCCGAGGAGCAGCAGCGCGCGGTAGCACGGGACGAGAGCGAGAGAGAGGGAAGTACAGCGAGCAGCGTCGAGTAAGCGAGATCAAGAGAGAGAGAACGAGCCATAATCACCGGAGTAGCGTGAAGCCTCGAGGCGAACGCGCACGAGCAACCGCCGCCATGTTGGCAAAACAGCTATTCACCAATGCGTGAGAGAAGGATGGAGCGAGTAAGCGTGAGAGTGTGCTGATAAAATCAGATTGTGAGGGCCACTCTCCCGAGTGGAGGCACCCTGCTATGGTGTGGATGTTATTGGTATGAAATTGAGGGCTACAGCTCAATCCACAGCGTGCGTGCGAGTGGCAGAAAATCATGTAAACGTGCCAAGTTGTAATCAAATGTAAAAATGCGTGAGGTAAGAGTGTAAAGCCAGACAAGTGTGATTGAAGCATTTTCGTATTTCGCGAATCTACAAGAGAAATGTATGAGAGGGTGCGAGAGTGATAGTGTGCTATATTGTACGATTGCGTTAGACAGACACCGCGAATCGGTATAGATGCCGAACGGCGGCGAGCGGTCAGTATCCATTAGGCGTTCTAAGGAAGTAGAGATAGTAAACTGAGCGATTCCCCCCGTATTTCTATAGAGATTAACAAGTATTCTTTTGCGAGCGCTTTAACAGGACACGAAACAGCACTCGAACGAGAGGACGAGCTGAAGCAACTTTTATAGAGACAGATAGAGTAATCTACATTCCGTAATTACTGTGAAGTGTTAACTCAGATAGAGCCAGCCATGCGTGTAGAAACAGTGAGCTCGCCCGAGGACGAACCGCCCGTCCGCAAACGTATAGCCGTGTGAATTCACTTAACTCATTGATATTATTGAATAAACGACTAAGTTGTGTTTTTATTCATGCGTGCCTTTATTTCGTGTACGTTTCCTTTCTTTCTTGAGCGCACGACCAGGAGTACGAGAGGATCATCAGCCAAGGCGAACTATTGAACTAATGATCCCGATCTCGGGCATCCAAATATTACAATTAAATACGATTTCGCACGATCTATCTTATAGGTGTCATTACGAAGTGAGTGACCTTCTACAAGTCGTGCTAATCATCACGTCACAATTCATATAGATTCCATGTAAGAATCTGTGTAAGTTTTCATGTATAGTTTTCGGACACATTACGTTGAAATACCCGAATATTTGTCTACATAAACTTGTGTACGTATTTATGCTTAAAGTCATATACGAGGAAATCACGGCCAATCTACGGCACAATCTATAGCACAATCTACGGCCAGGTGGCAATTTTTGAGACAAAAAGTGGAAAGTGAGCAATTTTGAGGGCACACTAACCGGGCTAGGTTTTTCTATTCGCTAGGGCATACAATACAAGAAAATTGACCGAAATACATCGGCGCCCTATGCCAATAAAAAGCTACGGACCAAAAACTGAAAAAAATACGCTAATTTTTTCGCGTTTTATTCATTCTCCTAAAAGTTTAAGAGCAGGCCGTATGGTATGACGTGTTTGATGGCCAGAACACTTCACTTTATAAGTAAACTCAAATGTCAATGTGAAAGATTCATTTTGCTGAATTAGGTATTTTTAAGTAAAATTATCGTTGGTCATCACTTTAAATTCAATTCAATAAATAATTTGATTAATGGCATTTTTGATAATTTTTCCTGAGTTATACTATTATCGAACTGGATACAATAAATTGATAAACAAAAAGTTAAAAATTAAAAAAAAAAATAGTCGTAACTTTAAGCATTTTTTCATATTCAACATTAGCATAAAATGTAATTTTTGCGAAAAGTTATTGATTGTTATTGTTTGATTAAATGATATGTATTTATAGCATTTCTGAGAAAAGTATGAATATATAAATCATAAATTCAATTTCCTTTTATTCATCAACAATGTACATAATACTTCCGAAAAGAGTGATAATCGGTAACTTTGAATTCGTTCTTCATAAAACTGTTTAATAGGAAAAAATGCTGAAAAGTTTTTACTTTCAATTTCATTACCTTTCCGTTTACCAATTTATTGATCCAGTTCGATAATACTATAACTCAGAAAAAATTATATAAAATACGCTTAATCAAATTATTTATGGAATTGATTTTAAAATAATGAGCATCAACAATTCTATTTAAGCGGTTATGACAGGGTTCAATCCTGAAAAAAGAGATAAATAGATTAGAGCCTGTGATATATATATATATATAGCAATGCTCTAAAAAATATATTTTTCCTTTTAAATATAAGTGTTACACACCACTTTTATGCATAAAAAAGTGCAGCAGTGGTGTGTACCGACAGAGAGTGTGTGGTACGCACACATGGCAGATGTGAATAACATATATACATGCTTAATATAGCGTTTCTATGCGTGGAAGTTGCTTCGCTTGATAAAGTAGTTTTATATATATATATATATATATATATATATATATATATATATATGGGTGGTTCTCTGACAAATCGAGCGGTCGATTTTTTGACCCTATCGAAAAAATTTTTTAAAATGTTCCTAAGTGACATATGAGTATCCCTGAATTTTTTTAGATTTTTTGCATCAAGTATCTTCGAGTTACAGAGGGTCAACGTTGATGAAATCATGTTTTTTTGCTTTTTCTAGCTACTTTCATTAATTTGTAGATCCTCAGTGAAGCATTTTTCACTATAGAGATATATAACATTTTTTTCTGCAAATTTTCTAAACTATTCAAAAAAAATATTTTTGATGTCGTATATATATGTTTTAAGAAAGTTATAAGTCATTTAAGTCTTAAAATCAAGTTTTAGAAAAGTTCGATCATCCGGATCATAACCAAAAAATTCATGAAGATACCTTATTTCAATTCAAAAAAGTCTGCGAAAGACCCAGAATGTCAGAGGCCTTGGTTTCTCTGTAAAAAACCATTATATCCGTTCATATATGAAAAAAATTTAGTTTTATTGCTATATCGAAGCATTTCACTAACCTTATCATTTTTTTAATGACTGAAATTGTTATAAAAAAATTTACATAATTGATAAAATTGGTTAAATTCTTCGATATAGCAAAAAAACTAAATTTTTTTCATATATCAACAGACATAATGATTTTTTACAGAGAAACCAAGGCCTCTGACATTCTGGGTCTTTCGCAGACTTTTTTGTATTTAAATAAGGTATCTTCATGAATTTTTTGGTTATGATCCGGAGGATCGAACTTTCCTAAAACTTGATTTTAAAGCTTAAATGACTTATAACTTTTTTAAAACATATATATACGACATCAAAACTATTTTTTTTTAATAGTTTAGAAAATTTGCAGAATAAAATGTTATACCGGGTCTTTCAGAGCTCTCGCCGCGGAGAGTAGGGTAGCCCCCTTTAGTTATTGCAATGTTAATGCTATAACAAATACTATAGTAACAATTTTAGAAATAGCAAAAACTTTTTTTGAAAATGTTATTATTTTAGTAGTTACTATAGTAATATCTATATACTATAGTAACAAATCATTATAGTAATAAATTTAGTAATAGCTATAGTAATAACTAGAAAAATTAGCAGTAAATATTTTAGTAAATACTATAAAAAGTACTAAAGTAATTACTAAAATTAGAAAATCGGCAAAATGAGTGCACCAGGTGCCCGCAAGGTGTCTAGGTGAACAGAATCGCCTATTACGCCCTCTAGGTAGTGCGCTCCATAGCTTTTCGGCAAAATGTGTGCACTAGGTGCCGACAAGGTGTCTAGGTGAATAGGATCGCCGATTACGCACTCCAGGTGGTGCGCTCCATAGCTTTTCGGGAAAACGTGTACACCAAGAGTCGCAAAGCTGTCTAGGTGAACAGAATCGCCGATGACGCCCTCCAGATGTTGCGCGCCATAGCTTTTCTGCAAAATGTGTGCACCAGGTGCCGGGAAGGTATCTAGGTGAATAGGGTCGCCGATTACGCACTCCAGGTGGTGCGCTCCATAGCTTTTCGGCCAAATGAGTGCACCAGGTGCCCACAAGGTGTCTAGGTGAAAAGAATCGACGATCACGCCCTCCAGGTAGTGCGCTCCATAGCTTTTTAATATAATCTTTCATATACTTTTTGGGATACTTTTCAAAATAATTTTTCAAATACTTATTGAATTTATAGTGATCAGTGTATGATATATAAATTATTTATTCAACAACTTTCCAATAAAATACAAATGAGACTGTGATTTTTTATTTTGGGTCCGATTGGCGCAACATTTTCAGCTTTAATTCGTGGTATCTCCACTCCGCTCGTGCTGCCCTCTCTTTGTATAACAAAATTTTTCTTTCCGTCTCCTCACACTGTCGTTCGTGCGCAACCCGCTGCTTCTTATTAAGGTTGACTGAAAATCAATAATATACCTGAATATTTGTAAACTGATTATAAGCCAAAAGATGACAAAAAACGCTGAGGAACATGGGAAATATAGAATATATATAAAGCTCTTTTATTGTACTTTATTTTAGTGACATTCGAAATTTGATTTGTGCTTCGGAAACATTCGTAATTGTTATATTACTACAGTAATTTATGGAATGAATACTTTACAAAAAACTTAAAATGACTCAAAAACATGGATGCTAGTGACTTTTGCCATGTTCCTCTGCGGTTTTGACTATCTTTTGGCTTACAGAATAAAACCTGACCGGTCCGATACCCCTAGCTTTAAAAAAAATTCTTGGATTTCTGGACCCCTAAAAAGTGCATATTTTCAGGAGAATTACTCATAGGCTACGTTAGCTGTTACACAGTTTCTCATCGCTTTGAAGTAGTAAGCGAAAGCATGCACAAGTTCTAAATCATTGCGGACAGAAGTATTTTACGTCATATTTATTTATACACATATAGATTAGACGATGCGCATTTATTTTTGTCAGTAGCTATATACAAAAGAAAGGTTATTCCCGAGAGCATTGAAAAATTAAGTTTTATTATTTCTATAGAAGTGCTATCATATCCAACTATTTATTTTAATTAAAGATGAACAACGATAAAAAGAAGTTTCAATGTCAATATGTAAGAATAACATTTTAGTGTATTATTTAATAAGATAGGGAAATTCGATCCTTTAACGACTATTATTTCCTCACGCGATCGCAGTCGCGTGCGTGTGTATATGTATATGTGTCACACCTATTTTGCCAGCAAGTTTATAAGAAAAATCCTAGAGTCCTTCAAACAATTTAGTTTTATTACTATTGTAATACGTGTTATCATTTGAAATAGATGTTTTAGTGTATTACATAAAAAGATGAATGTTCATTGCTTCATGACTCTTGTGCGCGCGTGTGTGTGCACGTATATGAATACCATTTTTTCGCAATAAAAATTACTCAGTTTTTAAATGGAAAAAATAATGATTATTGTTTTTTTACAGTGCGAGAAACATTTTTCTTCAAAAAAAAGTTTAAACCGTCATTCGAAATTACACGATGCCACTAAGCCGTACCAATGTATTAAATGTAAAAAAAGTTTTGGTCAAAAAACTCAGTTGATCCAACATGACAGTTATCATACGGGAAAATTCCCCTTTGATTGTGACTATTGCGGTATGGGTTTCAATAGGAAATCTCGTCTTGCCGTACATATACAGACGAATCACATGAATCAAACGTTATTTTCATGTGAAACCTGCTTTAAAAATTTTTCATCTGCTTCAAATTTGCAACACCATGTTGATATTCACAACAAGAAAAGTATGAAAATATAAGTAGTCTTGGAATTCGATTTATATATCGAAAAGATTTTTATGATTTTTTTGCGTTTCAGCCGCCATTTTGTATGTTTCCAAATTTTTTTTCGAAATCTAAATCATTAGATTTTTAAGTTTAGCTCTTGAGGACACGTTTTCTGAACTTCAATCATTAAATCTTAAGTGTATTCCATTTGAAAAATCGAAATGAAATTTTTTTTTACTTTCGAAAACAGCGTTTTTTTCGAAAAAATCACGTACAGTGTTTCACAGTTGCATTTTTTGAAAAATCTAACCTAAGATTCTGAATGATTTTACATCGAATACGCCTTTTCATAAATTTTTTGAAATCATTTTCACATTAAATATTAACGTTGAAAATTGTGAAAATTTGTCCATTCAGGACTTAATGGGCTAATCTAAAAATTGTAACTTCGTTATTTATTTTTGTAAAGATTCTAATACCTTACAATTCAAACTTGAATTCATATACGTATCAGCGTCTAGCGGTTACAAGAAGTTAATCATTATACTTGTTTTGCAGACCTACAATGTAAAATATGCAGGAAAAGTTTTACAAAGAAATGTAATTTAAATCGGCACATGCATACACATGAAAAGCAAGAACCAATCACATGTGTACCATGTAATAGAGCATTTGTTAGAATTGATACTCTGCGACGACACTACGTTAGCAAGCACAAAGAAGAATATCAGGAGCTGATAAAAGAAGTTGAAGAAAAAAAAATGAAATGAAATATATTTCTGTAGCTTTCATTTTTTTTCCTGTGAATGTAAATAAGTTCTTTCTGATGTAAAAATAAAAATGTGGTAAAATGCATCGTAAAGTGCATAAAAAACCATGAATTTTCATTTATTTACTTTTAAGATTGGACCAATAGGAGCCGAGATAAAAATTTTTTTTCAATCGACGATTGCACCGAAACTATTTAATATTTTTTGTTGAAATTTAGCACAGTGTTTGTTGAATTGTTACTTTCAATGATGATATTTTTCGCGAAAACTGTAGATGCCTTAGTTCGTCTAAAACGGCCGATGAACAAAGTGAAATCGGCGCGCCAACGATCGTGAAATCGGTGCGCAGTTTTCGAGAACCTTAGTTGCATTTTGATTTTGTCGACAACCAAAACAGCTATTGCAATCATTTTTTTTTTCGTTTAACGTGTTTTTACTTTTTTTTCTCAACTTTCTGACTCTCTTAATTAAATTCCCATAAAAATAGAAATGTCTCAAATGGTCATTTTTTCGACAAATTTTTAGATTTTTCTCAAATAATGCGTAGAATACATAACTATTCATCTGAAAATATTATTATACACTCTTCCGCGCATCATATACATGTATAACATCTAATAATATTCAGAATATATTGTACACAGAAAAAACTTTGTAAGGTACTTGTATGTGTGTGTATACGGGCTGTAATGCACACTTGCTATCCAGGTGTGTATATAATATGCAGGGTATATTCTATCGGAGTACAAAATAGAAATTTAACTCTCTTCGTGCTGAATAGAAATTTTATACAGCGCAAATTAATGAAGATTGCGTTAACACACTTATTTATTGTCGTCTGCTTTGACTCAAAGGATATTTATGAGGTGTTTAGGTAGTATTTCGAGTAGTACGTCTACGGAATACTTTTTTGTCTATATGAAAAGTATAACTGTACGCAGCACATGCGCTCTATACATATAGATATATATATATACTTTTTTTCTTTGAACCTTCTTAAATTTTGATCCACTGACTCGATTTTGACGTCCAATAGCTCAAATTAAAGCTCTTTTCTTCAACTTTTCTGACAATTAGTCTAAATTTTAATTCTCGAATGCAGTGAGCTATACACATGATATCAAAAATTCCAAATTTTTGCTTTAAAAAAATTATTTACTTTAGAAGTAAAGTAAATACTTAAAAAAGTAAAATCGAGAATATTGGTGACAGCTTCAAATCGCTTTTAAGCGAGTCTGAAAGAAAATTAATTTATTTGAAACGTACGTGACTTTTGATGAGTGCATCGAATCTAGATCGATTTGGGTTCAAATAGGAGCTTTTCTAGTGCACTTTTGGACTATTTATATGCCTATTTAGCCTTGCATTCGAAGAAATCCAGAATATTTGTCTAAAAAATGCGTAATCATCTGTGCATAAAATGACAAAAAAAACAGTGTCACAAGACCGATATCGTGGGTTGGGCATTTTTCTCTTGTTCTTTACACCTTGAAGAACAGAGAAAATCGTGTCCGGTCGATGTAGCCCGAGATTTTTTTTCTGTCATTTTTCAGCGTAAAAAACTGAGCCAAAAAAGTAGAATGGCTCATACACTGAAGGGAATACAGAAGAGATAATTCTCGGCTTTGTTTTGCGAGGGAGGGATTCGCTGTTTTCCACTGATTGGGGAATTTTGCGGGTTTTTGCGCGCGGGAAATTCGAATTTTCGCGGGGCGCGCGTATATACCTTCATGTGTATCTATATAATTTTCAGCTGTGTCCGAGAGCTCGCTCGTTTAGCTTACTTTATTTTAGTGCCATCGAAATTTTATTTGTGCCTCGGAAACATTCGTAGCTGTTATAATACTCCAGCAATTTATCAAATTAATCCTATGTAAAAAAAACTTAAAATGGCTGAAAAATATGGTTCCTAGTGACTTTTTCCATGTTCCTCTGCACTTTTGACTATCTTTCGGGTTACAGAAGAAAGTCTGATTGATCCGAAACCTTTAGCTTTAAAAAAAAAACTTTTCGATTTCTAGACCTCCTAAAAGTGCATATTTTCAGGAGAATTACTCATATATTTACCAATTTTCAAATCGTTCCTAAGAGAAATTTTTTTCGTAGGTATTCATACATATTATTTATACTATTTTTCAAGTGGTAATCTTACAAGTAAATCTTCTTTAAATAATATTTAAAAATCACTGCGTAACTTGTAACTTATTACTTAAAACTAAGTGATATAGCATTCGTCGTACCTTGCTGACCAAAATTTCTTGTTTTTTTCTTATCTTTCCGATCTATAACATCTTTTTCTGCATCAGTATCTGTAAATATCGAATGTTCTCATTATATATAATATATAAAGTCGGCTTTTGTACAAATTATTGAAGAAGAATTCAAATTATGGTCTTACTTGTATTTGTTGCCGCATCTTTACAACATTTTTTAATGGGCGATGTCGAGGGATTGTCGATCATTATCGAATTCAAATTATCACCATCCTCTGCAATAGTGCTGGAAGTTCCATTGAGTATTTCATCATAGAAGTTATCACTGGCTGTAACATAAAATATTCTTAATAACATAATACAATGTCGGTACTTAAGGATTGGATTAGTCTTCGACTGTTACAGGATAGTCGACATCTGAATGCGGTACATGTCCAAAGTAAAAAAGCTTTTGTTAAATATGAAAATGTAATAGTACCTGTATATTTAATACAATTTTTCGAATCATTTTCTTTATAATTTCCGCATAATATCGTATTAATCAATGTCAAATCATCAATATATGAGTCATTCCACAAATTTGGTTCAGTTTTTTACGCCAAAAAGTGACAGAAAAAAAATCTCGGGTTACATCGACTGGACACGATTTTTTCTGTTCTTCAAGGTGTACAGAACAAGAGAAAAATGCGCAACCCATGATATCGTTCTTGTGACACTGTATTTTTCGCCCATCTTTATCATTTTATGCACCGATTATTACGCATTTTTTAGACAAATATTCTGGATTTCTTAGAATGCAAGGCTAAATAGGCATATAGATAGTCCAAAAGTACACTAGAAGAGCTCCCATTTGAACCCAAGTCGATCTAGATTCGATGCACTGATCAAAAGTCACGTACGTTTCAAATAAATGAATTTTCTTTCAGACTCGCTTAAAAGCGATTTGAAGCTGTCACCAATATTCTCGATTTTACTTTTTTAAGTATTTACTTTACTTCTAAAGTAAATAATTTTTTTAAAGCAAAAATTTGGAATTTTTGATATCATGTGTATAGCTCACTACATTCGAGAATTAAAATTTAGACTAATAGTCAGAAAAGTTGAAGAAAAGAGCTTTAATTTGAGCTATTGGACGTCAAAATCGAGTAAGTGGATCAAAAGTTAAGAGGGCTCAAAGAAAAAAATAGTAAAATGGAGAATATTGGTGACAGCTTAAAACAGCTTTTAAGCGAGTCTGAAAGAAAATTCATTTATTTCAAACGTACGTGACTTTTGATGAGTGCATCGAATCCAGATCGAGTTTGGTTCAAATGGGAGCTCTTCTAGTGCACTTTCGGACTATCTATATGCCTATTTAGCCTTGCATTCGAAGAAATCCAGAATATTTGTCTAAAAAATGCGTAATAATCTGTGCATAAAATGACAAAGATGGGCGAAAAAAAGTCTCACAAGACCAACTCGCTTCGCTCGTGGTGCAAATGTCAGGGCAAGCATCAGAACATCACACATTTCGTGAATGTCCTCAAGAAGCATTGTTGGTCGGAGCAAAAATAAAATATGTCCACGTTTCGAACTGTCAGTCGAAAGAGGTTAGCATTATTTTTAATTGCAATTAATCTACTCTCGACCGGCTATAAAGAAAAATAGTATACGCCACATGGACAGAAAGTCTGGGAGCCCTGAACTCGGCTTCGCCTCGGGCATCATTTCGCGCAATTCAGGAATCCCAGCCTTTCTGCCCTTGCAGCGTAATATACTATTCTCTACTGCTGTTTATGACCTATCATTAGTGCGGATAGTTCGATACAAGGGAAGTTTTTATGGAATAAAAATATGAATTGTTACCTTCATCAAGTTTGCTATTTTTCGAATCCTTATCGTTTTTCTTTACGTTTGATAAATAATCATCAAAGCCGGCACTTAAATTCCTTGGCAACTCACGTGTCATATAATCACAATCCTCTTCCTCATCTGGGCCGTTCTTACACAAAGTAGATGTTTGTTCATCTAAATAATAGTAATAAATATTGCACTCTTAATCATAACTAATAAACCAAAATTGAATCATTGTTATTGATGGAGAATGCGTCAATCAAATAGAATTGTTTATAGACAAAATATATAGTTGAAAGTAAACTGTGTATAGCTTATGAAATCTCTCTTCACACTTCTACGCTCGGGAAGTTTTTATGAAATAAAAATGTGACATATTACCTGCATCTAGATGACTATTTCTCGAATCATTCTCGTTGTTTTTTACGTTTGATAAAAATGATGGTAAACCATCAAAAGTATCACTTTTTATCACTGTTTTATCGTCGAACTCCTCTTTCTTATCCGAGATGTTTATAGACAAAGCAGATGTTTGTTCACCTAAATAACAGTAATAAATATTGCACTCTTCGCGAGAAAAAGGCTACTTTCAAAAAATACTTTCAAACGATTTGCATATCTTTAGAATAGTTTTGAAATCAAATCAAAAATAACTTTTTTTGTGTTTTTTGTTCATTAAGATCTTAACAATTAATAATCAGATAACTTCAATATCGATGTTGGAAAATCTATTATTCATCACTGAGTGGATGAATTAACCTACGCTTAGCATTATTTCGGTAGCTACATAATGTTTTTATGCTTGCAGTATCGTGTAAACATTTTTTTATCAATACATTCAGTACTATACCGTTTATTTTGTAAAGTTTTGGAACTTTATACGTAAATTTAGAAGTTGAAGGTAAATTTTTTGTTTCTTCGAGTACAGAGGAATCTGCAAATCAAAAAGAATATACCGTTTTGAGTGACTTCGTTGCAAATATTTTTCTTTTCGATTTTTCTTACAATAATATTAATTATAAGATAAATTAATTTGTTGATACTTAAGTACCTTCGTCATCATTATTCTTTGTGGCACTTTTTTTTTTATTAGTATTTTCATAAGCATCAAACAGATTTTTGTTGTTATAATAAAATTTTATCAGTTGATTAATATTCCTCTAAAATAATTTAATACATTGAAACACATTATAATTCATAAGAGTACATTATGATTATACTATTTTATGTACCTAAAACTAAACTGTTACTACTACTTACATGATGTTTTTCTTTCAAATTTTGATTGAATTTGTCGCACACCTTGCCCCACGCCGCTTCCTTCTCGTTTTTAACGTACCTACATTTTCGCTTATCGTTTAAAATGGGGAACTGGCGAATTATAGTTATAAGCTTGTCTTTTTCCTTCTGACTTAAATTTTTTTTCAAGTCTCCAGACATGTCTGCACCTATGGACTAACCTGCAACCAAAGGAGTACGCGATGAAACGCGATGAAAAGTACATCGAATTGAAAGAGTCAACTTCAAAGTACTATAAAAAAATGAACTTCAGAGCGGTATCGTAGAATGAATTTAGAATATACTTCGAATTTGTTTAATTAATCGACGATTAGAAGACGATATTCTTATTTTAATTCTATTAGTAGGGGAGTCAGGAAATTTAGGACTGCACTTTCGACACAACAATCGACGATTGCTCCGAAACTACTTGATAATTTTTGTTGAAACTTAGTACAGTGCTTCTTGCCATAATGCTCTAAATGATGTCATTTTACTCAATAGCTCTAGATGGTAGTAGAGCGCGGCCGCGCGGCTACTCCTGCGCCGGGTGGCGTAAGGAGGGCGGCGCGGTGGCACGGGAACCGCCACGCGACGGCGGACAGAATTCGGACACCTTTTATTCAACTAAATTTCAAGAAAAATTATCAAGTTTTTTATCGATACTTCTTGAGAACAATCACGAAATGTGTCGTGTTTAATTACACAATTACAGTACACACAAATACAATAATTAATTACAAATAATTACACAGGAAATTCCCACTGGGTTTTATATTCACACGAAATGTAACTATATAAATATTATAACAAAAATTTGTTAAAAAATTATTTCTTTTTAATTTTCAAAAAGGTGTTCAAAATGGGCCCCATTTTGTTCAGCGCAACTGGTTGCTCTATTTGCGGCTTCTCTTCTGACATCTTGCAACATTTCTGGGGTTATGCTGCGAAAAGCGCCAACAATTCGATTTCTCAAATCTTCCTGATTTCTTACAGGTGTTGCATAGATTCTCTGTAAATGTTTGTTACTGTATATAATACAATATATAATTCAATAACCAAGATTTGTAAATATATTTACCTCCTTTAGGTAGCCCCATAGAAAAAAATCGCATGGTGTTAAATCTGGCGATCTTGGTGGCCATTCATGCGGCATTCTGCTACTAATGACTCTTTCTCCAAATAATTGTCTCACACTTTGTAAACCAACATTCGATGTATGTGCCGGATGACCGTCTTGCATGTACCACATTTCTTGGATGTTTTCTCGCGTGAACCCCAATTCCAATAGCGAATTTTCTAAATCTAATTAAAAAATCAGTAATAATTTACTACAGTAATGCTATATATCTACAATTTCATAGAGAAATGAAATCGAAAAGTTTTTTATAAAGATTTTCTTTTATAAGCCAAAAGATGATAAAAAATGCCGAGGAACATGAAAAACATAGAACATGAAAATTTAACATTGGAAGGCATATGGAGAAAAAAGAGAAAATCGACTGCTCAGATTTATATTATTTTTTTTCTTTGAACGGGCATAACTTTTGATCAGTGCATCCAATCTGGGCATATTTTTTTTAATTAAAGCTTTTTTTGTTGTACTTTATTTTAATGTCATTCAAAATTTTATTTGTGCCTCTGGATCATTCGTAATTATTTTTATTGCAGTATTTTGACGTATTAATTTTCTGTAAAAAAAAAAACGCAAAATCGTTCAGAAATATGGTTGCTAGTAACTTTTCTCATGTTCTTCTGCATTTTTGACGATCTTACAGCTTACTGAAGAAAGTCTGGCCGTTCCGAAACCTGTAGCTTTAAAAAAAACTTTTTTATTTCTGGACCCCTGAAAAATGCATTTTTCAGGAGAATTCGACAAGAATGCTTGAAAAAGCAGATATAACTTAGAAAAGAGACCAGTTCAGAGTAAACTTGACTTTATATATGTACCTTCTTCAATAAATTGAGCGTATGATTCTGCGGTTTGACTACCTTCGATAAAAAATGGTCCCAGAACCCTATCTCCTATCACACCACCCCAGACATTCACAGAAAATCTGTTTTGATTCCTTACGGAATCTACCATCCACTTTGGGTTTACCTGTACATTCGAAACGATAAATACATTAAGAAAATAGTATAATCATAATATATTACGCAATGGGTACAGATATTATTTTGGGTTTATATTCGAAACGAGAAGGCTGTACAGAGTTTTGAAAAACAAACCTTTACCCCTGAAAATTAGCAACGAATTGGCGATTTTTAGGTTAGAGTAGCATAACAGTATGTTAAATAATAAGGAAGCGCAATAATTAATAGAATGAGTAACGTTATAATAAATAACGTTTTATACGCGATTTACTTAAGGCATGATTGTAATTACTTTTTTTTAATAATAAGATTCATAAATTTCATCATAGATTTTAATCATAAACATTTTAATAATATTAAAAATCTATACTCATCAGAGATACACTTCTTTTTGACAAAATATTTATATTCAAATTTACTGATTTAAATTTTTAGTTTACCTGAGCCCAATAACGAATATTTTGCGTGCATGTCATTCCATTGCTGTGAAATGTACACTCATCAGTGAAGATAATTTTCTCGGGGAATTGTGGGTCATTTGCTGTTATTTCAATGAACCAATCACAATACTGCGATCTACGCTCGAAATCATCCTCGCCAAGAGTCTGCACCAAAATCATTTTAAATGGATGAAATTTGTGTTTTTTCAAAATTCTGTGTACCGAAGATTGGCTGATTTCATGCCTCGCCGCTAATTTACTAATGCTAGTGTGAGGATCTTCGCGGACACTCCCCAACACTTGCATTTGCATATCTTCGGTGCACACAGTTGGCAATCTTCCTGTTAAAAAAATAATTCTATGATTAATTTGTGCATAAGTGGTGGCAGAATATCTATTTAAGCGAATCCACGTCCGACTGGAAACTTCTGGGGGGCTGGAGGTTGGAAAAATTTTCACTAGGGCACATTTACTTGGCCAATTTCTTCTGGTTTCTGGAACCCATCTGACTAAAAAAATATTAAATCAAAAAGTAGAGGAAACGATTTTTTTTAAGCTATTAAGCGTTCAAATTGAAGTACTGAGTCTAAAGTTCCAAGGGTTTGAAGAAAGGGAAAAATCTCTAATTTTTATGAAAAATCGAACTATTTGGTCGAAATCAAGTTTTATTTTACCTTTACTTTACCCGTTACTTTACCTTTCTCAAATCCTCGAAACTTTTGATTCAGTGACTTTTCATTCGATTTTGACGTTTAATAGCTCAAAATAAAGCTCTTTACCTCTACTTTTTGGTTTTTTAATCTAAATTCTAATTTTCATATGCATTGACCTATTATATACATGCTTTAAAGAAGATCGTTTTTTTTGAAAGCATACATAGAAATATATTAGCATATATATATATATAGCTCACTACAATAACTTAAACTCATTAATAAAAAGGTCGAGAAAAAGAGCTTTAATTTACGCTATTAAACTTCAAAATCTAATGTCTGGATCAAAAGTAACGAGAATTTGGAAGAAAGTGAAAATCTCGCGAGTCCTATGAGGAGTACTCGAACGGGCGTAACTCATGACCAGTGTATCCGATTTTAAAAGTTTGAGGTTTTTTCTAAAGCTCGTGATATGGACTTTCATTCTACACATAACAAGTTGAGACCAGTTCCACTGGGACTCACAATATGCAAATAATACGGCTTATAATAAAAATGCTAAAGCAACTGTATGAGCATTTTTGCATTTTTTCGCCCAGAAATCCGCGTGGCAATAGATTCTTTTAGTAACACGCACAGTTTCTCAGTCAGAAAGGTCCCAGAAACCAGAAAAAATAGGCCTGGTAAGTGTGCCCTAGGGAAAATTTTTCCGACCTCAAGCACCCTAGAAGTTTCCAGTCGGACGTGGATTCGCTCATATACCTACATAAATAAAAAAAAATAATTAACTTACCTGTTCGCTTAGCTGGATAAAATGAACCCGTCGTTTGCAACCTTTGGTACAATCGCCGAATTTCATACTCTTGAGGCATAATTTGGGTTTCTGGGTATCTTTCCCGAAATACCCTTTCTGCGTGCCGCGCAGTAAAATTATTTTGTGCATAAATACAAATCATGTTGCACATTTCTTCATTAGACCACTTCATGGTGCTTAGACAACTCAAAAAAGGTTGTACTATAAAAAGGTTATAAAAAATATGTAAATTAGCTCGCGCACAATAATAATAATAATTGTTGGAGTGGTGGAAAATTAGTGAGGTTATTTAGTTCAATTCAATATTATGAATTTATAGATATATATAAATATATCTATAAATTCAATAAGTATCTGAAACATTTTTTTGAAAAGTATCCCAAAAAGTATATGAAAGATTATATTGAAAAGCTATGGAGCGCACTACCTAGAGGGCGTAATCGTCGATTCTTTTCACCTAGACACCCTGTGGGCACCTGGTGCACTCATTTGGCCGAAAAGCTATGGAGCGCACCACCTAGAGTGCGTAATCGCCGACCCTATTCACCTAGATACCTTCCCGGCACCTGGTGCACACATTTTGCCGAAAAGCTATGGCGCGCAACATCTGGAGGGCGTCATCGGCGATCCTGTTCACCTAGACAGCTTTGCGGCTCTTGGTGTACACGTTTTCCCGAAAAGCTATGGAGCGCACCACCTGGAGTGCGTAATCGGCGATCCTATTCACCTAGACACCTTGTCGGCACCTGGTGCACACATTTTGCCGAAAAGCTATGGAGCGCACTACCTAGAGGGCGTAATAGGCGATTCTGTTCACCTAGACACCTTGCGGGCACCTGGTGCACTCATTTTGCCGATTTTCTAATTTTAGTAATTACTTTAGTACTTTTTATAGTATTTACTAAAATATTTACTGCTGATTTTTCTAGTTATTACTATAGTTATTACTAAATTTATTACTATAATGATTTGCTACTATAGTACATAGATATTACTATAGTAACTACTAAAATAATAACATTTTCAAAAAAAGTTTTTGCTATTTCTAAAATTGTTACTATAGTATTTGTTATAGCATTAACATTGCAATAACTAAAGGGGGCTACCCTACTCTCCGCGGCGAGAGCTCTGAAAGACCCGGTATATCTCTATAGTGAAAAATGCTTCCCTGAGGCTCTATAAATTAATGAAAGTAGCCAGAAAAAGCAAAAAAACATGATTTCATCAACTTTGACCCTCTGTAACTCGAAGATATTTGATGCAAAAAATCTAAAAAAATTCAGGGATACTCATGTGTCTCTTAGGAACATTTTAAAAATTTTTTTCGATAGGGTCAAAAAATCAACCGCTCGATTTGTCAGAGAACCACCCATATATATGTGTGATTCTTTGCGAGATCGACCGGCCGAAAAATAGATATAGCAATAACTCTGAGAATTTGTTCTGGAAGTTGCCTCTGATTACTCTGAATTTTTTTAGATTTTTTGCATTGATTATCTTAGAGTTGCAGGGGGTCAAAGTTGGTAAAAACAGTTTTTTTTTTCATTTTTTGCTGATTATCAAAAATTCATAGCTCCTCAGAAAAGCATTTTTTACTATTGGGACATAGAACATTTATGTCTTGAAATTTTCTCAATTTTTCAAAAAAAATACACTTAAAGTAACCCTTAAAATAACCCTATAATATATATAGGTTAGAACCATCCTACGAATGATTTAATGTTTAAAATCAAGTTTTCAAAAGGTTCGCTCGCTGGGATCGAAACCCAAAATATGTGAAAAAGTACCTTAAAACAATACAAAAACATGTGCCAAAGCCCAGTATTTCTGAATTTTTTTTACTAGTCCATTGCTGTTTCTACAAATAATTATATATGCCAAAATAGCTGAAAATCAATGAAAATCCCTTGTGGCGTCCATTATTATAATAGGCGTATGGACTCAATTCATCATAAACATTTTTTTAGGCTAAATTCTCTTACAATTTAAGAAATTACAATATTATCTGACTTAAAATGACATTAAAATATTACATTATTTAATAAAAATAGCTGAAAACGATCAAAATCCCTTTTGGCATCTATTATTACAATAGGCGCATGGACACAATTCACTATGAACATTTGTTTCGGCTAAATTCTCTTATAATTTAAGAAATTACTTGACTGAATTGAGTCCATACGCCTATTATAATAATTGATGCCAAAAGGGATTTTGATCGTTTTGAGCTATTTTCATTAAATAATGTAATATTTTAATGTCATTTTATGTCAGGTAATATTGTAATTTCTTAAATTATAAGAGAATTTAGCCTAAAAAAATGTTTATGATGAATTGAGTCCATACGCCTATTATAATAATGGACGCCACAAGGGATTTTCATTGATTTTCAGCTATTTGGCATATATAATTATTTGTAGAAACAGCAATGTACTAGTAAAAAAAATTCAGAAATTCTGAGCTTTAGCACATGTTTTTGTATTGATTTAAGATACTTTCTCACATATTTTGGGTTTCGATCCCAGCGAGCGAACCTTTTGAAAACTTGATTTTAAACATTAAATCATTCGTAAGATGGTTATAACCTATATATATGACTTTAAAAGTATTTTTCTTGAAAAATTGAGAAAATTTCAAGACATAAATATTCTATGTCCCAATAGTAAAAAAGCTTTCCTGAGGAGCTATGAATTTTTTAAAATCAGCAAAAAATAGGCAGCATAATTTTACCCCTTAAAATACCTTAAAATTATTTTTTTCTTCATTTTGTCTTAATATTAGTATAACTAACTTGATGCTAATCCAATGTCCAACGAATTACCCTAGAAGTTTTCCGTGCTATTAATTACAATGGATCAGCTGAAAATTCTATGCACAATTTTATGTACAATGTTGTGCATATATTTGCACGTCTCCATGCACGCAAAATCTCTGTGCAAAAAAGTGCATAGAGCTGTGGATAGAATTATGCATAAATTCATGCATATCTATACATAAAAATGTGCATAAAAATATACACACCTTTTTTATAAGGGCGAACAATGGTCAATCATTTTTGCACACATATATTTGCTCAACTTGTTACATAAATCTGCGAATTAATAGTCAATTGCCCTTAAACAAATATGTGCATGAATCAATTTCTCCTAATTCCCAGTACACAATTCTACTGAGATAAGTCTTGTTGTGATTAAGATAGTTATGTAAAAAATCATGTTTGTCATCCTCGGCTTTGCCTCGGCCAACAATTGCATCTGATTGGAGACATTTCTTATATTACTGGCCTTGGGTAGTAATATACTATTTATTCATATTTTTATGGATAGAAACTATCGACTTCTGACAAGAGAGCGAGTATTTATGCACTTTGGGAAATAATCGCCACCCTAATGTATACATACCCACCGCTTAGCTGTCGCTACAGTACTGACACTGATATGCTCCCTCGATGGCCGCGCAGGACCGGATTCATAAAAGAATACAAATTACCCTCTCTCTCTCTCTCTCTCTCTCTCTCTCTCTCTCTCTCTCTCTCTCTCTCTCTCGTTCCTTGCTTAACTACAAGTTTTTAGGTAGCTTACTCGTTCATTCTCTCCTATTCATACCAATCCATTCGCACCCACATACAAAATATCGATGCCCTTCATTACTGTAGTGGCCCGACCTGCTGGTTCACACTTCCGTCACTCTAGGGTTCGTATCGAGTCTTCCTATACATATTCGGAAGTTGCAAGGGCTGAGCTTACTTCCTATATAAACCCAAGGTACCCCTCCACTCGTATCCTTTTTCCGACAAGCATCTAAAGTACATGTTACTATCTCGTCTTATAGATGATTCCCGATGGACCTAAGACGAAGTGCACCGCCTTACCGATCAATCCTTTCAGATCTCTTTCAAACACGGAGTTTTTCCGAAGAAGGCCTCCTGCACCAAACTATAATAAGCATATAAAAAGGTTTCAGACAATTTCATATATACGTACTTTGGAATCTTATGGATAGTGCCAAAAGTTATCAAGCACAGTATATTCCGTCTTGAGGGTGTATTACACTCAAAAAAACTCCAAAAACTTAAGTTTTAATGCTTTTTAGACATTCTTTTGGATAAAATATGTTCCAGTTAAATTTAAATTGACTGTGAAATTTTAAAAATCGTTTTTAGTTTCAGATTTTATACGTAGTGGGTCAACTGAATGAATTTACAGCAAGCAGTTGGTCTGATTATTTTTATTAATGTTGTCAAGCCAAAAGATTCTAAGACAAATGAGCACTTCATGCTGCTATCCGGGATATCACTAAGCTGCATAGTCATCATGTTATTCATCTCTGGGACTGACATACTAATTAATAAGCTTCAATTTAAACATGAATTTACATTGAAGTCATTTCTTTCATAAAATTATGGTCAAAACATAAATCGAAATTTTGACGTCTAAAAAGTCCCTATAACCCTATAACCCTATAACTCTGCAGATTTGTCATAACGAGCACCCTCTGAGGAGTTGTTTACAGGCTAACCAATAACTCAACTTTAAAATTATTCAGTATTCAGTTCTCATCTAATCTATCTCAACAGTTAAGTTGTCCTCAATTGATAACCAGTATATTACGTACATATGATATTTTTTAGTATTTTATAGATACGTTCTAGTACTGAAGAAAGAAGGAAAAGAGAAATTTTTAGTTTAGGATTTTTGAACTAAATAAAATAGGAAATTTCGAAGTAAATGAAAATAGTACAAAACGCGGAAAAAGAGGAATCGCATTGGCAGCTACTACACATAGAATATGCGCATTCTCTCTGATATTATATTTAGCGTCGAGCTTATGTATATATATTATTTAGCTGGAAGCGGCCAAATTGTGTTTGTTGATTTAACAATACTGCTTCACGGCTAGAGAGCCAAATGCGCCAGCGACAGCCACAATACACGTTTACATTTCGAACCGCGCGTGGCTATACAATTCGAGCTCGATTATTGCCGCTGCCGCCACCGCTGATGTGTTGGGCTTTCCCTTTTCTTACCGCCGACAGTTTGACAAAGCGATTATATGCATACGAATACTCAAACACACACAGACACGTACACACGTACAAACATGCATACCGATATATTATAAATATGTATGAAAAACGCCGCCAATTCATTGGAATTTAATTTTCTCGCGTTTAATTTATGATTGCTATATCAAGAATATTAAAATTTGAGAAATGATAGTAAATGTATTTTTATATGTAGATATTCTAAAGTTTCACTCTATGTCACTTGCAATAGTTATAAAACAATAGCATACTATAGAAACTTGAAAGACATGAATTTTCGTCCATTGAATAATGTTTATCATTAATTAAAATACAAAAAGATTGATAATACCAAAAAAATAATATTTTCAGTTTATTTTAATAGTTCATAGAAGTACTTCTGATTTTAAATATTGTGGTTTATTTAATTATTGTAAAGCCTATTCTGGAAAAAATCATGATGATACAGAAGAGCAATCTTTAAATTTTCAAAAAATGCAAAGTATATTTATTTTCATTCTCTACCTATTGTCTTTTGTCCGATTAAAAAATGTTGAACTGATTATTAAAAAAAACAAAAAGCATTAATTATTGTAAAGGCGATGGCAAAATGATAGAAAAAAATAATGTAGAGTATCATTGAGAATATAAATTAAATTTAATTAATTTCGTAAAAATCAAGAATTCAGAATGCAACATAAACACATCAGTGAAATAAAAAAAACATCGTTTTTCCCCAATTTTTAATTTAAATATAAAAAGAACCTTGCACGCTTTAATTAAAGTTGATATTCTAAAGATAAGCCGTAAACATACGCATAAAACCAATTACAAGCATACATCCATATGAACATTTTTCATAACTGAATGACTCGAACTTGTAAAGTCTTATATATAGAGCGATTTGGAGAAAAGGGGAATATTAACGTCAAAATGTTTTGCCTTGAGGAAGCAAAAATTATTTTTTATTAAATGGGAATATATACATAAAGTATTTAGTAAAGGCTTCGATGCCGTACAAGGGTTGGGTTGAGTTGGGTTGCCCAAAGATAGTATGTGTGTACGGGCGCATGTGTGGACGTTGTATGTGCATGCACAAGCGTAGAGTAAAGTTGGCCGTCATGTACGAGGAGGTTTTATCGGTCGAGATCGACGATTAACCGAAAATATGGGCATTACACGTTGTGTTATTACGTGGCGTGCGCTCGAGCATGCGTCATGTGATTTTATCCGGAAAGCGAGTGCGGGGAATTTTGCGCGTGAGCATGCTTTGGACTTGGACTCAAGAACTTCGGAACGTATGTAAGAGTTGAGTTACGAGTTGAAAGAGTAAAAAAATTAATTCCGAAATATTTCTCACGATAGTTGTTAGTGTTTTGGAATAATTTTTTATTTCGGATTATGGGATTCCTTCATTTCCATAATTAATTTTGGATTATTGGACAAAATTCCAGAATGATTTGAAGTTTTATTTAAAATTTTGAAATTTATTTGTTTCTTCGGCCGATTTGAGTTTATTTGTTCTCATTGTAGTAGTATCATTCTGCGCTTTCACCTAATCTACACCTAATTATGCAAATCTATGTTTTTTTTTAATCATTGTGCTCCTTATATTCAGCTTATACAATTCAGTGCACATTAATAAATATGGCCTCTAATACGGACGGTATTTTAGTTATGTACTTGGCTTTGTACACCACTTCCTCCACGATTCACAATAACTCACATCAATTAGGAATATTATTACAACCGATGGCCATATACGATGGTCTTTCCAATAAAATCTTAGTTTCCCATCGATTCAATCGTTGGTAAACGTTAATCTACCGAATTAGTTCCATCTCCTGCCATATACCCCCATCCCCCTCGCGATACACGCGTAGCACCACTTTGCGCGTCGACAATTTAGCACTTTCTTACAAGGCGACACATAGCCTAGGTCATTTAGCTAGTCTCTCTCTCTCTCTCTCTCTCTCTCTCTCTCTCTCTCACGCACACACACACTTTCTCTCTTTCACTGGCTTCTTTTTCTCCCGTTTTTCCTTGGCTGATGAAGATAAAACGGGATAATTATAGAGTCTATCAAGATCGCGCAGCCACGCGAGTAAATTTCACCGGGACACGCGAGATCGTTTGGACATGAACGGCCAGTTACGGATAAAGAAAAAGGGAGAGAGGCAGCTCTCATAGAAAGATCGAGAGTGAGTGAGTGAGAGACTGAGAGAGAGAGAGAGTGAGAGAGAGAGAGAGAGAGAAGCGGAGTGCCGAGAGGCGTACAGAGAAGCAGACACAATAGAGGAATCAAACGCATTTTTAAGCCGTCGGATAATCTGCTGTCGGGCTACTTTTTTTAGCTTCAACCGCGATCCCTTCTTTTATTCCTATTTCGTTCGCCCGCGGGCGCGGAAGGTCGAGAAAAATAGATACTGTGAGAGGGAGCACTTTTTGGGATTGATATAAATAAATGATTTTTAATGGAACCACAGCTTTTTTGTTGAATAGAAACGTATATTGTTGCTACATTCATGTGAGCGTATATTCTACACCTATTAAGCGATGAAGTAAGGACTAGTCCTCTTCTGTTTCTAGGATGGTTATCGAAATATCTTATTTTTCATTATTCGATTTCACTGATTGGTCAAACTGTGATTAAGAGGCTAGTCTAAGAATACAAAGGTGATTCTCTGTAAGATCACCTGGCCAAAAATTTTTTCTCGCCCAAAGTATGCTTCTACTCAGTGTCGTAAAACTTCCTGAATTTTTTCAGATTTCCTCGCACGCACGCACATTTCAGAAGATTTATATACAATTTAGTGATTTAAATTTAAAATGTTCAATGACTGATCCTACGAGTTGAGATAAAAAAATTTGTAAAGATAGCTTTTTTCAATACAAAAGGATCTGGATATGTCTCAATACGCAAATGAAAGTTTAAGACAACTTAAAATATGAAAATATTACTTTTCAAAACCAAAAAATTGGATTTCCTATCTGAAAAAGCTATCATTACAAATTTTTTATCTAAATCCGTAGGATCGAACCTTCACAATTTCGAATTTAAATGTTTCAATTGCATATAAAGCTTCTCAAACGTGTATATATATAACATTGGAAGTATTTTTCATTGAAACTAGAGAAAATTTCCTTACAAAAATATTCTATACATTTTTGACGTAAAACGTTTCCATCAAAAGCTATCCAAGAAGGTGTATGACATTGAAATTGAAGAAATTTATCATATTATATTTTTGATTGTCTCAATCGATCTCTCCGAGGCAGGGGTTTGAGAAAGGGTTAAAAAAATAAACAGACCCATTATTTTTTACAAAAAGAACGTTTCGGAGATCATTGTCGCCCTCATCAGGAAACTGTCAAGAATTTTATTATATAAACATTCGATCTTAAAAAGAACAGAGAAATACATACAAAGGCAATAGTTTTGAAAACTTACATATTGGAGCAGTTACGATTTGTCTACATCTCGATAATCCTTTCCTCCGGCTAGTTAACAACGGAAGAAGAGAGAGGCCGAATGCGGCTTTGTCAGTTACTGTTTCGGAAGTGAGGAAGTAGTGGACAGCCGTCCCTTACATAGTGCGAAAAGTTCGGTCTTTCGCGCGGTTTGTTTACCAATGCCGTGACTTATCACCTCATCTTTTCCATGTATACAGACTTGAATTCATGTTTTACGATTTCAATTCTTAAGCTGATATATTAAATGTGTGTACGCGTTATTGAGATTCTGAGTATCTTCTTTCTTACTAATACCATTTTCTTGTAAATGCATGTGCATCATTTCCGAGATTAATCTTTTATTTAAATTATTTTCTGTATCTTTAATACTAAATTTTTCAAAATTAAAAATATAATTATGCTTGAATCTCTGTATGTTTTGAAATGATACTACCCTTGGAATTTTTATGTTCCTCAATACGCGTACACACATTTCTTTTTGTTTGGCCTACATACGTAGCAGTGCAATCATTACATTTAAGTTTATAAACAACATTTTTTGCTAAGTGCTTCTTTTTTTATCCTTTCCTTTCACAATAATGTTGCACACAATACTATGTATTTTTGGAATGGTCGTAATGTTGTTACGCTTAAATAAATGTTGCGCTCGCTCAAGCTACTGATATGCGGTACGTCAATACAATTGCGATATGTACTGTTTTTCATACGTTGCTCTGGTTGTCTAGTCATTTTGATTGCAGACAATCACTTTTTAACGTATTTATCAATGAAGTCAGCTGGGTAATCATTTTCGAGTAATAGACCTTTTACAATGTTAATGTTTTTTCGATGAAAACATTTACCCGATAACTTTACCGCTCTGTCAATTAGACTGTACACCATGTCAATTTTTTGGCTAATCGGATGTTTAGATTTGAAGTGTAAAAACTTGTCAGAGAAAGATGGTTTCGTGCACCAATCAGTTCTTATTTTGCCTGCCTCATTAATCAATAAAATATCCAAAAAGCTTATGGATTTGTTTACTTCCATTTCATGCGTAAATTGGAGTCTTTTGTTTTATGTATTAAATGTTTCTAACGTAAAATTCTAGTTAATTTTGAGATTTTGAGATGCATTTCGTTTCGAGATCATCCATAACAATGTCAGCGAATAACCCCTAAATTGGAGAACCCATAGGTGTACCAAAAAGTTGTTTATAAAATTTACTATTGAATTGGAAGTATATATGCTGCATAAGTAGATTACAAGTTTCTAAAATCTCATCGAGTGTGATTTTTTCAATGCTCTGTATGACTAATGTTTCATCAATATTTGTGTATAACGATTTTACATCTAAGCTATCAATACAGTGGTTATTCGGAATGTTTACATTTTATATTTTTTCTATGAAATCATAATTATTTTATATGTACGAATTGGGTTTCTCAATACTATTTTGTAAAATTTTAAATAAATATTTTGATAAAAAATATGTTGGTGAGCCTATTATTGAAATAATAGGTCTTAGAGAATGGTCTTTCTTATAAATTTTTAGTAACCTATATGCCCTTGTTAAACAAGTATCAGTTAGTGTAACGAATTGTTTAAATACATTGGTAACTGGTAACTGCTATATGTGAGGTTTTAAAAATATCGCTTTTGTATGTATTGCTCTATTCTTTTTGAGATCGCATGATTATATAATATAATTCATGACAGTTTCTTGATGAGAGCGACAATGATCGCCGAAACGTTTTTGAAAAGAAGAAACGATCTGTTTATTTCTTGAACCCTTTCTCAAACCACTGCCTCGAACAGATCGATTAAGACAATCAAAAATCTACATTATATTAAGAGAATAAAATCGTAGAAATCACACTTGTAAAGAATCCCCGATTCTGGCAAAACTGTACGGTATAAATTTATTTTGAGACAATGGGTGCATTCCTTGCATCAATGCGCTTCGAATCATGTAAAAAACGCCCACGTAAAAATGGTTTATACAGTCTGTATACAGACTCTATACAGAATTTATATAATTTTGATCATATAAAGTCTGTTTAGAATCTGTATACAGACTGTACCAAATTTTTGCAGGGTTTCTTCAGTACAAATATATTAATCTCGTGCAGATGCGCGGATCGATGTCCTGGCCATAAACGATTACCTGGAAATAAAAAATTTCAAATATATTTCAATATATTTGAGAAACTTATCTGATTAATTTAATTACTCTCAGCTCAATAATATTGACCTGTAGAAACAGCATTCCACATCGATCCAACCACAGCTCGTGAAAATTTTCTAAGTCGAAAAACAATGAAGTTGCATTGGATTAAAAAAGTTATGTACTACAGTCAGACAACTTCGTTCATATGCAACTTCATTCTTTACGACTTAGAAAATTTTCACGATCTGTCGTTGGATCGACGTGGAATGCTGTTTCCACAGGTAAATATAATTGTGCAAAGAGTCATCGAATTAATTGGATAAGTTTTTCAAATATATTTTATTTGATTTCACATCACAACATAGGAGAATTTTATCAACTACTAAGAGATTTAAACTAACCTATTTGAAAGACCATTGCCAAAAATATTGTACTTTTTGAAATTTTTTATTTCCAGGTAATCGTTTATGGCCAGGGCATCGATCCGCACATCTGCACGAGATTAATATATCTGCACAGAAGAAATTCTACAAAAATTTGGTACGATCATGTGCAGACTGTATACAGACTTTATATGATCAAAATTATATAAAGTCTGTATATAGTCTGTATAGAGTCTGTATACAAACTGTATAAAACATTTTTACGTGGTTATCATTTGTTCGTTCAGACCGCCAGTGAAGATATCTTTTTTATGAAATGATGAAACTATGAATAATCAAGAAGCTTTTACATCAAACATTGAAAATAAGAATAATAATGCATGTCCTAATTGTTCAGGACAATCAAACATTAAGTACGAAAACGGCACCATAACAAATAATTATTATTATTATAACAATAAGTCTGAATGTTAAAATTTAATATCTATGAAATTATGAAAATATTTATCTGTAAAACTACAAATATTTATATACGTTATATGTTTCAAAATGTAACATGATTTTGTTGAGCAATACTCGATGTTATGTTTGTAATTATATTCTGAGAATTAAAGCATAAATATTTGTAAACGTTATTTATTTAAAAATATGCATTAATATGATCAAATTTGTGTTTTTATTTGAATTCAATAAATCGGCATTGTATATAATTTCGCTTGTACACGTGTTTTAAGCTCCCGAAGGCCAGTAATCCTCGCTGCACTCGGGTCGCAAATGCCGCGGATGCTTAAAACTCATACACGTGCTCAAAAGTTCAAGCATTGCTCACAGATGACGCTTGACAGCGAACTAAGAAATCTATGGCTAACATTACGTCGTCAGCTTAAGCATATCAAATTTATCTGACGATTCTTCAAATTTTATACAGAATTATTGAACTATTAATATTATTATTATTATTATTATGATTATTATTATTATTGTTATTATTACTACTACTACTACTACTACTATTATTATTATTATTATTATTATTATTATTATTATTATTATTATTATTATTATTATTATTATTATTATTATTATTATTATTATTATTATTATTATTATTATTATTATTATTATTATTATTATTATTGGCTAGGTTTAGAGAAAAATCGTATAAGTCACACGGATAGAAATTCGGAAGCTCGACATGTTGCGCAGTGCAGAAATTCCAATTTTCTGCCGATGTAGCGTAATATACTATGCTTTTTTATCAAACAATTAAATAATTCCAAATAAGAATTAATGAAATCGAATATTTTCAACTGAGCTACACATTCGTAGAATAAATGTTTTCAAATTTTCAAAATTGGTATAGTTATTTGTAAAAAACTGAGACGAGATCTTCGATTTTTGCATATCATGTTATATAAAATGCTTCGAAATTGTTTTTTATATGAAATAAACAAAAAATTGCAAATATGAACCCATGAAATCAAATGTTTTAAAAAAAAAATATCAAATACTCAAAATTGGTCCAGTTTTTGATAAAAAACGGAAGCAAGATATTTGATTTTTCAAAATTATTTTATATGTTGTTGTAAATATTTACTATAAAATATAAACTTTCCTACAGGCCTTAAACCAGTATATTAATCAGTTTTTGCATAATATCGCTCTAACTTTTATTTTTAACTAAAAATAGAGCTTGATTCATATACTTTGAAAAAAAATTTGGGTTCTACTAATTGTTCAAATATCTATAAAATACAAATCGATCCCGCAATTTTTCGGCTCGCTCAAAAAATACTTTTAAACAAATCTTTTTTTCTATCATTTATTTTCAAGATACAGAAGTTCAAATTTTGTATTTAAAGAATCTATTATTATTTTGTTGGTTACAAAAAAAACTTGAACAGGAGTGGCGGAAAAAATCTAAAAAAATTTAAAACATCCTTTTACAATCTTTAGAAAATGTTTTTGAAAATTGGAGAAAAAATAAAATTAGCAGCTTTTATTTGACAGAGAATCATCCATATATATATATATATATATATGGGTGGTTCTCTGACAAATCGAGCGGTCGATTTTTTGACCCTATCGAAAAAAATTTTTAAAATGTTCCTAAGAGACACATGGGTATCCCTGAATTTTTTCAGATTTTTTGCATCAAGTATTTTCGAGTTACAGAGGGTCAAAGTTGATGAAATCATGTTTTTTTGCTTTTTCTGGCTACTTTCATTAATTTATAGAGCCTCAGGGAAGCATTTTCCACTATAGAGATATATAACATTTTTTTCTGCAAATTTTCCAAACTTTAGAAAAAAAATAGTTTTGATGTCGTATATATATGTTTTAAGAAAGTTATAAGTCATTTAAGCTTTAAAATCAAGTTTTAGGAAAGTTCGATCATCCGGATCATAACCAAAAAATTTATGAAGATACCTTATTTAAATACAAGAAAGTCTGCGAAAGACCCAGAATGTCAGAGGCCTTGGTTTCTCTGTAAAAAATCATTATATTCGTTCATATATGAAAAAAATTTAGTTTTATTGCTATATCGAAGCATTTCACTAACCTTATCATTTTTTTAATGATTGAAATTATTATAAAAAAATTTACGTAATTGATAAAATTGGTTAAATTCTTCGATATAGCAAAAAAACTAAATTTTTTTCATATATGAACGAATATAATGATTTTTTACAGAGAAACCAAGGCCTCTGACATTCTGGGTCTTTCGCAGACTTTCTTGTATTTAAATAAGGTATCTTCATAAATTTTTTGGTTATGATCCGGATGATCGAACTTTCCTAAAACTTGATTTTAAAGCTTAAATGACTTATAACTTTCTTAAAACATATATATACGACATCAAAAATATTTTTTTTGAATAGTTTAGAAAATTTGCAGAAAGAAATGTTATATATCTCTACAGTGAAAAATGCTTCCCTGAGGATCTACAAATTAATGAAAGTAGCCAGAAAAAGCAAAAAAACATGATTTCATCAACTTTGACCCTCTGTAACTGGAAGATACTTGATGCAAAAAATCTGAAAAAATTCAGAGATACTCATGTGTCTCTTAGGAACATTTAAAAAATTTTTTTCGATAGGGTAAAAAAATCGACAGCTCGATTTGTCAGAGAACCACCCATATATATATATATATATATATATATATATATATATATATATATATATATATATATTATAACGTATGGATTTCTCGCGTCGGCCACGCGCTATGTATCGGCCTTGCTCCCAGGGAATCTCTCCTGGTGATCCCGGTTGGCGCCAGACGCTGTCCCTCAGCGTCAGAGCCTCGCGGCTCCTTTGTGCGAGACTCGAGCAGGAGCAAGGCGGAATAGACTGGGTCGGGTACGCGGAGATGTCGTCGCGTAGAGTGGCTAGCTCAGCCCGACTCTTTCGGTAAGGAGAGAGGGTGGTTCGGTAATGACAGAAGTACACCCGTCTAACAGAGAGCTCTCATTTATTGATAACACAAATTATTTGACAGATATAAAGTGAGCCGGTAGGTAGCACTTAACACAATTCTTTCACGTTAGAACACTTTACTCGCGTAACGTAGCCACAAACTTTGTTCGCCAATTCATTCCCGCTTTATATCCGCACGCTATATAATCTAATGATTTTCCGTAAAGGTATCCGCGCACTTAAACAACTAATGGCAAGGTAGCCCCGAGTCAGACGGACGGACTCTCGCGCGTCTCAAGGCACAACATTCACACTCGTCACCGCGACGCACACTCTCGCTATGCCCGAAGGCAAAATCGTACATTTGCACTTGGTCTCACCACGACCGTTCACTCAAACTTATTCTATGATAGCTCTCGGACACTCCTCGTCCGATCGCTACCGCGTAACCTACGTTAGGCCGAGAGCCTGCCCGCGTTCCAACGACTTACGGCACCTGTCGCTCCTCTAAACTACCGCGAACGTTGGACGAGTCCACCCTGTACTCGCCGACGTAATTTTCCGCCGCACTCAAGATTCACTCGGACGAAACAGAACAGGTAGCCCCGAAGCTAACGTCGATATCACTCCCGATACACGAACAGGTAGCCCGAGGTAGCACGCACTCGCAGATATACACTCTTAATAATAAAACCTTAATCAAGACGAGACGACGTAGTTAGCCGAGTTAGCCGCGCTGGTGTTCGCGTTCACGATAGACAAAGAACGCCGCGTAGAAAAGGTCGCGCGTGGAACTGCGCAACGCCCGCGAGGGAAACTTAGATTGTAATTTCGAAATCAACCCACTGACCTTTATCCCAATCCTCGTCCTATCGTCCAAGCCGAAAGGATCCTCCAGGTCCAGGTAGCACAAGTAAAAGGTAGCACTAATCACAAAGGAAATCCCAGGGAGCAAGCGGTGAGCTGTCCGAGCTGGAGCGGCCGGGGCAGGAGAGTGCCGGCTCGCGCACTCGTCGCTCGCCTCGCGCTCTCGCTCTCCCTTGCCGCCGCTCAGCGCGCGCTCCCATTGGTCGGATCGCTTGGGCCGACGGCCCGCGCTCTCGTGCCGCAACAGGCTCGTTCGCCTCACGCATCGCCGACTGCCACACATGCGCACTAGCCGCTTCGATTATCAACGGCGCTGGAGCAGGTAGCCGCGAGATTTGAATGCTCGTTACAATAGGTAGCCAGCAAACACACAGATAATTCGCACGCAACCGAGGTAAAGCGCAAATTACGAAGTACAAGATAACTCCCGGCATATCCGTCTGCCTAGGCCTTTGGTTCTGGATACGCTTGTTATCGAGAGCGCCGAAGTCGCCGTTTTACTTCAGACGTCCATGGAGGGCAGCCATCACGCTGGTCCTGCCGCATCAGACGCTCACGTAGGAAGCCCCGCTGGTTCATCACCTACGTCCACTCTTCAGTGATGAACGGATTAAACGTCCTGGATGAGTCTGGGTACCCGTTGCAACGCCGGAGACAGACATCCTCTTTCCCTCATTCCTCCTCTCGCTCTTGAATGAGTGTCGGAGAAGTCCTCCGTATTTTCCTCCTCTCGCCGCTATCTCTCCGCTCGTTGCGTTGTTGCTCAGAAGAAAAACATACGCCATTACCACATGCATTCAAATTCCATTCATTCGGCCTTGAGACGCTCTACCCCGGCAGCTCGGAACCCGATGTGACGTGACAACAATTTGCCACGTCACAATATATATGATGTATGTATATATATAATAGAAATCGATAAAACTTCTTATTAATTTACAAATTAGAGAAATTTTTAATTTTTTGAAATTTTTCAACCCTTTGTTTAATAAGTAAATATTATAAATAAAAAATATAATAAATATTATAATTAAATATTAAGTTAATTCCTTTTTTTTAATTGTATTGATTTTTAACATGTTCAACTTTTAAAAAATGTTGAATTCTTTGTTTTGGATAGGATATGTATACTATGTTTTATGAAGATTTATCGTTCATTATTTTTGTAAATAGTACTGCATATCGCGAGCGAAGCAAGCTATTTTTGCTAGTATAATTTAACCAGCTACCGAGGGATAAAAGCAAATTAGATAGTGTATAAAGAATTATCTAAATACATTTAAATTTATCATATTTTGGGGGGAAAAGAATTTTCGGCCATGCGATCTTCTCAGAATCACCATAAGCATTTCTAGAGTTATTGAATTACGTTTGATAACTATCCGAAAGTCATGAATTACTTTTAGCATAGGCTTTGAATCAACAATTTATCTTTTATGAAACATGCTAGTTGCCACTAAATGAAACACACTGGCACATTTAGCTGAGGAAACTGACAAATAATTGGCGAAATAAAGGAGATTAATTTTATAACTTTTGTTAACCTTAATGTCACAAAAATTCTCAGAGTTTACTCTATCTATACGGTTGTTTCATTGTTTTAATCAAAGATAATTTTCGAACTCTCAATTTGGAACCCTTATATGGTAAAAATTCAAATGTATCTATCTATGAAAATATTAACGCGTAAACATCTTCACGGTAAAAGTCTGTTGGTCAGACTACTATTTCTTTAGTGTTACTTATCCTATACCTTCGATTTTACGTAAATTTCAATTTTAATTTTATCAAAAGAAAGTTATGATATCAATAAATAAATTGGCAAGTTCTTTTATAAAAAGCAATCGATTTGAAATAAATAAATAAGCGTTTAAAAGGGGGAGGATTATAAATATATATTATAACGTTTGTTTTTCGCTCCACGCTAGCTGGCAATGCGTGGAGGCTGATAAAATCCAGGTCGTTATAATTATCGGCCCGGCTCCTCGAGTTCCTCTGAACCCGGTGGCGCCAGGCACTTACCTGCAAGTGCCAGAGTCTCGCGACTCCTTTAACGAACTCGAGGACGGGGCGGATTTGCCGGCTAGCTAGCTCAGCCTCGCGAACGCGGTAAGGAGAGAGGGTGGTTTGGATAGTAATTCCGCGTGGTTATTAGCAAAAGCAAATGATCATTTATTCAATTAGAACTCCTTATATCACAGATAACCAAAGACAACCCGGGCTAAACAAACACCGCAAGATAAAAGAATACGCGAGGTATTCGGCCTCTTCGGGCGACGCTACGCAATTAAAAGAATACGCGAAGGTATTCATCCGCCCGTTGGCACGCACTGCCAAGGGGATAAACTTCGCACAACGCTATAACACAATTACCGCTGGGACGCTACAATAAACAAAATGCCAGATAACCACGTAGATATCCGACTCTCGCGCGTCTCAAGGTCTCACACATACGATACCCGCTTGGCTACATATTCACTCTTTGTCCGCCGACTCTTCGTTCACGCCTTAATCCTATAGCCGCGATTGCCCACACTTAGTGCAAATCGCAGCCGTCTAAACTACCTTTGGCCGAGAGCGTGTCTGCGTAACCACGACCTACGACACCTCCCGCGCCGTATCCTAACGCGAGTCGAGCGATGCCCCCCTTGTCCTTGCCGACAAATTTCCGAGAAAAACTCTTATACCGCCCACGACAATGACAGATATCCCCAAGTTACACGGAGCGCAGACAACCTTCGTCCGCGCAGGCAACGCCGAGGGAAGCTCACGACCGAGGTACCCGAGGTAGACCGCTTCGTACGCACCGCGTGGTAGAGACAACATTCGCCCGAGGTACAGGAATGAGAGGTCGTTCTCGACATGAAACGACACGACTACGCATCCTTCGCCCGAGGTACACGATAAGCGAGGTACTCTTTGTGCACGACGGACGACGAGATAACCGTACGTCGAAGGCAACTACAGGACAGGCAACCCGGAGTAGACAACGTACACGCACTGAATCACACTAATTACTCACAAGCTTAAATAAGAGGAGACACCCGCACTGAAATATAACCGCGCTCGCTGGTGTTCGTACGCTCGCGAGACAAAGGGACGCGAGGCCGCCCGTGGAACTGCGCAGCAGTCCGCGAGGGAAAACTTAGCTAAATACCAGAGCAACACACCGACCTTTTTCCTTATCCTCGGCGACCAAACCTCTGGACCCTCAGAACCCAGGAATCAGCAAATAATCACAAGAAAAAAAAGATAGCACAAGAAATCCCACGGGAGTAGACTGCGATGACATCCGAGCTGGAGCGGCCGGGGCAGGAGAGTGCCGGCTTGCGCACTCGGCGCGTGCCTCGCGCTCTCGCTCTCCCAAGGCGCCGAGCGGCTCGTGCTCCTATTGGTCGGCTCGCGTGGGGCCGACGGCCCGCGCGCTCGCGCCGCAGCAGGCGCGTTTGCTTCGCATCGTCGATCGCGGCGCATGCGCGCTCGACTCTCGATCAGCCGCTAATGCTGGAGAGATAGCCGCGAAATTCAAATGCTTGGAACATGTAAACAGCCAGACATACATACAGCCAATTCGCGCAACGCCTAAGTTATGCGCGAATTACGAAGTACAATGTAACTCTCAGCAACTCCTTCTGTCTGGGCCTTTGATTCGGGAGTACGCCTATTACAAAGGGCGCAAAGGCTGTCTTTTATTACTTCCAACGTTCTCGCGGTGAAGCAACCATCACGCTGGCCGTGCTGCAGAAGGCTCTCACGTAGGAAGAACCCACCCGCCTCATCTGCGTCCGACGACTTACGATGAGCCGGAATTGAACGCCCTGTATGGTCTGTCGCTGCTTCTGTCGCGCCGGAGCTCACCTTCTTCCCTTCTCGCCCTTGAACGGGAGTGAAGAAGCACTCCGTAATTTTCTCCTTCCTTGGCTAATTCTCCCCTCCTCGCGTCGTCACACGAAAAGAGACGTTACGCCTTTAGTCCTTTCATTCGTCACACATGCACACTACCTTGAGACGCTCTACCCCGGCAGCTCGACTCTCGATGTGACGTGGCAACATTTTGTCACGTTACTATATGTATTTATATAAACACTTAACCACATTGCAGTATGTGAAAAGGTACAGTCGGGCACAATTAAAACTTTGAATAATTGCGACTGCTGCCACTTTCTGCGCATTCTAGCTCACGTTTGGTGACCGATCACGATGACGTCGTATTTACCGTGGGAGATTAGACAACCATTCTTCTGACAAATTGGGCGTTGCGTGATGGGTCACAAACATGCGCAGAGCATAGCGCCAATATATTATTATTCAAAGTTTCAATTTAACCCTACGGTACATGTAATAGAATAGCATGATGTTCTTACATGCCATTATCACATGACAAATGTGCCCATAATATGTGGTAATATCATGTTTGTCTAAAATTATTATGTAATTTAACAACATCCTTATTTCATTAAAAATCTAGGTCGAGGACGATTATATACAATTATATATGAGATTTAAATTCTGTTGATTTACATTCATTTAAAAAAAAAGGAACAAATTCTATCATGTAGAACGCAATTTTTTTTACGGAAAAACTTGCCGTCCCGTCCTATCATAGATAAGGATAGATACCATCTTCAAATTATGCAAGGTTAACCAAAGTAACTTGTTAATGAAACACCGTTAGAAAAACTCTTAATCAATTTTTCATTCTATATGCATTTATTACTGTCCTTAACCAATTTTTGAAGAATTCAGTCTTAATCTTGCAATCATTCTAGGCTCAATTTTTGGTTATTTGTATGTATGTTTTACAAAACTCTGTTATTATTATCGGAAGATTACAGGAAGTTGATTAAAAATAATTGTAACTATTATTGTAACTATTATTATATATTAAAAAAAATGTTATAAAATAAATTTCTATGACTTAAGTTGGAAAATATATCAAGCTTAAAAATTTTAAATTCATATTTATGTAGTTTACAGCCTTCAGTTTTAAATCTTTACTTAATTAAAACATGGAATTCCAATTATTATTATTTGAGGCCATCGTTCTCACATTTCATATAATGTTTTGAGTAGTACCGATTATGGGATAATAAGACGATAAATTAACTATATTAAACATTTTATGATATTGTTAATTACACTGACATTTAGTAGTTCATCGATTAACTATGATAGGATGGGACGGCAAGTTTTTCCGTAAAAAAAATTGCGTTCTACATGATAAAATCTGTTCCTGTTTTTTTTAAATGAATGTAAATCAACAGAATTTAAATCTCATATATAATTGTATATAATCGTCCTCGACATAGATTTTTAATGAAATAAGGATAGCAACACATTTACTGAATTACTAAGTAGAATAGCTTGTACATCCGCTCGTTGCTTCCATAAATAAAAGAAAAAGTTTTCATGATGCGAAACAATGTTGTTAAATTACGTAATAATTTTAGATAAACATGATATTACCACATATTATGGGCACATTTGTCATGTGATAATGGCATGTAACATCATGCCATTCTATTACATGTACCCTAGGGTTAAATTGAAAATTTGAACAATAATATATTGGCGCTATGTTCTGCGCATGTTTGTGAATTGTGATCCATCACGCAACGCCCAATTTACCGGAAGAATGGTGGCCTAATCTCCCATGGTAAATACGGCGTCATCATGATCGGTTACCAAACGTCAGCTAGAAAGCGCAGAACGTGGCAGCAGTCGCAATTATTCAAAATTTTAATAGTACCCGAAAGTACCTTTTCACAGGCTATCCACCTTTTCATAACGCTGCAATTTAGTCAAGTGTTTATATTATAAATACATATATGTTTACTTAGTAATTCAGTAAATGTGTTGCTATCCTTCTTTCATTAAAAATCTATGTCGAGGACGATTATATACAATTATATATGAGATCTAAATACTGTTGATTTACATTCATTTAAAAAAAACAGGAACAAATTCTATCATGTAGAACGCAATTTTTTTACGGAAAAACTTTAATTCTTATATAGGAAGAAACGACCTCATACTTGCCAGCCTTTTACTTTTAAAAGGTTTATTTGGGGGGGGGGGGTGATGCGGGAAGATTTCACTACTTTTAATTGGTATATAATACCAAAATTGCAAAGAATCATTAACATCAACTAAATAAGTTATAAATTTAAAAAATTAATCTACATATGCTTATGCATTATTGCAATAATAATAATTTTTTCGACACCGTTTGTACAGCAAATAGTCATTTTTGGATCATTACTATTTAAAAAAGAAATATCTAACGCGCAGTATGAGTTTTAGGGGCTTTTAACGCGACTTAAATAATATAGTTTATGTTAAACTTGGAGATCCACGCGAAGTTTATAATCTAGCAAGAACCATGAGTAGACTATTACTTCATAGCTTCGTTATAGGGATCTCTATATCCCCATAACTTGGTACCAATCCACTTTTGTACTATAATTATGTCTAACCTGAAGTACTAATCTACTGTTGGTTTCTGCTAGTTTATAACCTCCCCGTGGAACTTTCACAAATTATATTATTTAAATTGCGTTAAAAAACCCTAAAACTCATACTACACGTGTGCAATAACGTTGAATCTAGAACCTACAAAAAGTTTCAAGTGACAAAATGCATTTACAGAAAAGATGGCATTAGGATCAAAATACTATCAATGGATTTCACTCTGTCAGATACGTATATTTTAATTATCTTCAAATAAATTAACTTTATGATTATAGAACATGATTCTTTGTTTTAAAATAAATTATTCTTTCTCTGTTACAGGTGATCCGATGAACTTGTCGTAAAAAAGAAATTTATAAACAGCAGACTTTACTGAATTAGCCTTATTTATCACTGTAAGTAATATATAGAAAAATAAAAATAAAATCCAAAACTTGTGTATATTATTTCTTCGAACTTAAAGGATGAAAATACAACACTTTCACTAGCTTGTCACGTCACAAGAAAATTCTTTTCTTGTATAACCTGATAGTTGTATGCCTTCGTAAGTTCTCGTTACCTTATACAAAACAAAACATGCTTTTTCCCTTGGGAAAAGTCTCGTTACATCTGGAATCTTAGTGTGCTTGCTCTCTCAAAATTGCAAAACTTCTAAACCACATATCTTCTTAACTTAAATAATAATTATAAATCTTGAAAAAACATTTTTCACATCACTAGCTTCTCACAGGAATTCGTTCCCTGTATAATATGACAGTTGCGTAACCTCCCAATAGAAATTCTGTAAAAACTTTCAACGATACTTGAACGATGAAAATACAACACTTTCACTAGCTTGTCACGTCACAAGAAAATTCTTTTCTTGTATAACCTGATAGTTGTATGCCTTCGTAAATTCTCGTTACCTTATACAACACAAAACATGCTTTTCCCTTGGGAAAAGTTTCGTTACATCTGGAAACTTAGTATACTTGCTTCTCAAAATTGGGAAAAACTTTTAACCACTTGTCTTCTTAACTTATATAATAATTATAAATCCTGAAAAAACATTTTTCACATCACTAGCTTCTCACAGGAATTCCTTCCCTTTATAATATGACAGTTGCGTAACCTCCCAATCGAAATTCTGTAAAAACTTTCAACGATACTTGAACGATGAAAATACAACACTTTCACTAGCTTGTCACGTCACAAGAAAATTCTTTTCTTGTATAACCTGATAGTTGTATGCCTTCGTAAATTCTCGTTACCTTATACAAAACAAAACATGCTTTTCCCTTGGGAAAAGTTTCGTTACATCTGGAAACTTAGTATACTTGCTTCTCAAAATTGGGAAAAACTTTTAACCACTTGTCTTCTTAACTTATATAATAATTATAAATCCTGAAAAAACATTTTTCACATCACTAGCTTCTCACAGGAATTCCTTCCCTTTATAATATGCCAGTTGCGTAACTTCCCAATAGAAGTTCTGTAAAAACTTTCTTCGATACTTAAGCGATGAAAATACAATACGCACACTTTAATCTACTTGTCTTCTAAATTTAATAATCATAAATCATAAATCTTGAATATTAAAACTGCAAAACTTACGTAAACTCGTTTCACTTCACTATAAGCTTGTCACGGGAAAATTTGTTGAATTTTACCATCTACCCTGAACGTTATGAAATGGATACATATATTATTTTTGACATTTGAGTTCTTCCGCATTTCTTATAAATGATTTATTAATCAAAGTCTATTCAAGCTTTCTTCAATCAAGTTTGATATTACATTACCATTAATAATAAGCAATGCATTGTTCATACTTAAGTGATAAATATTAATAGTGAGGTCGATAGAAAGTATTATCTTGACTGAAAATACTTCACTAATTTCATTTCGTCACAGAAGCCTTATTTTTGCTGGTCTAAACTTGATAGATATTCCATCTATTCTTGTCAATCGAGTTCGTCCAGCATTTCTGATAAATAATTTATGAATACGTAACCATAATAAATGTTACGCCAAAAACACTTTGTAAACATAAAGTTTGATTACACTGGATAAAAGTTGTTACAGTTCATATATTGACTGATCCATTATTAAATGGACATATTTATTATTCTTGAGAATTGAGTTCTTCCAGCATGTCTTATATATAATTCTTGAATCAAAATAGTTTTTCACTTCACTAATTCCACTTCATCATAGGAACCTTCTTTTTGCTGGTATAAACTTGAGATATCCAGCTATCGTCTAGTACATGACATTCTAAACTTTCTTGACTCAAAGTACTGCTTTAATTTCACTGCGTCACAGGGACCTTCATTTGGCTGGTCAATTGTCAATTATTGTTTGTTATAAATATTTCCCAATAAATACATGTGAGATTAATAGAAAATATTACACATTTTTTGTTTTTTAAGATCACACACAGAAACCTTTTCATTTTTTTTTTCAATATTCACCAATGATGTTTGGCGTATAACCACCTATAAGAAACTTGTAAAAATCTGAATAAATAAAGGATAACATTTAATCAAAGAATAAGTTTACAAAACCCGAGTCTTTGATTATTTTGTTACGTCTTCAACTCATGAATACTAAGACCATTAAAGAAAATTTTCATACTATTTAATTGCTAATTATATGTAAAGTTATATAACTTTATGACTTGATGACTTCAATTTATATTATGCATAAGCAAAAATATGCAAAGATATACATATTCGTCTTTTACACATTACATTAACGACTCTAATTATAATAATTAGAAATTATGCAAAATCAAAATCATAACTTACGCTTGCTCTATTCCAATTGCTGGTTTAAACTTAATATATTTGTCAGCAATTTCCTAGTTTATTAATGAATATAATCAGTGAGGCTGATAGAATAGTTCAATATTCACACACAGAAACCTTTTTGTTTTTCCATGTATTACTTAATTTTTCAATATTCGCTCCAAGCGTATAACCTCCCATGAGACATAATAACTTATAAAAATCTGAAAAAATGAAAGATAACATTTAAACAAAGAACAAGTTCATAAAATTCTATGTATATGTACGGTATATTTTAATGTAAAATAAAACCAAATACTTATCTGATTGTTTGTGTCTCGTGATTCATGACATTGTAAAGACAAAAGTATTAATTATATTTGGCACTGCTTTAAAATCTGTATTTATGTTATCATTATTTAACACTATTTAACAATATATTTATATATTTACGTTGATTTAAAAAATATAACACTGTGTATGAAAACATCGTCTGTCGTCTGCGGAAAAACAACGTACACTAAAGTATATCTATATCGTCTGCAGAAAAATAACGTACACTTAAGTATACCTATATAGTTCAGAATGACGTAGATGCTACGTCACCGGATATCCGTCGAACAATTCTTCTCCCGCTTGAAGAATTGAGGTGCCCGAACTTTCTCTTTAGAATATCTTCCGATTGAAGCAATTTCACAAAATGTGACCCTGATGTGATTTTATTACTTTCGTCGCAAGCTTTCATTTAAGTGCTTATATGTAAGAAAAGAAGCTGTCAGTGCGAAGAAAACCGTACGACTAGTTTCCAACAATGCCTATGAGAAGTATATAAGGTAGTCTGGCTAGCGCCCGACGGCGGCGTACGTACTAAATACCTTATACTTGCCATCGTGGTGCTACCGCGCCCCTTGATACATATCTGCAAATACATTGATATTCCTTCCCCCATTTAAACGCTCATTTATTTTTTTCAAAACTATTGCTTTTTATAAAGAAACTTGCCAATTTATTTATTGATATCATAACTTTCTTGTGTTAAAATTCAAATTGAAATTTAAAAAATGGGTATATTATAGAGAATTGACAGAAAGGAAATGGTAGTTTGTCCAATAGACCCTTAGCGCAAAGATCTTTACGCATATAACATAATTATTTTTTAAACTAATTATAAATACCTTCTTAATCACTGTTTTATAAACACTATTGTTATCACTCTTTAGTAAGGAAAGTCTTAATAACCGTATACAATAAAGCCTCAATCATCTAAGCTAAATCTTTAATTTATATAATGAAATGACTGTCAGAATAAGATACTTAGTATTTTGGCTATATAAAGGTTATCGAGAGTTGAAAACGAAATTTAAATTTACATAATGAAATAGATATATAGAAAAAACACTTTCAGTTTTATGTTATTAAGAGTTTGAAATTTATTTTTAATTTTTACCTAAAAAAACAACCACACACTTGCCAGCTATTTACCTTGAAAAGGTTTTTTGTGGAGGGGGGGTGCAACGTCCACGGACCCTATCCCCAATAAAAAAATTTAATTTTTTAATTTATTCGATAAATTAACTTAAAATTATTCGATTAAACAATTTTTTATGGTTTTAAGTTGAGTTACAAGTTGGCCTGCCGCTTGGCCGTATGTAATGTATGGGACACGACGCCAACTTGCAACGTTCATATCAACTATCTAAATAGTAAATTTCAAAAAATAAATGCTTGTATGAGATTCTGCGATTAAAAAACTATGTAAAACGCAGAAAACCCGGTTGCGATTCGTTAATTTTCATTCGAAAAACATCGTTGCAAGATTGCAGAAAAACACAGCGTGCGCGCGAGAAACGAGCTAAGTTTGCCCCACGGCTAAGTTTGCTCCAGGAGTCGAGATTATATGCTTTACTTTATATATAAACTTGTAATATAAGTACGAAGTAGACATTTCACATGCCGAATATTATTTTCTGAGGCACTTTTGCCATATAAATTTGTAACGTACATGATCGTTAGTTCATCAGCTTTTGACTCATGTAAAGTTTTTAGGACAAATCATTAATTAATATTGTAAAAATAGCAACAAAAGAGTTAAAGTTTCGCGACCCGCGTATTTATATGCAACTTATTTTGTTTTCCGGAGCTTGTTATTAGCAACAAACCATTATTTATTGTTAATTATACATCGATAAACATTTGTACGTTCTTATTTTTGCGAAAATTAATTATTTATAGCGATAAAATATGTAAATTAAGATTCTACATATATCAGTATATCTATAGCGATACTGGCGCTCGGACGACTGGTGGGGGTAACTCACTGCTTCAGCGTCGGAGCAGTTCCGCTCACCTGTATAAAAGAGCGCGTCATTCCGGGAAGAGCATTCATTCCTCCACCGGAGCTGGAGTTAGAAGGAGCAATATGTCTCCTGGCTAGCGGAGCACCCAGAGAAGCGCTGGCACTTCGGATAGCCCTGAATGCGGAGCATTGAGTCTCCCATCAGGAATCTGAATAAATGCGAGATACAGCGAAGTTCTTTGCCACGTATACGGCTATTATTTTATATTTTTTTTATATAATAATAAAAGTAAAGTTAATTTAAAATTCTTAAAATTTTTCCTAAGTCCCCTCAAACAGCGAGATGCAAACGTTCTGCACTAAGTCAGACTATGCGCTCGCACATTTTGTCTTATACGCTGGACTACCCTTAGACTCAATACGTGGTCTAAGAGGGAAAACCGATTTTTTAAAATAATAATAATAAATAAAATACACAGATTTTAGTAATTCGCAAACGCATAGCATTACGTCTATGCTAAGCGCTCACGAAATTTTCAGCTCAGTTATTCTTTATTAGGCATTGCATCTTAATAAAGAATAATTTCCAGAACGAGAGTATCAAGAAGCCATCCAAAATTAAAAGTCTTCTCTTACCCGAAGGCGCATTGTGTCGTCTTACGGGATAGAAAAGCATCGTGCATTGCGTCACGATTATTTTCAATTTATGTTGCTGGATATATACAAGGCATTACGTCCTTGTATATAGAAGTAACCATTAGAATTACTCTACTTTAATTTATTCGCGAAATACTATATTTATTCGCCCGCTATCCCGGACCACAAAAAATCAAGATAATTTTTTATATAGTTTTTTTAAAATCTCTCGTCTCTTTTCATTCTCCGTTGCGCGGAGGCGAGGGGCGTTTCAGGGGGGGGGGAGATTTCACCACTTTGAAAGGGTATCTAATAATAAATTACATATATAATACATTTATTCAACGTAAACTATTCAGACTGGTATTATTACTGCTATTACAGCCATTTTCAGTAGTATCCTATCACCTGAAATAAAATTATTTATTATAGTGTACGAGCGAGACATTACCGAATATTTATAATTATAATTAAATTCACTTTTATTTTTAAGGACTTTATTTCATTTGAAATTACACATTCAAATTTTCGCGCGGTTATGAGAGTTACTTTCGAGACAACTGGTGCCAACCCACTTTGGTGCCATAATTATGTCTAACTTGAAATATCGGTTAACTAATGATTTCTGCTAGCTAATAACCTTCGCGTGGGTACTCCAAGTTTAAGATAAATTATATTATTTAAAACGCGCTAAAAGCCGATAAAACACATACTACGCGTGTGCAATAGTGTTTAATCTAGAACCTGCAAAAAGTTTCAAGTGCAAAAATTCATTTACAAAAAAGATGGATAAGGATATAAATACACTGTCAATGGATCTCACTATATCAGATAGGTATACTTGAATTATCTTTAATTAAATTAACTTTAAAATAAAAGAACATAATTCTTTGTTTTAAAATAATTTATTCCTTCTCTGTTACAGGTGGTTCGATGTACTTAGAATGAAAAAGCAACGTATGATCAACAGAGTTTACTGTGGTAGCCTTGTTTACCACTATAATTATTATTTTTAATGTGTGAAAGGGGTTTCATCCGCTGAGTAGATAAAATAAGATGTGTAATATATAATGCATTACTGATAAATTAACTACATATATTCTTTTCCATCAGGATTTTTTATATTCTTTTCCTGATGGAAAAGAACATAATAAATGTTAGACATTAATTAATCAAATTTAACATAAGGTAATGCATGCAAACAATAAATTAAATTAAAATATTAAAGGATTTTAATTAATTAAAAAAAAGATTTGAAATTATTTAGTAGTTTGTAAGGGTTTATGGTGTTAAATAATAAAATTGCTGAGACACGTATCTTCTGATTAAGAATAAAGAAAGTACACAAATACACCTGAAATGTAGTATAAAAAGTAAGCTTTTCGTTATAAATCAAATCCATTAATGTAATTGTATGGGTAATATTATTACTGAGAATATTATGCTTTAGGTCATATATTTTTTAATTAAAATCTTTGATCATCTACGATCTTAATATATATGTTGCCCCATGATATCGTGTATACAAGAAAAAATTGTGCAATTATTTTGATAGAATGATTAGCTGTTACAATATAAATGAATTACTTAAACATAAAAATCTGAAAAATAAAAGATAATTTAAACACAGAATAAGTTTATGAAATTGTATATATTTATTGGATGACTTTTGAAATAATCAAAGATTAATGCTTTCAAAATTTAAAAACTTAAAGCTCGTCCAATGGATAAACCTGAAAGTTGTCATGGAATCTCTGTGACTAATTTACTTACCGAAAATTTAGTTCTTTTCAATTTCCAGAGAGCGCGAAGGACAACCAGCTTCCAGAATGTGGATTAGCGATACTCTTTTTCAAGGGAAGTATACCTTCTGCTATCTAAAAGGAAAAAGAACATATTAGTTGTTAAGCCCATCTCTTAAAAGGATACTATGAAAAATTTTTAGTTGACACCATTGACTACTTTTAAATATTCTAATTTCAATACTTTTAAATGTTGATATTTTAAAACTGGTTAATGGCAACAATTTAAAATTTATCATTGTATCTTTTCGACAAATGGGCTTGACAACTCATATACTCTTTTTACCTTCTAGATAGCAAAAGGTATACTTCCTTTGAAAAAAAGGCACGCTGATTCATATTTTGAAAGCTGATTGTACTTCTTTCTCTCTTACAATTGAAAAGAACTAATTTTTCAGTTAGTAAATTAGTCAAAGGTATTCCATAACAACTTTCATGTCTATTGGTTGAACGAACTTGGAGTTTTAAAATTTTGAAAGCTTTAATCTGATTATTTTAAGCGCCTAATCTTAATAATTATCAAACATTGTCCTACAGGTAGTACGAACATTTGCGATTGTAATATTTTTTAATTTTAATTTTTGTAATTTTATAATACGTAACCATAATAAATTTTATGACAGAAACACTTTTTAAACATAAAATTTGATTACACTGGATAAAAGTTGTTAAAGTTCATATATTTAGTGATCCATTACTAAATGGATACATTTACTGTTCTTGACATTTGAGTTCTTCCAGCATTTTTTATAAATAATTTATTAATACGTAATCATAATAAATGTTGCTGGTTTAAATGTGATAAATGTTCCAGCTATGTCTAGTTTATTATAAATTGCATGAAATACATGCAATTAAGCTTATCTACGAACTTATAATTTTGACTTTCATATAAATACTTACACTGTTGACTTCATGCCTTTAGTGTCTAAATTTTCAGGTGGGTAACAATATGAAAATCAGAACTATAAGTTCTTAGGCAAATTTAATTGCATGTATTGTTTTAATATGTTAAAACAAACTTTTGTGCCAAATTTCAGCCCTCTAGCTGTGATAGTTATTAAATGAGTGCGAAAAATATGATTGAAATAAGTAATCATCCACTAGTTACGATAGCTACATTCTGAATATTTCGGTCTTCGCGTGATTTAAAATCTGTTATAGCTAGAAGGCTGAAATTTGGTATAAAAGCTTGTTTTAACATGCTAAAACAATACATGCAATTGTGTTTATCTAAGAACTTATAGTTTTGATTTTTATAGTTATGCACCTGACAATTTAGATCCTAAATCCATTAATTCGATGGATTAAGTATATCTATATGAAAATTATCTATATATGAAAAGTAAGTACATCTATATTAAAACAAATTTGGATACCAAATTTCAGCTCTCTAACTATGATAGATATTAAATGAGTGCGAGGAATATAAGTGAAATAAGTAGCTATCCACTAGTTATGATAGCATTTTCAATATTATCGTCTGCGCCTCATTTAAAATCTATTACAGCTAGAAGGCTGAAATTTGGTATACAAATTGATTTTAACATTTTAAAAAAATACGTGCAATTAACTGTATCTAAAAACTGATAATTTTGATTTTCATATTGATACTTATAATTATGCATTTCCGTATAGACAGTTAAACTAAAACTACCAATGCAATCTCTTTTTTATTTTTTAAGCTGGCATTTGTCCAACGAATAAATATATTAAAGTTATGAGGCATTCAAAATTAATTAATCCCTATGATTAATTGAACCAAACACGTTACCTTAATAATGATCAAATCTTGTGGCGTAGGTAGCATAAGCTTTGAATCAAAATAAGAACACGCTTCCTTAGCACTTCAATAGCTTGTCACATCACAAGAAAATTTGTTCCTTGTATCCAATAAAACCTGAAAAATAAAAGAGAACATTTTAACAAAGAATCAGTTCACAAAATCTTTCATTATATTATGTACGATTTATAAAAAAGTAAAACTGAAGGAAATAACCCGCAGGTCTCAATGGCTAAATAGGGTGGCAACGCACGAAGTTGAAGAAGAGGCTGAGGTAGCAAATCAAGAAAATCATAATGAAAATTAATAAAAAAATATGTAAAAGTTACTAAACCCAAGTCTTTGATTATTCTTTCAACAAATAAATTCTGAGATCTTTAAAGAAAAATTTTAATACTATTTAATTTCTAATTATACGTAAAGTTATAAAATAAGAGTAACTTAATGACTTAAATTTATATTATGCATAAAAAAAACATGCAAAGATATACGTATTCATGTTTTGCATGTGACATTAAATTTTAATTATTACGATAAGAAATATACAAAATCAAAATAAAAAACTTACTCCTGCTCTATTCCAATTGCTGGTCTAAACTAAATTCATAGATTTGCCAGCTAATAGTAGTCTAGTAATAAATAGAATCAGTAAGGCCGATAGAATATTTCAAACACACAGAAACCTTTTTGTTTTGCAATATATTACTAAATGACTCTAATTATATTACGATAAGAAATAATGCAAAAAATAAAAAACTTACGCTTGCTCTATTCCAATTGCTGATCTAAACTTGATAGATATTCCAGCTATTTTCCTGGTTTGTTAATAAACACAAAGAATGAGGCCGATAGAAAATATGAGACACACACAGGAACTTTTTTGTTTTCCAATATTCCCTCCAAGTATATAACCTCACATGAGAAATAATAACTTATAAAACTCTGAAAAAATAAAATAACGTTTAAACAAAGAACAAGTTCGTAAAATTCGATATATATATGATATATTTATATGTAATATGAATCGAAATACTTATCAGATTATGTTCTCTTAATGATTATGTTCTCTCAATTCATTTTTTCCATAACCGTGTAAAGACAAAAGTACCGCGTCCCTTGATATTTGGCACAGCTGTTTCAAAATCTGTATTTACGTGATTATTTAACACTATTTAGCAATAAAAAACAGCAAAAGAAAATCCAAGTTGATAAAAAATAACCCTGTATGAAAACACCGTCTATCGTCTGCGGAGAAACAACGTATACTAAAGTTATCTATATGTATAGCCCAAATTATTATGTAGATGTACGTCATGTTAAAGTTATCTATATGTTATAGCATAGATTACGTAGATGCTACGTCAACGGATATCCGTCGAACAATTGTTCTCCCTTGAGGAGAATTGAGGAGCCCGAACTTTCACTTTACAATATCTTTCGATAGAAGCAGTTTCACAAAATATGACCCTGATGTGATTTTATTACTTTCGTCCCAAGCTTTCATTTAGGTGCTCATATGTAAGAAACGAAACTTAGGTTCCAACAGGGCAAGTTTAAAGTATAATAGGATCTGGCTAGCGCCCGACGGCAGCGTACGTACTGAAGTACTTATACTTGCCATCGTGGCGCTACTGCGCCCCTTGATTACAATTAGATACGAATTTCAGTTATAAAATCAAATAAAATTTAATAAATGACAAGAAAAATTCGATCATTTACTTGTCGAAATCAAATCTTGATAAGATTTAGTAAGCTTATCTTCACTCTGAGAGCTTAGCGCAATACAAAGCTACGCACACTTTGAAGCGCAATATCAAAGAGGCATTAGCCATGAAGGCATTCAGAACTCGCTCTTTATAATTAATTCTTCATTTCACTAACTCAGTCTCAGCTGCAACGTCGACGGCAGCGGTGGTTGCATATCGTATACTACGGAACCTCACGAATTGTTTCCAACTTCTTCTTTTCTTCCTCCTCCTTCTCTTTTACCATCACAGGTTGCTTTCTTTTTCATTTTTTAACTGCAACTTTCCTCCCTTCTATGCGAAGCTACTCGCATTTTTCGGAGTTACACGAAATCTGAGACTCGAGGAACCGCTCGAGGATCTGCTCTTCGCGACGTAAGATATTTTTCTTCTGCAGAGAAAAGTATACAAAAGGTGGCTGCTTGACTGCTGCTACCCAATTTTCTTCTGCACTGCTCTTCAGTCTGGACAAGCTTTCTCGATTATTTTTACATTATGACGTCTAGGAAATTATTGTGTCTTTCTACGAAGATGCCTTATATCAAAGCTGTACATCTACGTCCAACATATTCTCTATCTTCATTTTTCCACTGAATTAATTTAGTGTGTAATAGGTTTCTCCTGGTAATTATTGTAAGTATAGGCTAAAGTACTACGCCTTTTTTGGTACTAAATATATAAGGAGAATCTTACTCTGTGACGTGTGTCGTGTACTCTATGATCTCTTCTTTTACAATTACTTCATCTTTTTTTTAAGGATAACACTTTATCTGCACCCACATATTTACAAGTATATAGCTGATGCACTGTCTCGAGGATGACGTCATACCGTCATAGAGGTCATCCGAATACCTGCATATAATCTCCAGGGACTTTTTTAATTTTTAGATGTTCAGATTCTTTTCGTAGGGTTTTATGTAGTTTTATGTGTTTTGTGTGATTTTTATATTTTGTGTATTCGCAAGTATACCTGGTATGGTGTGCCGCCTCGAAGATGTCATTCTCTTATCCTGGAGAATATCTTTAATTTTTAAGGAAAATTAATGCGTATTTCGAGGATATTCTCGAGGATGATGTTCCGTCATCCTGGAGGTCAACCTGACATCTAACATTGTTAATGTTAAGAGATCTTACGATTAGGATTATTGCAAGATAATTCTATTGGTATAATTTTTACAAACTATACATTACAAATGCATACTTAAGGGGTTATGCCTGAGTTAAACCTGAAAAAAATAAATCATCAGTTAATAGGCAACAAAAAATTATATATAAGTAGTATCATTAAAAATCTTTTTTGTAGTTCATGCATACATATTCATTGTAATTTTGCATATTTTTAATGCATGCTATATCTATACTTACTGTTTAAACAATCCCATGTGTGAAGCATTAAATTTGAGTACTTTTTCTCCTTTGCCGCATGATTTCTCATCATCCGGGTGATGAATCCAAACCAAACTGGATGGAATTTCTTCTAAATATGCCTCTCCTCAGCTTAAGCGAAAGGCTTTTCTGAAAAATACAAATTTTCAATAATTAGTAACATATAAGTTATAATATAAGTAATTATAGTGAATGTTACGTATGTTTACATACATAACATTAACTTTAAACTTATCTTTGCCAATTTGGCTCTGCTTAAGCAGTGCAGAAGAGTTTCCTGGAGCTGTATAAAAAATTTCAGTTTGATTGGACTTATGGTTCCTAAGAAATCCTGCGGCAACTGACCTAAAATCATAAAAATTCAAAACTTGAGAAAACAGCATTTAAAGTTTATATAAGAAATTGATATATGTTTATCGGATAGTACTTACATGAACTGTTTGGCATATTTTTTTTATGTTTGGGCATAAAATACCCATATATTATGGGATGTATTGGGATCCGGGTCCTGCACATTTTGATATACGAGGATGAAAAGCTGAAATTGAAATATAAGTTAGCGATACATATTCACAGTAAATATATTATACATAAACATAAATATTGCCACTGCTTACCCATTATTTGACAGGTTGGTTAACAACTGCAGTACACTTTGAGAACATCTAACACACAGGCATCTTCTTGTACACATGAAATTTAGCCCGTATATCTAAAAATAAAGAACACACTCACAAAGAACAGGTTCTTAAAAAATAATATATTATTTATAGTCTAAAATACTTATCTAATTTAAATGATTGTGAGACCCAGAAGTAATCACTACAGCATAACATTCAGCTTGCACTAAACTACAGACAGCAGACGAAACAGCTGTCTGATAGAAAACTTGTGTGGGTCGGTAAAACAGTGACTTACTTTTTCATATGCTGTATGTGCAAGGTGCCATGTTTTCAGGCGGTAATTTAAATTTGTTCATATGTTTTTTTACTGCTTTGTAAATTTGATTAAGATATTACGAGACAAAATTTAAATTCTAAATTTATTTTATTTTAAACATCGAAAATAAAAAAATCCATGATATAAAAAAATTAGCTATATTGTACTGTATGTAATATCAATAAATAATTTGGTGTTGTTTTTTTTAATAAAATTGCATATTTCAAAAAGAGTTTATAAACACAATTTATATTAAAGTTTCTATAAAAACACAATTGTTTTAAATAATCAAAAGCGTTATAAAACAAAATATGAATAATACGCAATTTTAACAAATTGTTTGATTTTACTATTTTGCCTATAACTTTGTAAATAATTTTTTTCGGGCAAAAAGTGTTTCTGCAATATATTCTACAGTAAATTTGACGTAAAAAAATCGAATAAAAAAAATTTGATTTTTTTCAATTTTAACTCAGGCATAACCCCTTAAGACTGTTGCAAGTTTAATTAAATTACATTGCTTGTGGTGGATTGACGTGTCTTGTGGTTATAAATTGTTGTATTTCATCATAATCATACTTAACATTATCGTCTTCTTTTTGGCCGTTACTCATTTCAATGAAAGCCGAACCAGAACCTTTGAAGCAATACTAGAATAAATATATTACACACTGAATTGTGGAGAAAATTTCTACGTTTATATGAAAATTATACTTTAATATATATAATTATAATAAATATGGATTTTATAGAACCATAAATCTTTTATCGGCTTTTTTGATTTTATTAAATATAATTGTACTAAAATTTATTAAATAGACTGTACTTTAAAATAATTTAATTTATTCATATTCTGAATAAATTTTAAAGTTTACAACAATAGAAAATATGTAGTATTTTAGTAGAATTTTTCAGAATTTTTTCGAATTTTTTGACTCTTTTATTTAATTAGAATAGCATTTTTCAATTTCCCGCAGGGTTGCCACTACAAAATTTTAGAAAAAAAAATGCCCTTCTGAGTTACGGGGTTCTCCGAGCAACTCCCGAGTTACGGGGTTCTTCGAGCGACTCGTGAGTTACGGGGTTCTTCCACCTAGCCATCGATATACAACATTCTTTTCTAACTGTTTTTCCTTCTTATCTTTTCCTTTAATTATAATACTAGCCAGAGTTACCTCGCTCGCTAATGCTCGCTCGGCTTTGAATATTGTTTAGATTTAATTTAAAAATTAGCAAATAAATAGAATTTAAACAAATCAATTAGAAATCGATATCTATCATTAAATTAGTTCAACAAATGCTTGTTTATATATATGTTATATTTGAAATTATCTGAACTCTGAGTACAAAATTCATTCAAAATTGTAAGAACAGAAACATACTTCCTCTTGCAATGCGAGACCTAAATGTATGACTGTCAATTTGAAAGAAATATACATAGGCGTTTCGTCTTAGCTGTCGGAGAGGACTCCTCAGTAGGGCTCCGACAGCTTACTCTAGACGCCCACCGCTGGGATCGACACTGGGTCTAAAAAGTGTCTAATAGATGGCGACGTATTTTACTCTCTCATAAGAGGGAAAACCACGTCGAAAGTACTTATGGAACCGCTGATCATCCATGCGGTGGACGTCTAGGTTAAGCTGTCTAGGGTATCCTGCCGGAGCCCTACTGAGGAATCCTCTGTCACAGCTAGGACGAAACGGCTATATATATATATATATATATATATTTTGTTCAAATTGACTTTCATACTTTTAGGTCTCACATTGCGAGAGGGAGTATGTTTCTGGTCTTATAATTTTGAAAGTATTTTGAACTCGTACATACCGATAGTCTCTTTTCAATATTTTTTCTATTCACATCTAAACTGAAAAATGCTTTCAAATCAACTGAACGATCCAAAATTGAATTTTATAATTTAAAAAATCAGTTTTTTGCATAATACTTACAGGGGTAGGCCTGAGTTAAACGTTAAAAATAACAGAAAATGATTTATTCAACTGCAAAATAAGGTTGCTTCACCTACTTAAATATGACTTTTTGTACTTGAAAATATATATATACCATACTTTATTTTGGCATAATATATCTGGCATATATTGTGAGTAAATTAAACCTTAAATTTTTGCATTTTAAGGGGTTATGACAGGGTTAAAACCTAGAAAAAAAAGAAAAATTATTAGTGCTGTAAAAAATAAACATATGTAGGTGCTCTAAAAACTATATTTTTGCTTTCAAATACAAGTATTATACATCACTTTTATGCATAAATAATATCCAAAAAGTGAGTGTAACATTTAAAAACAATTAAAGGAATTGCTTACCAAAAATCATGATTTTCATCACTTTTATTTGCTTGCCGCATGGTTCTGATGGAACCGTACCATCAATTCTAATGAATCAAAGTGTCAAATCTTACTTATGAGTCTGGTCTCAGACTAAGTGGAACAGATTCCTGAAAAACACAAAATTAATATAATTAATTAAACATATATTGACAATATTAATAATTATAGTGAATGTTACATATGTAAACATACGTAACATTGACTTTGAACTTATTTTTGCCAATTCTGCTCCACTCAGTTTGTGACCGTACTCATAAGGAAGGTTTTCCACTTTGGTTCATCCGGATTGACGTTACGGTTCCTTCAGAAAGCTGCGGCAAGTACATGAAAACCATGAAAAAACTAAATTTGAGTAAAAGGCATTTAAAGTTTATAATGTAAATCATACAAATGAACTCAGCTATACTTACAGAAACTATGTGGCATACCTTGATTTGCTTTTGGTACTCAAATATACATACAATAAAGTATACTTGGTGGTATGCGCATATCATGCTGTGTGATAATAGCATTTAGAAGCTGGAAATAAAATAAAAATTATCGTTAGCTATTCATAATCAAGTTATGTTTATGTATTACAATTACATGCAATACTTACCATTATTAAATACACTTCAAGTTGTTAAAAAGTATGCAAAATAATACTCCAGACAGTCAATATAAACTCCCATCTTACTGGATTGCACCCGTATAACTAAAAGCAAAAAATAAACCAACAAAGAAAAAGGTCATTATGAACACAATTATTAATAATTAGTTTTCAATACTTATCTGAAAAATTTTTGGATTCTGCAGAAGCTCTTGCACTTTTACAACACCACTGAGGTTCTAAACATTGTTACAGCAGCTAGCAGACTAATTGCACTGATCTAGTGTCTTGGATGAAAAACAGCTGTTTGGCTGCTTTCTGCTGCTTTACAGAAAATTCTGCTATACCGATCAAACAGTAATCTTCATTCTCGACCGGACGCTGTGAGGTACAACCTGTTCGAGTGGCAAATTCAAATTTGTTGAATGCCTTTACTTTAACACATTGAGTTTATTAACATAAAATCACACATAGAAAAATTAATTTTACGGATTTTATTTATTTCACGGATTTTATTTATTTTACGGAAATAAATTCATAACTCATGAGAAAAAAAAGGTTTGTAAAACGGTTTTTAAATCGTATTTTCAGTAAGATTTCTCATAAAATAACTCTGTAAAAAGTGTAGTAGAACAATCCTTTTCACAAGTTTGGCCTAATTAAAATATTTAAAAATCACGATTTTTTAAAAATTTACTTGAAACAGATTTATCAGTTTTTTGTCGATATCTTCAAGGCAAATTTTTTTAGCAAAAAACGGCTTTCAGGACCATATTCTACGGACTATTAACTGTGAAAAAAGTAAATAAAAAAAAATTAATATTTTCAAAATTTTAACACTGTCATAACCCCTTAAGCCATTAATGCCCACAATGGTTGATTTTGACATCTAAGTTTGAATCGTTACCATGTAATGGATTAGCGCGGAAAAAAATTCCGGAACCATTATGTATTATGTAAAAAAAGGATGCTCTTTCGAATGGTATTGATTAAAATTTTCGAAAATTTAATTTTATCCTACAAAAATCATAAATAATGAAAAAACGCACTTTTTTAAAACGTTTTTTTTAAATCGATTTTTCGACCCTTTTATGTTTTTCTATGCATAAAAGAGTCATACGTAGATTTTCATGGAGGTCTATATTGAAAAACTACGAGAATTTTAAAACATTAACTAGACTAAACTTATGGAATGAATTGTTCTACGACATTTCTTATAGAGCAGTTTCATGAGAAATTGAAAATGTTTCTATGTGTGATTTTACATTATTATTAATCTCAATGTGTTAAAGTAAAGGCATTTAACAAATTTGAATTTACCACACGAACATGTTGCACTTTCTTGCGCAGCATCGGGTCGGGAATGAAGGTTACTATATGATTGGTATAGTAGAATTTTCTGTGAGGCAGCCAAAAACATCTGTTTTTCACCCAAACTTCAAGTCACCAGATCAGTGCAGTTTGTCTCTTAGCTGTTGTAACTATGCTGTAACAACTAATTGCTTATAACCTCAATGGTGTTGTTAAAGTGCAAGAGTTTCTAGAGAGTACAGCAAACATTCAGATAAGTATTGTAAATAATAAGTAATAATTGTATCCGTAAAGACCTTTTTCTTTGTTGCTTATTTTTTACTTTTAGATATACCGTTGGAAGATAGCAAGATGGGATTCTTGTATTGACTGTTTGAAGTATCATTTTGCATGCTTTCAAACAACTCAAAGTGTGTTTAATAATGGTAAGTAGTGCAAATAACTGCAATCATTAATAAACCTTCAGTATCAATTGGTAACAGCAATTTTCATTTTATTTCCAGCTTTTAAATGCTATTATCAAACAGCATGTTGTGCACGTACCATCAAGTATACTTTACTGCATGTATATTTGAACACAAAAATCAAATCAAGGTATTCCAAATAGTTTCTGTAAGTTTCGCTAAGTTTATTCATATTATTTATATCATAAACTTCAAATGTCTTTATCTCAATTTCTGTATTTTTATGATTTCAGTTTACAGTCCGCAGGTTTTGTCAGCAAACGGTGGACTAATCTGGCTGAAATTTTAGAGATACCTTTGGGATATGTTTATCCAGAAACTAAGTGGTGCAGAATTGGAACAGGTAAGTTAAAAGTGAATGTTATGTATGTTGGCATACATAACATTCACTATAATTACTAATATTGCCAATATAATTATGATTAATTATTTGAATTTTATGTTTTTCAGAAATCTGTTCCACTTAATTTGAGGCCAGGCTAATAAATAAAATTTCTCACAAACGCCCCTCGCCTCTGCGCAACGGAGAATGAAAAGAGGCGAGAGTTTATTAATTGAAAGAATTATTTTGATTTTATGTGGTCCGAGATACCAGGCGAATAAAATAAGTCGCGAATAAATTTAAATTGAATTATGTTTTATATAGTTACTTCTATATACAATGACGTAGTGCATTGTATATGTTCAGCAACGCAGATGAAGATAATCGTGACGCAATGCACGTTGCTTCTCTATTCATGAAACGACGCAATGCGCTTCAGAATAAATGAAGACTCTTAATTTTGGACGGCGACTTGATCCTCACGTACTGAAGATTGTTCTTTATGAGGACGTAATTCCTGGTAAAGAACAATCGAGCTGAAAAACTAAATTTATTTTTTGATTCTAAAACCCTTTCCACTCGAGATCACACACTGGATCTCGAGGTATTCAGGAAGCAAAAATGCGTGATTGCCTAACATAGACGCAATGCTATGTGTTTGCGTCTCACCAGTTTATTTGTAAATCTATAATTAAATTTAAAAATCACCTTTTCCCTCTTAGACCACGCATTGAGTCTAAGGGTAGTCTAGCGCATAAGAAAGAATATGCGAGCGTCTTAGTCTGACTTATTGCAGAACTTTTGCATCTCGCCGTATGAAGGGACTTAGGAAAAATTTTTTCTTTTTTTAAAAAAACTTTGATTTTATTGAGAATATAAAATCATAGCCTTATATAGGACTTTCCGCTGTTACTTCGCGTTTAGTCGGATTCCCTTTAGGAGACTTAATGCTCCGCATTTAAAGCTTTCCGGAGCGCCAGCGCTTCCCTGTTTGCTTCCGCTAGTTAGGAGGCCTACTGCTCCTTCTAGCTCCAGCTTCAGTGGAAGAATGAGTGCTCTTCCTGGAATGACGCGCTCTTTTATACAGGTGAGCGGAACTGCTCCGATGCTGAAGCCGCGAGTTACCCCCTCCACTCGTCCGAGCGCCAGTATCGCTATAGATATACTAATGTACGTGAAAACTTAATTTACATGTTTTGTCACCATAAACAATTAATTCTCGCAAAACTAATAACATACGAATGTTTATCGATGTTTAATTAACAATAGATAATGGTTTGTTGCTAATGACAAGCCCCGGGAAACAAAATAACTCGCATACAAATATACTGGTCGAGAGATTTGAACGCTTTTGTTGCTATTTTTACAATGTTAATTAATGATTCATTCTAAAAGCTATACATGAGTCGAAAGCTGATGAACTAACGATCATGTACGTCACAAATTTATATGGCAAAAGTGCCTCAGAAAAAAAAAATTCGGCATGTGAAATGCCTATTTCGTACATACTTGAGAAGTTCATATATAAAGTGAAATATATAATCTCGTCTTCGGGGGCAAGCTTAGCCGTGGCTGTCGACTCGTTTCTCGCACGCGCGCTGCGTTTTTTCTCAATCTGGCGACGATGTTTTTGGATTTAAAATTAACGAATCGCAATTGGTTTTTTTTGCGTTTTACATAGTTTCTTAATCAAAGAATCACATACGAGCATTTATTTTCATAAATTTATTATTTAAATAGTTGATATAAATATTGCAAGTTGGAGCGTTTACTCATATGTCTAATACGAACGCGCATTATGCCAACTTGCAACACGAATAAAGAATATAAATAAATTAATAAATTATTAAATAATGTTATACAGATGACTATATGCATGTTAACTCCATATATATATATAGCTTTATTTAATTAGACAATACATAAAATGAGAATTAAAACTAGGAGATAGGCTCCGTGTACGTTGCATTCCTCCAGTAAGCTGTGGACCGTAGAAAAAAATAGTCAAAATCATGATCTTTAATAAGCAAATTGTTGTAATTGTTAAGCTATATTGAAAACACTTAATGCATATTTTGTATGCATAAAAGTATAATTTTTAGAGTATCGATATTTATATATTTTTTACAGACACTAATCTTTTTATGCCTTTTTTCAGGATGTAACCCTTTCATAACCCCTTCAGGAGTTATGACAGGGTTAATGGTCGAAAGAAAATTTGTTTTACAAGGCTGTAAAAATGTTATTATATATGCAACCATAATGGAATTTAAAAGTATTCTTATTGATTTTTCATCACACAAATTTATTATCATTAGGACATGTTTTTTATCGATGTTTTTTTGGGAAGTACACGATTCAAAGCGTTTGGATAAACAAAATTAAATGTTTAATATTTCATATTATTCCCACTAAAACTGCACTTAAAAAAAATCCTGTTTCTGCTAAATACACAATATTTGCGCAACTTTCATATGCATATATTGATCAAATAATTACTTTCTTGTTTGTATGTGCATGATATATGCGTGTAAAAGTTGTTTAAATAGCAGAAAAAGGATTTTTTTTTAAAACATGACAATTTCGGATGTTCGCATTGTGCTGATGACAATTTAGTTTACGTGTCGTTAAAGCTGAGGAAAAAGCTTTAGTTGCCGAGATAATCGATTAACAACTAAAGTGTACGAATCTTGTCCGCCGCCACTCGGCAGTCCCCCCTCCACCGCGCCGCACGGCCGGAGTGTCGCGCGGTCGCGCGCGCTGAATTCGCGTTATTCGTCAGCCGTTTTAAACGAACTAAGGCATCTAGAGCTATCAGGTAAAATTTCATCATTTATAGTATCATTTAAACAAGCATTGTGCTGAATTTCAACAAAAAATATCAAGTAGTTTCGGCATAATCATCGATTGAAAAAAAATTCGTATCTCGGTTCCTAATGATCCGATCTTGACAAAATTTATTTGAAATTCATGGCTTTTACTTACTTTAAGATGCATTTTACCGCGTTTCTCTAACTTTAAAATTGGCGAAAATAAAAAATATTTATTGTTAAAAATATTGTTAAATATTAATTTTTTAAAAAGTTCCTTTTAGCGTTTATTAAGTACGTTATAAGCTGTCAATTAAAGGTGGTTGGATACGGTTATCGTTCTATGGGCAATTTTGAAATGAATTTGAAATTTTAGGGTAAATAATTTTACAATAAGACGCCATTTTAAAATATCGAGATTGGACACCGATTATTACATTGTATATAATAAATGTCATATTTGAGAGCTTATCCGATATCAATAATCTTTTTTTTGGAAAAACTGTGACAATATCAAAAATCGAAAAAAAAATTTTTTGTTTAAGAATTTAACGATGAAAAAAGTTAATTTCGTACTAGGGAACATATGTTTCTTATTGGAAATTTAATTCTGAAGAACTTTTATCCCTACCTTTTTTTGCATAAAATGAGTGAGAAGTTTATTTTGCAATAATAACAATGTTCCCGATCAGGTCCGAAGTCGAAAACTTAGGGTTACTTTCAGTAGGTTATGACTAACATATTTCGACAATAAAACTAAATCTAGAAGAAAGTGGCCGATATCCCACTATTGAACTCCCTGACTCCCGGACTACTAAGTGGAGCACTTTTTTAGTAAATTTTTTTTTATTTTTTTAACAAAAAGTTTATGTAATTTTTTTCAAATTGGTTTTAATTATTTAATAAAAGATTACATAAATTTGTTTGAAAAATTTTTTTATTTATGATACTAAGCAGATCCTATTTGTATACATACAATAATATATTAATTCAAATCTTGAAATTAAATCATTATAGGAATTATAGGAGTATTTCCTCAAATCATGAAATGAAATCATTATAGGAAAAAAGATGATAAATAAAATCCAAGGGAATCTTAGCTAATTTACAACTGTTACTGATCTATTAACGTATTCTTATCGTGAGAAAGCATTTCTGAGCATTACCGAGACCGGGTGGCGAAACTGAATCGGAAAATTTATTAACGCAATACCGAAAACGTCCATATCGCATGCAAATGTAACTTACACATTGTGAAGTCTCTCTCTCTCTCCTCTATCTCTCTCTCTCCTCTCTCTCTCTCTCTCTCTCCTCTATCTCTCTCTCTTTTCTCTGCTCTATCTCTCTCATCTCTCTCTCTCTCTCCTCTGTCTTTCTCCTCTCTCTCCTCTCTCTCTTTCTCCTCTCTCTCCTCTGTCTCTCTCTCCTCTCTCTCCTCTCTCTCTACTCTCTCTCTCCTCTCTCTCTCTCCTCTCTCTGTCTCCTCTATCTCTCTCTCGCTCTCCCCACCATATCGCTCCTTCTCCCTCTCTTTCAAGTGATTATTCAGATTCATGCGAAACTATAGCTAGCGGAAATTCGCTTACCTCCTGGATGTCCTCTCATCACTATATACACAGACACATATAACCAGTCGAGTAATAAAGGGAGCTCCTGAGTGATTGCTGCTACGTTAAAATTATACTCCTCGGAACTGCAAGTTCCCTTTCCTTTCTAAAGGAAACGTTCGTCCGTATACACGTATGCACATAACGCGTATAATCTGTCGTTCGTAGGGATTTCGTACCCTATACTGCATAGCGGGTCACTAAGACACTAAAGGCTGCACAGGAGATTGTAATAGTCGTACGGGCGTTTCTGCCGAGTACTACGAGATATCTCTCTCTCTCAATCTCTCTCTCTATCTCTATCTCTCTATCACTCTATCTCTCTCTATCTCTCTCTCTATCTCTCTCTCTATCTCTATCTCTCTATCACTCTATCTCTCTCTATCTCTCTCTCTATCTCTCTCTCTATCTCTATCTCTCTATCACTCTATCTCTCTCTATCTCTCTCTATCTCTCTCTCTCTATCTCTATCTCTCTATCTCTCTCTCTATCTCTCTCTCTATCTCTCTCACTCTATCTCTCTCTCTATCTCTCTCTCTCTCTATCTCTCTCTCACTCTATCTCTCTCTCTATCTCTCTCTCTCCATCTCTCTCTATCTCTCTCTCTATCTCTCTCTATCTCTCTCGATCTCTCTCTATCTCTCTCTCTATCTCTCACTCCATCTCTCGCTATCTTTCTCTATCTTTCTCTATCTCTCTCTATCTCTCTCTATCTCTCTCTATCTCTCTCTATCTCTCTGTCACTCTATCCTCTCTCTCTTTCTCTCTCATCGATTATCAGGCATAGGGAGGTGCAACCGGTGAGTCTGTAAAGCCGTTGATGTGCTGTAACAGTGCGAAGGAACGTTGCTGTTTTAGTGTGTTCTGATGCATGGATAATCTAAATTTCGATTCGGTTCTAGAGACTAGATTATTGGAGCGGACAAGACAGAAATGACGTGGAATCACTATGTGGTTGTTGTTAAAATGTCGAAAACTGGCAGACTGTTGTGATTCTGTATTGACTCATTATAAAAGTAAAATTAACGGAATAGCTTAAGTAAAGCCCGCATAACAATTGTAAAGGTATTTCCTTGGCGTGAATAGATGTTTATTTAAGGTGGTAGGCCTGAGTTAAATGTTATAAATATTCATCTGCAAAATAAGATCACTTCACCTACTTAAATATGACTTTCTGTACTTGAAAAGATATATATCGCACTTCATTTCGGTTCACTATAGTTGTCTATATAGTGCTTCTGGACCTCGATATGGCCCATTTAAAGCTTATAACAATGGGCCTTATCGAAATCCAGTAATACTATATAGACAACTTTAATGTACCTAAATGAAGTATAATATGTATACGGTGGGTGATTCCATGTGGAATCGAAAAAAATTACTTTTTACCTCTCCAAAATATATGGATGTTATTCTATATGCTATTTAGATTTTTTCCATCAAGTACCTGGGAGTTACAAAGGGTCAAAATTCTTCAAATTCGTCTTTTTTCCGTTTTCGACAATTTTCATTAATTCAAAGCTCTTCAGGGATGCATTTTTCAACAAAAGTGCGTAGAATGCTATTTTAGTAAATTTTGTCTTATAGAAAAAAGACTTTCAAATTTATATATATGTTACTATTTTCTTACAACCAATTTAAACTCTAAAATCAGAGAAACTGAGATTTTGATCCAGAGTTGGACAACCAAAAAATACATGAAAGAACTTTTTTATAGTTCAAAATTACCTGCAAACTTTCAGAGTGGGTCTCAAAGATTAACATCATTTGAAAAATCAAAATATGAATTTTGAAAAAAAATTTTAAGAATCTTTTTCGTAATATTGTTACCTTTCCGAGCTAAGAATCGAAGAAAATGCCGAATTTTTTGACTGTTTAAATTTGGATTTTCGTCGATTTTGACCTCGGAAAGGAAGCAATATTACGAAAAATAACAAGAATACTTTTTTTTGATTGTTCAACTTTGGATCAAAATCTCAGTTTCACTGATTTTAGAGTTTAAATTGGATGTGAGATAATGATAATATATGTGTATGACTTTAAAAGTATTTTTCTTCGAAGATAGACAAAGTTTACTAAAAAATAGTACACTATGCACTTTTTTTCAATCTCTCCACAACCCTTATGTATCCAAAATTCTATGTGTTTATTCTATCATCTAAATTAAAGGTTTTTAAACTCTCTATAGCCCTTCTAATTCCTTGACAAGACTTTCTAGGCTTCTACTCGTCAACTTGGAAAATCTAATACTTTCTTCAATTAAATATGTATTATGTATACAGCTTCGTATCAAGGGTCCATTGGACTGACAACCATTTTTTTTGGTATCACTTCACTACCTTTGATTTTACAAAAATTCTTATTTTAATTTCCAGAAAGGACAGTTGTGATATCAATAAGTAAATTGGCAAGTTTCTTTTATAAAAAACCAATCGTGTTGAAATAGATAAATAAATGAGCATTTAAATACGAAAATAATATGTAGAATAAAAATTAATTCATATTCTATACCGATATAGCTTTTACCAGGAAGAAGTTGTAAGGGCTTCGATGTCCAGTCTGTGAATAAATTGTTATTATTACAAAACGATTATATTGGAGAATCAACATACAATAATACTAATGTAGTTTATAATATTAAATGCAGTCACCATCAAATAGACCTTTCTGTTAGGATTGCCTTCCACTTCGTGAATAACTAAATCGCAAAAGATTAAATAACATGGTGCAGTGAGACCGTGCTGAAATTTTTTTATGCAAAAACTTGCCATCCTGTGCTATCATAGATAATCGATAAATCACAAAATGTCATTGTTTTCAACAATATACTTCAATAATATATTTTTCTATATGTGAATTAAAAAATTGGTTGCTTACTTTGATTAAGCAAAGGTGTCATTTGAAGATGTATCCATCGTTACATACAATAGGACGGAATGGCAAGTTTTTCTATAAAAAAAATTCAACATGGTTTCACTGCATCATGGTATTTAATGTTTTGCGATTTACTTATCCACAAATTGGAAGGCAATTGTTTTGGCGTATACTGCTAACTAGGTGAGTTCGGGAGAGGGAATGAATGACAAGGTGAAAAATAAAGTATAACACAATCAATGCGCGATAAAACAACCACTTGATCCGGCAGAAAAACTCCTTCGGAATAAGGGGAAAAGCCCGATCAAGCTGCCCGAAATCAATCAAGATTTTGTCTTTATTTTGAACAAGATAAGCAGAAAAAAACAGAAAAATCGATCGATTATGTACAGTAATATAAAAACTTATACTAAAACTTACCGTGCGCGCACACTATCAACTAAAAACCGACTTCTGTGTTGAAAGTGACTCGAACCTAGTCGCCTTCTGTGGAGCTAGGTTGCTGATAGGGAAGCAACTGCCTTTCACACGCACTCTGAGCGCCCGGACAATTCCCAGGTCGTCGGGACGTCGCAAGACAATTGCTTAGAGTGCCTATGCACTCAACACAGGCAGCCTCTGTATGCTTGGTCCGCTGCACCCTTTAGACTCTTTAGAGTTTCTCGTTCTTTCTATTCGCACGTTATACACAAACACAATATACACACGCCAGCACTGAGCTGAACACTTGCAGATGAAAGATAACCTCAAAGGTTGTGTAAATACCGAAAAGAGAATCGGAGAAGCTACGAAAAATAGTCTAGCCCGAACTAACTGAAAATCGTGGAGGAGGAAAGAGCCCTTCACTCGATTGCAACGAAAATCAGAGTGCCGAAAATTCGCCGGCAAAGTGCATAGGATCCGGACGAGCCCACGCAGGTAGGCCTCTCAACAACAA
>JACCIB010000271.1:0-210833 GCA_018906965.1 Philotrypesis tridentata
TGTACGAGTATTTATATAAATTAGGAACGCGTGTGCTGTATTACGATACAGACTCTATTATTTATAAAACTAAAAAGAATGGTTCATATGCTATGAACCACCGACAGGGCCATATCTCGGTCAACTCACCGATGAATTGGAGGAGTATACGGGCCAGGCGAGTATATCGACTGTTTCGTATCCGGAGGGCCGAAATTTTACGCATATCGCGTACGAAAAGCGGATGGCTCCACCGCCGATACTTGTAAAGTTAAGGGTTTTAGACAAAATCATAACACAAGCGAAATTATTAATTTTAATAGCATAGTTAAGATGGTTGAAAACCATAATTTAAAAAAATTTTGATAATAACCACTTGACTGTTACAAATAATGTATTGAGACGCACCGCTATTCACGAAATTGTATCAACAGAAGAGCGTAAAAAAATGTTCAATAGTTTTACGGAAACGGTGGTTCAAGTCTGCCACGCATTCATATCCGTATGGCTATAAAAATAAATACTTGTAAAAACGAACAATTGTATAGTGTAATTTTTGTACATGTATTTTGTATTGTAAATAAAATAAATTTTTGTTCAAAAAAGATTTTTTACTTTCATTATTGTTTCAGACGATGCGGATGTTAACGAGAGGAATGCGTCTAAAATTACAGATGAGTTTATTAAACGCAACAACGACGTTATGAAGGTTTTAGAGCGCGTGATTTGTTTTAAGTTGAACCCGATCCCTCCTGGTGTCGATCCTAACGACTGGCTGAATAAAGCTTTTCACGAAATTGTCGAATATTTAAAAAAAAATGCAAGGAAACCTACGGATAGAGTTGGTATATCTGTAAATTGTTCTACCTTTGTCGATGGAAAGATGTGGGTTTCCTATAAATTGGTGCGTGATCTACACTACGAGGACTTGAAAACTATTTTCGACCGTATAAAGCAAAGTAAAAGAGATATTTTAATAGACGAATCGTTTAAATTGATAGCTTCATATGTTGAGATGGATAATGAATAAAAAAATAACAAATTATGTATTATGTACAATTTTTATTTTTTCAATAGCATTAAAGTATAGTTGCGCACACCCGTACGCGCTTACATATACAGCGAGTAGCCCTCTCGCCGCGCATACAGTCATGCGGCTTTCTCATACAGGCGCTGGCCTCCCTCTCTATCTCCGCCCAACACAACCGCTTGCGTACACAGTCAGTCGACACTACCGCTGCCCCTCTCTCTCTCTCTCTCATTCGCTCTCTCTTTCGCTCGCTGTCTCTCGTCCATACACACACTGACTCTCTCGCTCTCACTCTCTAGCCTTCCTACTCGATGCCGTTCCAGGCCTTGTCTCTCGAGAAAATAGGTGTGCGCAGGCCTCGCATATCGTGCACCGCTACATTAAGCGCACCGAGGAGAAGATTCACATGTACAATGGAATTATTTCTGCCGACACTGGCAAGTAATATGTACGCAGAGTTTGGCATGAAACCTTTAAAAGTAAAAACACCGCGAAGCTTATAACCATCTACGACCCGGTTAAACAGTTTACATGCAGATTGATGCCATCGCCCATTGAATTCGACGTGTGGCGATACACAGTCCAATGCACACAAAATTGCCCGTGGCGCAAGTAAGAGAAATTCCGCTTCGAGCTCGTAGATGCCCTGTAGCACGTGTATTTTTGTAATATTGTAGTGGTCGCCGGTGTCCAAAGCCAAACATAAGCGAGTATCCTCCTTTACGACGCAACGTATACGCTTTCCCTCTATCAGTAGAGATATCATCATCTTTGGCTGTAATTTTAAAATCCTTTAATTTTTACAAAGCCATAGACATTTAATAAAAAATTTAAAGAAATTTAAAATTACCTGTAATTCGAAAGTTGATAATTTTTTTAAAAGAGTTTCTCCTTGTTGTTCCGGTTGAAGCTGCCCCGTTTCAGGACAATAAAAATACAGCGAGGCAATTCTGTAGTAATCGAGCATCTCCTGCTCTAATTGAATATATGCAGCATCTTCATCCATCAGTTGCACGTAAAAAGACGATGGTGTATAGAAACACGAAATACGTAATTCTTTATCTTGATGCAAGAGAGCATCAATGTTACGCCAACCGATATCGAGTAGCGAGAGCGACTCCATCGTGACGCTTTTAGTTTAGATTGCCTCTGCAGCTAAACACCTCCGAATAAACACTGGCACCCCTGCAGTTTTCGTACGGGGCCGAGAGGACCGCTTTTCCGACGGCTACAATTTTACGGGGGGGTGTGGTGGTGGGGGTAAGCGTCAGCCACGTGCCACAGGTGAGTAGCCGCAGCAGCCGCAGCAGCCGCAGCAGCAGCAGCAGCACCAGCAGCACCAGCAACCGCATAGCTCGGTATGGGGGGTAGACATTTAAATTTCTCGAAATATGTGGGGGCTGCGTGGACCGAGCAGGTAGACTCAGCGTCGAATAGGTAGACTCCGCGCCGCCGCCGCCCGCCGCTTGGAGCCTAAATATGCTTGATACGAAAAAATTGATTTAGTTTAAATTTCGCTGTCGTGTAAACATCATCGTCATAATGGATAGTAAATGGGTGCATCCGTGGACAAGTATAATATGCGGGCCTACGTCGTGCGGAAAATCATGGTTTATAAAACGTTTTTTAAATTCTCTCGACGACATGTCCAATGTGAAATTCGACCGCATTATATTTTATTACGCAGAGTGGCAAGATGGTTACAAGAGTGAAAATTTTTTGAATAACGGCAAATCTATAGAGTTTCGTGAAGGCTTACCCAATCCTGAAGATTATTCAAACGATCCGCATTTAAAAAAATTATTAATAATCGACGATTTGATGCGTGAGGCTTCTAATCATGTTATCGTCGATCTCTTTACGAAAGGCTCTCATCATAAGAATATTTCTGTATTTTTTATAACGCAAAATTTATTTCACAAAGGAACGTATGCTCGAGATATAAGTCTCAACGCCTCGTACATTGTGTTATTTAAAAATCCTCGAGACCGCGCCCAGATACAACATCTCGCGCGACAAGTCTACCCCGAAGATCCGAAATTTTTAAAAGAAGCGTATCAAGATGCAACTACAAAACCTTTTGGTTATTTGATGATTGACTGTAAACAGAGCACACCGGACGAGTTTCGATTCAGAACGGCCATTTTTCCCGACGACGAGTATCAATACATTTACTTGCCAAAGTATACGACAAGTTCTCTGGAACAAACTATTTAATGTAAAAAAGACAAAACTCTACATATTATTCTTCAGTCGTAGCCCAACCATGCCGAAGCGTGCATCGTCGTCTGCAGCAGGCGGCTCGGGTAATAGTAGTAAACCACCGTTTGAAAAAAAATATATCGCTCTCTTGGATGCTCTCAGACACTCGGATAAAAATCAACGCTTAGCAATTTTGAAAGGCGCCGACGAAAAGTTAATAAAATATATTTGCGAGTGCGCGTTAAACGTTCTTCACGGTACAGTGACATTGAAAAATCATCAAAAAAGTAAACTGAAAAAACACAAAAATATTTTAAGAAAACTCGCCTCTAAAGCAAAAAATAAAAACGCTTGGAAAAGTAAAAAACGTGTCATTGTGCAAAAAGGTGGCAGTTTTCTTCCATTCTTATTGACACCGATACTAGAGGGTGTACTGTCAATGTTCCGTTAAAATCATTTATAATGTCGAGTATAAAGAAAATGGTGTTATTACCAAAGGAGCAGCTCGACAGAATACGACAACGAGAGTGGAGTGCAACTTCGACAACAGGTAGCCCCGAAGCGACCAGCCCCCCTGTGGCGCTAGGGTCTACGCAGACTGTAGGAGATAATCTCACACGCCTGGACGATGAAATGAGAAAAATTCTCGATTCGAGAACGTACCCAAACGAGCAAGAACGTTTAAAAGATTATTTGAGTGTTTTACGACGGTATTTATTTTTTGTGGAAGAAAAACGCAATCCCGTGATAGATGTGAAAGCTGCAGACTCGGAGGCATTATCGGACGAGTTGATTATTCAAAGTGTTCCGAAGATTTACAAGAGAATCACGCAGCTGCTATTGAACCACTTGAAGGGACGCCGCGACCGCATAACGTGGAGTGCCACTGGTGTCGTATCTATCGACGGGGAGACAATTAAAAATTCAAACATTATCGACTTGATGAACGAGGCTGCGCGCTCGCGGAAAAAAATTAAATCTGTCGGTAGAAAAGAGTTTGCGAAACTACTTCGCGATATCAACGTGCCTAAAGAATATGTGGGGAACCCCGATTTGTGGAGTATCGCCGGTGCCGAGTCCGAGCAGAGACTGGAGCAAATTAAGCAATGACGACGACGACGACGACGGCGACGACAACGAGACATCTGCGGGGAACGATTTTAAGACACCGAAAAAACGTTTCAACGAAAGTGATTTTAAACGTCTTATGGATCCAAAGGTTACTTTAAGAAAACGAGGCGAAAAACCACTTTTCAGTTCTACACCTAGTAAAAAATGGTTAAAAAGTCCGTAAACAAACGTTTGAAAAAACAATATTTTGATCCGAAGAAAGCATTGGCATTTTCTGGTGCAAGAAATTTGATTCGTAAAAATAAAAATAAAATTTCTCCGGAAAAAATTAAAAAGTGGTTTACGCGCCACGACGCTTACACACTTCACAAAACTGTACGTAGGAAATTTCCTCGACTATTTTACAACGTAGAAGGAATAGACCAAGTTTGGGAGGCAGATCTCATACAGCTCAATTCTATCAAAGACCAAAACGACGGTGTAGCATACATATTGGTTGTAATCGATGTTTTGTCTAAATTTGTGTGGGCTCAGCCCCTTCGCGACAAAACTGCGCTCGCGGTTACAAATGCTTTCAAGAAAATTCTCAAAAACGATCAGCATCGGTCGCCGCACACACTGCAAACGGATCGCGGTAAAGAATTTGTCGGGAAAACGTTTCAAAAATTTCTCAAAGACAACGACATACATTTTCGAACTGTAAGCAACCCCGATGTAAAAGCCGCAGTTGTGGAGCGTTTCAACAGAACTCTGAAGGAGCGCATGTACAGATACTTTACGTATAAGAATACAAAGCGATACATTGACGTATTACAACTACTGGTTGACGGTTACAACAACACACCGCATTCTACGATTAAAATGGAGCCAGCAAGTGTGACTTTATATAACGCGCACAAAGCCCGAGATAATTTAGTTGCTCGTGCGGTGCGTAACCAACCTCGTCGAAAAAAATCAAAGTACAAAGTAGGTGCACACGTGCGTATAAGTCGAGAAAAAAATATTTTCGAGAAAGGTGCTGAAAAATCTTGGAGCGAAGAAGTGTTCAAAATTACAAAAGTTTTGAAGAGACAAGGTTTATTTATCTACAAACTCGTTGATTTACAAGGCGAGGATATAGAGGGTTTTTTCTATCCTGAAGAACTATCTGCTGTACATAAATCGCGCGTCGAGGAGCGCGAATATAAAATTGACAAAATTTTGCGCTCGAAAGGCCGTGGCAAGAATAAACAATATTTCGTAAGTTGGGTTGGATATCCGGATAAATTCAACTCGTGGGTGCCGGCTGCCGATTTGAAAAATATTTAAAAATGTATCAGACAAATTTCACGATAGTTCTCCCGAGCAACAGCAGCGCAAAGTATTTTCCAAATAATACGACTACATGCTTCTCGACCCGTCTACCCAAAGAGATCGAACTCTACGGGCGGTGGCTCGTAGGTATTTCGGAAATACACGTTCCATGTACAACGCTGCATCTGCGGCACGAAGAGTGCACTCTCAAGACGCACGAAAACGAGGCGCCTCGATACTTTCAGCACGGCACCTATCCCAACATACGAAGCCTTGTCGATACAATAAACGAAGCTCTCGTATTAACGAGTAAAGATAAACTGTGCATGAAATTGTTCTACAACGAAAGAGGTGGTTATGTGTCTGTTGGATTACTCTCAAAAGATAGCCATGCAAAAATGTGTAAAACACCCGAACTGTCTCTCCCCGTGCAACGTGTACTCGGATTCGAGTTTGGTATAGAACCGACCGATTTGCGCGAGCAAATTGACAATTATCAAATACGATATGTAGGTACACAACCTGCAAAAAATTTCAATTTGGTGGTACTATGGTAAAAAGTTACGATCCTGTGCATTACGTCCCTGTGCTCGTAAACAGATTTCAAACGGTCGACATAGATATAAGGGATAACCTCGGTAAACCGATAGCATTCGAGTTTGGGACGTTGACCGTTACGCTACATTTTAAGAAAGCAACGATCTGAGTGATTTAAAAAATGAGTTTTTACACAGTTTACGATCAGTCGGGCTACGGAGGCCGCGGCGTCAATCATGTATACGTCGGCTCCCCACGCATGCGAGGCCACGGGCTAGGCTCATGGTTTTCTGGAATATTTCGAAGTGCATTACCATTCCTCGCCAAGGGAGCTCGAGCTGTCGGTAAGGAGGCTTTGCGTGCGGGCGCTAACGTGCTCGAAGATATTGGCGAGAACGTGTCGTTCAAAGATTCGCTTCGAAATCGTCTAAACGAGTCCGGCCACAACCTAAAGAGGAAAGCAACCGAAAAATTGTCAAAAATGATGGACGGATCGGGCTATAAACGTCGACACGCAAAGAGACTAGCTCAGTCTCCATTCGCTCTCGGTCCGCTTCGCATCGTATCACGGCGTCGGAAGAAACGCAGCACTACAGCCGGAAAAAAAATCACGAAACGTAAAACAAGGAGACGTACAAAACCGTTGAAACGACTAAACCGAAAACGCAAGAGTAAGAAGGCTAAACGGAAGACTACAAAGAGGAGGAAGAAGGCAAGAAAAACTAAATCGCTCGATATTTTTGGATAATCAAGTAAAACGGTGAAAATGTCGTTTTTACATAGCCATTCGGAGGCGTGCCTCAAGACCGAACTCGACTTATTTTCACTCCCGCCAACGCAGACCGCAATAGAATCGAGCAGATGGGTATCTTACAAACCCGTGTCATCGTTGAGCGACGAGAGTCCAATCGAGTTTTGTGTAAATTCTCTAAACGAGGATTATTTAGATCTCGCGCATACAGTGATAAGAGTGAATGTCCAGATAACCCCTCTAACAGCAACCACCGACAAACAAGTAGCCCCGGTCAACAACTTTCTACACTCGATATTCAACCAGGTTGACGTTTACTTGAATCAAAAACTCATCTCACCACCCAATAATGCATACCCGTACCGTGCGTATCTCGAAACTCTTTTGAATTACGGCTCCGCGGCGAAGCATTCTCATCTATCCACAGCCATGTGGGCGTCTGATACTGCCGGCGCTATGGACGAGCAACCCGGCGTTGATGATGCAGAAAATGCAGGGCTCGTGGCTAGACAGGCATGCATGTCGGGAGGAAAGCAATACGATCTTCTAGGACATCTTCACTGCGATATTATGAATCAAGATCGTTTTCTCATAAACGGTGTCGAAGTGCGATTGAGACTTGTTCGCTCGAAACCCGCGTTTTGTCTTATGAACGCGTCAGCTACGGAGTATTCCGTTCACATTGCGGAAGCCACCCTCCTCGTACGGCGAGTTAAAGTATCACCAGCTGTTTTAATAGCCCACGCAAAGGCCTTGTCATCGGCGACAGTAAAATACCCCATTACGCGTGTAGAAGTTAAAACTTTTACTATGCATAGCGGTATAATCGGGGACTCTTTAGAAAATGTTATTCTTGGCCAATTACCGAAAAGAGTCATTCTCGGCTTTGTCGACAATAAAGCATTCAACGGAGATCGAACGTTAAATCCGTTCAACTTTCAAAATTTTTCAATTAATTTTCTATCGCTGTATGTCGACGGTACGCAAGTGCCAAGCAAACCTATGCAGCCTAAATTCGATAAAACAAACCCCATGTTTGTCGAAGCCTACCACACTTTATTCTCCGGCACCGGTATACATTATATGAACGAGGGCAATGACATTGGGCGGAGCGAGTATCCCGACGGCTACTGTCTCTTCGCATTCGATCTCACCCCCGATCTGTCGGCTCATTACGCTGGGCATTGGAATCTCGTAAAAAACGGATCCATTAGAGTCGAAGTCCGCTTCGATAAGCCATTGTCTAAAACTATAAATTGTATCCTCTACGCAGAGTTTGACAACGTTTTAGAAATAGATGCAGCACGCCAAGTGGTAATAGACTATAACTCGTAAGTTTCATTACTTGCCTATAAATATGTAATGATTCGAATGAACTTGTCAGTCGATTGTTAATAGCTGAAGCGTGCTATTCTATGTATAAAAATGGATCAGTGGAAAAAAAGCTTCTCTTCGGGATGGAAAGGAGGAGATGAATATCAATCTCTCGTCGCGTCGGAAAAATTGAATGAGAAAACTAGTGTTTCGTATCAAGAAAAGGCAACGACGAATACTCAAAAAGATTCGAAAACACAAAAATCTGGTTTTGAAGATTCATTCTCAAGTTATAGAAGCCGTCCGTCTAGAACCAATACTGATTTAATTAATTTCAAAGATTAGTGTTGACATGTTTTGGAAATAGATGCAGCGCGCCAAGTCGTAATAGACTATAGCGGCAACACAGGGCCAGCAGAGAGGGTGGGGGACCGTGGAGGCCCAAGCGCTAGTCGGCCGCTTTGCAGCCCCTGCTGTGCGAGATCAGTCGCTTTCGAACCCCCGAGGAGCTTCTTTGTATAATGGAGAAGACCGATTATATCATTGACATTCAAGCTTTCCACGACTGCAACGGAGATTTTTTACCCAAAGAGATTGCTGTTTTGGGAGTTCATTGTAATTTTATCGGCCATTGGATAGTGAAGCCTCCATACAATTGCGAAACTCTTACTAAAGGCATACTCGCTACAAATACGTATCTCACGTGCTATCATCACGGAATCGAGTGGTTCGACGGCGAGTCTAATTTGGAGGACGTTTACAAAGTGCTACGCGAGGTGGCTCGAAGTGCGTTACGACTCTATGTGCGTGGTGTACAAAAACAGGCATTTTTGGAGCACCTTTTTGGTCGGCACGTACTTAATTTAGAAGACTACGGTTGTCCGTCCTTTAAAAATCTACCGCGTGTTAACGACCATTATTGTTTCTTTCACGGGAGGAAAAAGGAATATTTCACGTGTTCTCTTGGCTACACATACAAGCTGCGATTGTGGATTCTAAAATCGTTATATACATCTCCCTTGACAAGCTCAAATAGTGACAAACGCTCGAGAGATAGCACAGGCATCACAAAACCTCCACGCAAAGACAGGCAAGCAGAAGAGGTTCGAGAAAAGCTGGTGGATTTAAACGTATCCAAGTCCAAGACGCCGCCTACCCCCTCTACAGCTTGCGTTAGCGTAAATAGTGGGGAATACCAAACCGCTGAGGAGCCACATTACGCCCAGGTGGACGATGAACTCGCTACAAATTCTTCGAGTCCTCGTGAAGGCTCCAGTTCCGACAGTGGGTGTTTTCCCAGCAGACCTCGTTCCATTCACACTACCGAGGCCGTGTGCCCTTGTAGTTAATACAGATGACAGCACTAAGCCAGGTTCACATTGGGTTGCAATCTACATCAACAGGCTTGGCGAAGGGACTTACTTTGACAGTTATGGACTACCCCCCACAGACCCGAATCACATTGATCGACTTAGACGAAATTGCCGAATCTACGACTGGAACGTACAGCAACTTCAAAGCCTCGATTCTGACGTCTGCGGCCATTATTGCCTTAGTTTTTTGTTTCATATGTCTGATGGCGGCTCTTTATTATCTTTTCTTACACTATTTTCAAATAACACAGTGGTAAATGATTACACAGCAGAGCGTCTTGAAGCAATGATAAAAACGCGCCGTCATCGGTGTAAAGACAAAAAAATAATTTATTGTTCAAATGGGCAAAAGTGTAAGCGCAAGAACGACAATTTGTGTAGTATAAATATCTTGTGCACGCGCTCGCGAAGGGCATATCATCGAGATGGGGCCTAACCAGAGCACGGTCAAATACGAGAAGCTACTCCCGGAAGATCGTGAGAAAAAGGAGTCGTCATCGTCATCAACTTCGCAGTGCAAGCAGTATGCATAAAAATATTCTACGAATACAAATTCTGTACCTGAAAAAAAGGGTTATAAAAAATTGTAAAAATATTGTCGATGTATAATCGACGTTGTAAATATTGTCAATGTAAAATCGGCGTTGTAAATATTTGTGCCTATATCTCATGTAATCTTCTCGGCGTATCAAAAATTAAAAAAAAATGTAAAAATTGTATGTGAATAAAAAACATGTAATCAAAAAAATGTAAAAATATTGTATGAATAAAAACACAAAAAAATCGACGTTGTATATATGCGCGTATAGATTGTAAAATTTTTCCTGTAATCTTGAAAGTACATTTAAAATAAAATAGGGTTAACGGAATTTTCATGTTTTATCTTTTTTCCCGCTCACTGAGCCTGTTTAGACCTGCATCCACATTATCCTTTGTACCTATTAGTTGGCCTGTGACTTTTCTACACCCTCAATTCATAATCTTTTTTCGGAGATCTCGGGTATAACGTGTCGAGACTTGCTTTCGGGGTGGGCTTGCCGTGTACAGACGCGCTTTTCGAGTTTAAACGTGTACAGACTTGCTTTCGGAGTGGGGTTGCCGTGTATAGACGCGCTTTTTCCAGTTTAAACGTACACAGACTTGCTTTTCGGGGTGGGGTTGCCGTGTACAGACGCGCTTTTTCGAGTTTAAACGTGTTCAGAGTTGCTTTTCGGGGTCGGCTTGCCGTGTATAGACTTGCTTTTTCCAGTTTAAACGTGCACAGACTTGCATTCGTGGCTTGGAAAAATTCGGAGGTTTCCCACGGGCGGCGAACCTATAGATATACTCTCCGTTTCTCTAGTATAACGTGTCCAGACTTGCTTTTTCCAGACACCCCCACTCTCTCGCTTTCGGGATCTTGGAAGAGTTCGGAGGTTTCCCACGGTAGCTATATATAGATATAGTCTCTGTGTCTCGGGTAAAACAGACCCCCGGCTTGATTTTCTCTTCCAGACACTATATATAGATATAGTCTCTGTCTCTCGGGTAAAACAAGTCCCCGGCTCGATTTTCTCTTCCAGACACCCCCACTCTCTCTCTCTCGGGACCTTTGGATCTCTGTGCCTACTCTCTCTCTCTCTCTCTCTCTCTCTCTTGGCACGTGCCGCTGCAGAGCGCATGCGTCGGGTAAAACAGGCCCCCGGCTCGATTTTCTCTTCCAGACACTATATATAGATATAGTCTCTGTGTCTCGGGTAAAACAGACCCCCGGCTCGATTTTCTCTTCCAGACACTATATATAGATATAGCCTCTGTGTCTCGGGTAAAACAGACCCCCGGCTCGATTTTCTCTTCCAGACACTATATATAGATATAGCCTCTGTGTCTCGGGTGAAACAAGTCCCCGGCTCGATTTTCTCTTCCAGACACCCCCACTCTCTCTCTCTCTCTCTCGGGACCCTTTGGATCTCTCTGCCTACTCTCTGCATATACTCTCTGTATACTCTCTGCATATACTCTCTGTATACTCTCTGCATACTCTCTCTCTCTCTCTCTCTCTCTCTCTCTCTCTCTCTCTCTCTCTACCGCGTATACTCTATCTGCATACTCTCTGTATACTCTCTGTATACTAGCTCACCCCCTCCCACCCGGGCGGCGGCGGCGGCGGGTCCGCGGAGTCAGCGCTAGTCACCGCTGCTCAACCCTTTAGGTTCGCAGAACCAGCTATCTGCATACTCTCTGTATACTCTCTGTATACTAGCTCACCCCCTCCCACCCGGGCGGCGGGTCCGCGGAGTCAGCGCTAGTCACCGCTGCTCAACCCTTTAGGTTCGCGGAACCAGCGCTTATCACCGCTGATAAGCCCCTTTGGGACCGCGGGTGGCGGGTGGCGGGTGGCTAGTGGCCACGCCCCCTTTGTCTGGCCCCCCTGCTGGGCCCCTTTGCCTGCTGGCGTCTGGCGTGACGTCACAGGCGGCGGGGTAGAACAGGCCCCTACTACTCATATAGATAACTTTAGTATACGTTGTTTTTTCGCAGGCGACAGACGGTGTTTTCATACAGTGTTATTATTTTTTATCAACGTGGATATTCTTTTGCTTTTTTTTAATGCTAAATAGTGTTAAATAATCACATAAATACAGATTTTAAATGAGCTGTGCCAAATATCAAGGGACGCGGTACTTTTGTCTTTACACGGTTATGGAAAAAATGAATTACGAGAACGCAATCATTAATTAAGAGAATATAATCAGATAAGTATTTCGTTTCATATTACATATTAATATATCATATATATAGAATTTTACGAACTTGTTCTTTGTTTAAATGTTGTTTTATTTTTTCAGATTTTTATAAGTTATATGTGAGGTTATATACTTGGAGGGAATATATTGGAAAACAAAAAATTTCCTGTTTTAGACCAGCAATTGGAATAGAGCAAGCGCAAGTTTTTTATTTTTGAATAATTTCTGATCATAATATAATTAGTGTCATTGATTTTATAACTTTACGTATAATTAAAAATTAAATAGTATTAAAATTTTTCTTTAAAGATCTCAGAATTTATTTGTTGAAGAGGTAAAAAAAATAATCAAAGACTTGGGTTTAGTACCTTTTACATATTTTTTTATTAATTTTCATTATGATTTTCTTGATTTGCTACCTCAGCCTCTTCTTGAACTTCGTGCGTTGCCACCCTATTTAGCCATTGAGACCTGCGGGTCATTTCCACAGTACCCATAGCCATCCGATTTATAAAATCTGCAAGATTTTGTAGATTCTGCTGGTATGGGTTCAATGGTCTAATGTAATATGGTCTCCTCCGATTGCGTCCAGCTCGTACTCCTCTTCTACCTAAAATGTTAAAAGTTTTAATGTTTTCTTTTATTTAATATTCGATACTGATATTTAACATTCAATCAGTTTTTCAAATGTTTTTTAGAATGACCAAATGTTTTTTTTTAATTTACCTCGGACAGCAATTCGACCACCTCCTTGATTTTGAATTACTAAGTAGAATAGATTGTACATCTGCTCGTTGCTTCCATAAATAAAAGAAAAAGTTTTCATGATGCGAAACAATCGTGTTAAATTACATAATAATTTTAGACAAACATGATATTACCACATATTATGGGCACATTTGTCATGTGATAATGTCATATGTAAGAACATCATGCCATTCTATTACATGTACCACAGGGTTAAATTGCAACATTGAATAGTAACATAATTGTACCCGAAAGTACCTTTTCACAGGCTATCCACCTTTTCACAACGCTGCAATTTGGTCAAGTGTATATATAAATACATATATGTTTATAATCCTCCCCCTTTTAAACACTTATTTATTTTAAATCGACTACTTTTATAAAAGAACTTGCCAATCTATTTATTGATATCATAACTTTCTTTTGCTAAAATTAAAATTGACATTTATGTAAAATCGAAGGTATAGCAGAATAACACAAAAGAAATGGTAGTCTGACCACGTGAAGATGTTTACGCGTTAATATTTTCATAGACAGATAGATTGAATTTTTACCATATAAGGGTTCAAAATCGAGAGTTCGAAAATGAACTTTCATTAAGACAATGAAATAACCGTACAGATAGAGATAAACCCTTAGAATAAATACTTACACTGTTGACTTCATGCCTTTAGTGTCTAAATTTTCAGATAGGTACCAATATGAAAATCAGAACTATGAGTTTTTAGATAAAGTTAATTGCATGTATTGTTTTAATATATTTCAGCCCTCTCGCTGTGATAGATATTAAATGAGTGCGAAGAATATAATTGAAATAAGTAATCATCCACTAGTTACGATAGCCACATTTTGAATATTACGGTCTTCGCCTGATTTAAAGCCTGTTATAGCTAGAAGGCTGAAATTTGGTATCCAAATTTGGTATAAAAGCTTGTTTTAACATGCTAAAATAATACATGCAATTGAGTTTATCTCAGAACTTATAGTTTTGATTTTTATAGTTATGCACTTGACAATTTAGATCCTAAAACCATGAAATCGATGGAGTAAGTATATCTATATGAAAATTGTCTATATATGAAAGGTAAGTACATCTATATTAAAACAAATTTGGATACCAAATTTCAGCTCTCTAACTATGGTAGATGTTAAATGAGTGCGAGGAAAATCAGTGAAATAAGTAGTTATCCACTAGTTATGATAGCATTTTCAATATTATCCTCTGCGCCTCATTTAAATTCTATTAGAGCTAGAAAGCTGAAATTTGGTATATGAATTGTTCTTAACATTTTAAAAAAATACGTGCAATTAACTATATCTAAAAACTGATAATTTTGATTTTCATATTGATACTTATTATACATTTCAGTATAGACAGTTAAACTAAAACTACCAATGCAGTCTCTTTTTCATTTTTTAAGCAGGCATTTGTCTAACGAATAAACATTTTAAAGTTATGAGGCATTCAAAATTAATTAATCTCTATGATTAATTCAACCAAACACGTTACCTTAATAATGTGGCGTAGGTAGCATAATCTTTGAATCAAAATAAGAACACGCTTACTCTGAACCAGTTATTATTCTAAACTTATTAATAAATTTTCCTTTGATAAAAATTCTTTTCACTTCACCAGCTTGTCACAGGAATTCCAATCGTATGTATCCTGACAGTTGCGTAACCTCCCAATAGAAATAGGAAAACATGGACTGCAAATTCTGTAAAAACTTTCTTCGATACTTAAACGATGAAAATACAACACTTTCACTAGCTTGTCACATGGAAAAATAGAAATTTTCTTGCATGAAAAATCATTAAATAATTAGCACTTCACTAGCTTGTCACATCACAAGAATATTCTTTCCTTGCATAACCTGATAGCTCTATGCCTTCCAATAAAACCTGAAAAATAAAAGAGAACATTTTAACAGAGAATCAGTTCAAAAAATCTTTCATTACATTATGTACGATTTACAAACACGTAAAACTAAATACTTATTTAATTCTAGCTTATTAGTCATGTTTGGGAGATGTCTTAACATATATTTTTGAAAATAAAATCACTTCTCTAGTTATTTATTGTATCATCATAGATACAATAAGCTAGAATTAGATAAGTATTTAGTTTTACTTTTTATAAATCCTACATAATGTAATGAAAGATTTTGTGAACTGATTCTCTGTTAGAATATTTTCTTTTATTTTTCAGGTTTTATTGTAAGGTATACAGCTATCAGGTTATACAAGGAAAGAATTTTCTTGTGATGTGACAAGCTAGTGAAAGTGTTGTATTTTCATCGTTTAAATATCGAAAAAAGTGTTTACAGAATTTACAGTCGATGTTTTCCTATTTCTATTAAGAGGTTATACAACTGTCACGTTATAAAGGGAAGAAATTCCTGTGAGAAGCTAGTGATGTGAAAAATATTTTTTCAAGATTTATAATTATTATATAAGTTCAGAAGACAAGTGGTTTAGAAGTTTTTCCTAATTTTGAGAGAGCAAGTACACACAGTTTCCAGACGTAACGAGACTTTTCCCAAGGGAAAAGCATGTCTTATTTTGTATAAGGTAATGAGAACTAGTAATTTGTCAAGTCAATCACTCAGAGGCAGATAGTATATGAATTTTCAAATTGATACGGCCGAGCAAAAATTGAATTTTTTAATTTTGAAATTTCTAATTTCTGATTATCTCAACACTACTCAGCTGTACCATCTTAAAAGTTCTTATACTATCCTTCTAAGCTGTGGACCTAACAACTACTTGTATGGTCTTTTTGCTTTTTAGAAAGAAGAACATACATTTCCTTGTGGAAAAGGGTCGCTCAACACAAATTTTGGAAACTGCGCCTGTACTCTGGGCACTCTGAAAATTGAAAATAAATAAGTTTTCATTAAACATACCAATCAGAGGGATATCATGAGAAACTTCAAGTTTAACAGCTTCAAGTGAACAGCTCAAAAATTGTCGAGACGATTAACTTGAAATTTCTCATGATGATCCCTCTGATTGATTTGCTTAATGAAAAAATTGTTATTTTCAATTTTCAGAGGGCCCAGAGTACAGGCAGTTTCCAGAATGTGGGTTGAGCGTCTCTTTTCCCAGTGGAACTGTATGAAGTGATAAAAAAAGAATGGTTGTCTGTTCAATGGATCCTTAATACGAGTGGTTTACGTATATACATATATTTTATTCATGAGAGATTTAGATTTTCCAAGTTGATGTATATAAACATATAAATTCTTGTGAAGGGGTTAGAAGGGCTATGGCGAGTTTGAAAATCTTTAATTTGGATGATAGAACAAACACTTTGAATTTTGGCTACATAAGGGTTGTGGAGGGTTTGAAAATTATTCTATAATTTATAAATTTGATAAAATAAATTCATATTTTATTAACCTTCGAAGATAAATTATGTATTCTTTTATATGACTACGTTTACGAAATTCATCTAACTTAAAAAAAACAATATTCATAAAGGATTCTAACCTATTTTATAACTATAAAGTAATACTACAATTTTATTTACTATATTATCTATATTAACTATTTTTTCAATTATTCACACATAACTTCGAAATTTTTGGTACAAAGAAAAGACATCATCTACAGCTTTAAATTATTATTAATGTGTACAGATTACTTACGTATATTGCCTTGCATTTCTAATTTGACTTTTCTGAAAAAAATACATTGATTACTTTCAATTTCTTAATAAAATAAATGTAAAATTTATCATATATTTGAATTTAATCAAAACATTATTGGTGTGAATCAGGTAATAAGCGAACCTGACATTTGGCATTATGTTATTATTAAGTAAGAACTCAGCCTTTATAATATAAACACTAGTGGGGCTTCGCCTCCCTGCTCATTTCGCTCGCCAACTCCTCAATTTCATTTTCGTTTTTTAAATTAAATTAACTGAAAATTATTTCTTTGATTTTAAAAGATTAGTAAATCTGAAAATTATCCTCCATTAAAATATTAACTGCGGGGCATCTGTTAATATTAATAAAAAAAGTTTTTAGTCCAGTTATCGTCCTGTAATACATAAAAAAAAAATCAGAATTTCTGTCGCTGTTTTTATCCTTGGCAAAATAAGCGATGTACCAAAACAATAAAATACAATGAGACAATAACCAAATAAATTCCTTTAAATATGTGATTAAAACCCATTATATGTATAGCTATTATTATACATAATATAAAAAAAACATGTGAGGGAATGAGGGGGGTGAAGGTGGTGATCGGGGCGCCTCTTAAAACGGCGGTAGTGGCGGCAACATATCTTTATAATATAGAGAAATTCATATTTAGATAACATAATTCACCCGCACTAACGCCTCTTTCCCCAAGATCTTACTCGGACTTAGTTGCCGAGCGACAATTGCGGGCGGATTTATTTGGCAGTTTTTGGGTTCATCATAAGCTGTCAGGGCTTTAGATTGAATTGGGTTGGGTATTTCTCAAGCACTCGCGGAATCTGGCACTTTGTTTTGGGGCAATAAAGGAGCGACGGTGATCGTTGGCCTGATAGAGTAATCAAGGGGCGCGGTAGCACCACGATAGCAAGTATAAGGTACGTCAGTACACACGCCGCCGTCGGGCGCTAGCTAGACCCTATTATACTTCTCATAGGCCTTTTTAGAAACACGGGGTACTGTTTTCTCTGCTTCGGCAGCTTTGTTTCTCATATATGAGAACTCAAATGAAAGCTTGTAACAAAACTATCAAAATCACATCAGGAGCATATTTTGTGAAATGGCTTCTATCAAAAGTTAGTGTGAAGTGAAAGTTCGGAGTCCTGAATTCCTCAACGAAAATTGTTCTCCCGGAGAAAAATGATCTCCGCGGATACGTCATCGTGTGACGTCAGTCCTACTAGATATAGATATACTACTACTTTCATACACATGCATTATGTGGTGCAGAAGACGATTACACAGTACAATATCACAGTGCTAAAGAAAAATGTATATATGTCAGCAGTAAATTATAAGTGTTAATAATTAAATAAATCAGTTCAATCTAATATAAATTTAATGCAAATGTATCTTGCAAAAGTTGCAAAAGTGTTTAGCAAAGTCGATTTTCTATGCAATCAGAAGCAATCATCAACTAATAGTTTATATAATTAGATAAGTATTTAGTTTTATTTTTTATAGATATTCAATATAAATAAAGAATTTGTGAACTGATTCTTTGTTTAAATATTCTCTGTTATTTTTCAGATTATGAGGTTATGAAACCGTCAGTTCATACATAAAAGAAGTAATTGTGACAAGAGAAATTTTATTGAAGAAGGTCTGATATTCAGATCTGCAGCATTGTGAAAAAAGTATATTTTCTTTAGTTTATACCTGTCTAGCAGAAGTATAAGTTTTTTATTTTTACATAAGTAAACATTCGTTTCTTCAAAACTTCATATTTTATTTTGTTTTATTTTATAATTTTAATTTTGCCCTCCTTGTGGAGGCCTGTTTATTGGAGCATTAACTCCTCCTCGCTGTGCCCAATTGTTGCCCCTCCTTCCTCTACTGCGACCAGACTGCTGCGTTCTTTGCACGTTTGAAGATATTAAATAATTTTAAAATTGTGCCAAATTTTTTAAATTTTGATCATATACTTTTATGCAGTTTGTGTTGCTGACGACGATTACAATAACAGAGTGAGACAACGATGACAATAACAGAGTTTATTAATATATCAGCAAGAAATTCTATTTATTGGTAATTACAAAAATCAGTGTAAATAAAGTAAAATTTAACCTAAATATATATTTTATAAAAGCAGTGTTATTTTAAAACTGTGTTTTTGTATACATACAATGTACACAATCAAAAATACAAAAACAAATGGTTTACAATTAGATAAGTATTTGATTTTATTTTTATAAATATAAAATACAAATAAATAATTTGTGAACTGATTCTTTGTTTAAATGTTTTCTTTTATATTTCAGATATAATTTTCTTGTGATGTGACAAGTTGGTTGAGTGTTACGAATATATTCAATCTTCCAAGCAAGAAAGTTTCTACAATTGTGGAAGTGCTTATGAACAATTATTAAATTTTCCTATCGTCTCCTGGGAGATAGACTCTCAGGCTATAGTCCAGGCGTACAAGCATTTGGGGTGGATGTTGCTTGGAGCACTTTCGTTTTTTTTTCTAAAAAATGTAGAAAAATATGCAGAATAAGAAAATCATACGCCTGCATGCGAAAAACCATAGGAATTTGTTTAATCGCACAGAAACGGCGGAATTTTGCACTTTTCTCACAAGAATCGCTTATATCTCGGAAAAGAAGCACTGTACGGCAAAAATCCAAGAATATTTTTCGGTTTATTTAGACATTTTCTATAAAATCACACCTACACCGAAAAAAAAATTTCATTTTTTCATTTTTTTACAACTTAAATTAGTGAATAATGCTTAGTTGTGTAAATAATACTATAGTAACAAACAAACATTTATATTTTGAAATAATATTAAAGGAATTAATAGTTGGATTCAAGATAAATATATATCCGCAAATCCGATCACCGTACGATAAATAGTTTAGCCAAAAACTATTAATTAAGTAAGGTTTAGTGAGATTTTTTAGTGTCTTATATTTTTGTTAATAATGATCTCCGGCACCGGCTAGATTTTTCATATAATCTTCACTGCTTTCAACACTGAATGTAATATGAAAAATGTGTATTTTTGAATTTTACAATACTTTTAGCATTTTTCAAACATTTTGGCTTAGTTAATAAATACATTATTGCCTTCAATATTGATCGTTTAAAAAAAGGTTTTTTTATATAAATAGGGTTTTTCATGACGGTTAATTCGAGCCGTCGAAAGTTGAAAAACTTGCAGTGGTTTCAGAGTAACAAACCATTAAAGTTTATTAACATTTGCGACTAAAATAAGTAGCGTACAGGGATTCTGCAAAGTTCTACAGGTAAGTGACTGCATCTGCTACCTAGAGGTGTACTTTGGAACAATTATGAACTTGTAAAATCTTTAAATTATTCATGTGAATGCATCGAATTCGCATGAAAATCGATGCGGCGGCGAGCGGCGATAGACGGCGCGGTGGTGGGGGAAGCCGTCTGCGCTCGGATCCAAAACGCTTCAAATCTGCTCGCGTCCAAAAATTTTCATTTTCTCAGCAACTATACCACCGATTTCGATGATTTTTTTTTTAATTCGTATTAGCAAATCGAAAAATGTTGATCTGTATGGTTATGAATAATATACTAACGTAATTTTCATGGATATTTGAGGTATTGCAGCTTTACCTTCATTTACTTAGGTTTTGTAAAAAAATATCTATTTGCTCCATATATTTTCACTTGTAATAGGTAATTATTAAACATTAATGAATAAAGTATATTTAATAAGTTCATTATTTCTGTTGTGCTATGGGTTTGACGTTTAATATTATTATTTTTCTTATTGTTTTTATTACAAATATTAATAATAATAATAATAATAATAATAATAATAATATTACTTTAAAAAAATATTTATGTAAATATACATTTATTTCACTGTAAATTGTTACTCGAAAAATAAATATTATTTTCTGAAAAGATAACGCAGGTATAAGGGCAGATGTGCCAGGTAAGAGTTTCCGATCCTTCCTTTTGTAGGTGCGTCCCTTTAGATACGGATTTGTATGACTCAAGGGGGCCTTGTAGATGTTTCGTGGAGGAATCACATGTCTCCAGTTGACAGTTTGAATGATATAGAAGTACAAAATACGGAAATAGATTATAGTAATTTATCTGATACTAGCGATGAGTCCGATCAATGTAACGACGAAGAAATAGATGAAAATACATTACAATTATGTAAAAAGGCGAGAATTCAATAAAAAAGAAAACGATTATTAATATTTTAATTAATTTATCAATCCCTGTTTTAATAATTACCAATCATCCTCTAAACAAATTAAGGTAAAGCTGCAATGCCTCAAATATCCATGAAAATTACGTTAGTATATTATTCATAACCATACAGATCAACATTTTTCGATTTGCTAATACGAATTAAAAAAAAATCATCGAAATTGGTGGTATAGTTGCTGAGAAAATGAAAATTTTTGGACGCGAGCAGATTTGAAGCGTTTTGGATCCGAGCGCAGACGGCTTCCCCCACCACCGCGCCGTCTATCGCCGCTCGCCGCCGCGTCGATTTTCATGCGAATTCGATACATTCACATGAATAATTTAAAGATTTTACAACTTCATAATTGTTCCAAAGTACACCTCTAGGTAGCAGATGCAGTCACTTACCTGTAGAACTTTGCAGAATCCCTGTACGCTACTTATTTTAGTCGCAAATGTTAATAAACTTTAATGGTTTGTTACTCTGAAACCACTGCAAGTTTTTCAACTTTCGACGGCTCGAATTAACCGTCATGAAAAACCCTATTTATATAAAAAAAACCTTTTTTTAAACGATCAATATTGAAGGCAATAATGTATTTATTAACTAAGCCAAAATGTTTGAAAAATGCTAAAAGTATTGTAAAATTCAAAAATACACATTTTTCGTATTCCATTCAGTGTTGAAAGCAGTGAAGATTATATGAAAAATCTAGCCGGTGCCGGAGATCATTATTAACAAAAATATAAGACACTAAAAAATCTCACTAAACCTTACTTAATTAATAGTTTTTGGCTAAACTATTTATCGTACGGTGATCGGATTTGCGGATATATATTTATCTTGAATCCAACTATTAATTCCTTTAATATTATTTCAAAATATAAATGTTTGTTTGTTACTATAGTATTATTTACACAACTAAGCATTATTCACTAATTTAAGTTTTAAAAAAATGAAAAAATGAAATTTTTTTTTCGGTATAGGTGTGATTTTATAGAAAATGTCTAAATAAACCGAAAAATATTCTTGGATTTTTGCCGTACAGTGCTTCTTTTCCGAGATATAAGCGATTCTTGTGAGAAAAGTGCAAAATTCCGCCGTTTCTGTGCGATTAAACAAATTCCTATGGTTTTTCGCACGCAGGCGTATGATTTTCTTATTCTGCATATTTTTCTACATTTTTTAGAAAAAAAAACGAAAGTGCTCCAAGCAACATCCACCTGGGCACCTTTTTCCGGCTTGTACGCCTGGACTACTATACGTCGAAAGGGATCCTTACAAATAGCTAGTGTGTTTTATTTTCTTGGTTCAAGAATCGAAGAAAGTTGCAACATAGAGAATAATCAGTATAAGGAAAAAATTGTCTTGTATTGTGAGAAGCTAGTGAAGTGTCAAGAATATGCATCGCTCATGCATGAAAGTTTCTAAGTTGTTTAAGTGTATATGAATAATTCATAACTTTTCCTATCGTCTCCTGGGAGGTAGATTCTCAGGCTGTATGTCGAAAGGGATCCTGATGAGAAGCTAGTGAAAGTGTTATAGAAAATTTATACAGAATTTCCTGTTTATATAATTTTCTTGTGATGTGACAAGTCGGTTGAGTGTTACGATTATATTCAATCTTCCACGCAAGAAAGTTTCTACAATTGTGGAAGTGCTTATGTTAACTTTTCTTATCGTCTCCTGGGAGATAGACTCTGAGGCTGTACGTCGAAAAGAATTCTTATGAATAGATAGTAAAAGTGTTTTATTTTCTTGGTTCAGAGAATATTCAGTTTATGTAAGGAAAAAATTATTTTCTATTGTGAGAAGCTAGTGAAGTGTCAAGAATATGCATCGCTCATGCATGAAAGTTTCTAAGTTGTTTAAGTGTATATGAATAGTTCATAACTTTTCCTATCGTCTCCTGGGAGGTAGACTCTCAGACTGTTCGTCGAAAGAGATTCTTATAATAGCTGGTGAAAGTGTTTTATTTTGTTGGATTTTAGAGATTATTCAGTTTATATAATAGAGAATATTCCTGCTTGATGCAACAGTAATGTTTTATACAATAATCAGCATGTGTATATTATATACTTACTTCATCGATTTCATGGCTTTAGGGTCTAAATTGTCAGGTGCATACCCTATTGCTAATAATGACGTTATAACATAACGTTATGGAATATTTGCCGACGTTACAATTTGGAACATTTTATAACGTTATTTTTTAACGTTATATAACGCAAAATAACATTATTTTCAATAGGTTTCAAACAATAACGTCATTTTCTTATTAAGAACGGGGTGTGCAAAATAACGTCATTTTTCTATTGCGGAAATTCGTAATGAGCTATAACGTAATTTTCTTATTAAGAAGTGGTATACTAAATAACTTGTATTTTCTATCGTGGAAATTCGGAATAAGCAATAACGTCATTATCTAATTAAGATGGGAGTATGCAAAATAACGTTATTTTCATATTAACCCTATTGAAAATAACAACGTCATTTCATAACGTTAAATAACGTTATGGGTGATGCTATAATTTCGAACCTCTTATGACGTTAGTTTGTGACGCTTTTTAACGTAAATTAACGTTATTTACATCCGAGGAAATGATTGTTAACTTAAAATAACATCGTTTTCGATTACATTTAAATCATAAAATAACGTTATTTTATGCGTTTCCAATATCCGGCTTAGGTAATGACGTTATTTTTAAACATTTCCCTATTAAAAATAATAACGTCATTTTTTATCATTTCATTTTTTGTTTATTTAAATAATAGTAATTGCAATCGTTAGAATATTGTTATTGTAATATTTGCACTTGTGGCTGTAAGTAATAATTAGGAAATTAAAGAAAAAAAAACATAAAAAAAAGTCCCCCGAATGAGGATCGAACTTGACACCTTTTGATTCATAGTCTTCGACTGTATCACTGAGCCACGAACACTTGTTATTCCTGATACTTAAATTTTTGCCTATATTTTAGAACTTATATAGTAATTTCAAAGGATTTTTTCGATGATTCACGCACACACATAAATACGTACATTATTTTTAATAATACGTTTCAAATGATTGCTTTCTTATAATCTGTAAAATGACGTCATTTTCGTATACCACTTATTTGTCAGAGTCCAGTTTGTTAAAGTAAAATAGGAATAAGCAATCGTGCGCTCTGAAGCGAAAGTGACTATGTAAGTGACTATGAAAGTGACAAGTAAGAAATCGCTTGGATAGCAAAAAAGGAAAAGTGCAATCTTTTGCAGTCATTTACAATTATTTATCCCTGTTTTACAATAACAATTTTAACTTTGACAATAATACATTATGAATATCACTCTTGCTTCGCTCCGACGCTATTGCATAGGATCATAGGTAATATGTATAATCAACTTATGATCGGACAAAAAAATAACGTTATTTATTACTCTAATAAACTGGACTCTGAGAAATGGTGGTATACGAAAATGACGTCATTTTGCAGATTATAAAAAGTCAATCATTTAAAGTATATTCTTAAAAATAATTTACGTTTTCGCACGTGCGTGTCAATCATCGACAAACAAATTCTTTTTGAAAAAATTACATTATTTATTATTCTAATAAAGTAGACTCTGACAAATAAATATTATACGAAAATGACATCATTTTACAGATTATAAAAAAGCAATCATTTGAAATGTATTATTAAAAATAATGTACGTACTTACGTGTGTGCGTGAATCATCGAAAAAATCCTTTGAAATTACTATATAAGTTCTAAAATATAGGCAAATGAGATATAAGAGCAAAAATTAAATATCAGGAATAACAAGTTTTCGTGGCTCAGTGGTACAGTTAAGGACTATGAATCAAAAAGTGTCAAGTTCGATCCTCATTCGGGGGACTTTTTTTTATCTATATTTTTCTTTAATTTCCTAATTATTACTTATAGCGACAAGCGCAAATATTACAATAACAATATTCTCACGATTGCAATTACTATTATTTAAATAAACAAAAAATGAAATGACAAAAAGTGACGTTATTATTTTTAATAGGGAAATGTTTAAAAATAACGTGATTACCCAAGCCGGATATTGGAAACACATAAAATAACGTTATTTTAATCGAAAATGATCATTTCCTCAGATGTAAATAACGTTAATTTACGTTAAATGACGTCACAAAATAACGTTATTTAACGTTATGAAACGTCGTTATGAACTGACATTATTATTTTCAATAGGGTTAATACGAAAAAAACGTTATTTTGCACACCACCATCTTAACTAAATAATGACGTTATAGCTTATTCCGAATTTCCACGATAGAAAATTCACGTTATTTTTAATTCCCCTTTCTTAATAAGAAAATTACGTTATTGCTCATTACGAATTTCCGCAATAGAAAAATGACGTTATTTTGCACACCCCGTTCTTAATAAGAAAATTACGTTATTGTTTGAAACCTATTGAATATAACATTATTTTGCGTTAAATAACGTTAAAAAATAACGTTAAAAAGTGTTCCAAATTATAACGTCTGCAATAACGTTATTTCATAACGTTATTCCATAATGTTATTTTATAACGTCATTATTAGCAATAGGGTAACTATAAAAATCAAAACTATAAGTTCTTAGATAAACTCAATTGTACGTATTGTTTTAGCATGTTAAAACAAGCTTTTATAGCTATAACAGATTTTAAATCAGGTGAAGACCGATATATTCAAAATGTAGCTTACTTATTTCAATTATATTCTTCGCTCTCATTTCTATATGTAGTCATTATTATAGTAGTGATTAAAATCTATGGATATTTTACATACATTTTTTAGTACATTAATACAGTAGTTATTATATAAGCTCTAGTCTTTGTAAACATGTATTTTTTGCAGATATTTATTCCATTTTTAATGGAATCAAATGGAAGTTGATATTATATATATATTTTATACTTTCTTTGATATTATGCTTTAGCAGTAAATTCAGTATTTATAAATTTTATGGCTGTGATGAATAAATATTTAACGATGAAAGTAAATTAGGTTGTCAACTATAATACAGAGTGTAAATAATAATAGAAAACATTTAACGTAATTCAACAGAGTGTACCAAGAGAAAAGACGTTGAAAGATTCACAGTTTGCACTTCCAACGCCTTTTTCACATACCCCAAACTCAATATAAATAGTTTAACATAATACAGAGTAGTTTAGCATAGGAGTCTGTCAAATAACAAAACAAGCAAATAGTTAATTTAATAGACAGGCACCCCAAAAGCATTATTAATATCCCATATTGGACCCACAAATAAAACTTTCAAACTATAATTTAAAAAAATTAAAGCAACGCGCTTGCACGAGGCACTGAGTTCATAAGTATTCCTCTATTCGTGCACAAACAAAACTTGGTCGCCAAAAGTCATTATCAATTCCATAGGCAATAAAACAAATAATTAAGCCAACACACAAACTAAATTCAGTGTGCACAGTTATTGAGACCCACTATTTACACATCAAAACTTAGTCGAACCCAAGAAGAGCAATCTGAAAGAGACCGCCTTTGCTCCAAAAGATGAACTCAATCAGATAGGTCTGACATAAACATACACCAATGAGTCCATTCAAATCCAGGGAAACAGAGCCAAAGAACACAAAACACTTTAACATAAATTAAATTATTATCTGAATTATCATATATATTATGTGAATTATATTATCATGTGAATTATTATTAAATTATTATGTGTAGGAAAAAAAATGAAAATAACTATACCATTTTTTGCTTGTTCTCGACAAATTGCACTTAAGATCCACAAATTCACACAATAATTATTGAAAAACACCATAGTGATTTACACTTCTTCACACATATATATAATTTAAAAACTACAAAAAGTCAAAAGCACTGGTCAAGTCATGTAAATTAATTAAATATGTTTATTAAAACACTCTACAACACTGTTGTACTTCTCACTACAGAAAACTTTAGCGAAAACTTGCGCACTAGCTTCGGCATGCCATTCCTGGGGAGACGTCAAAATCCTCTTAAGACGTAACACACGAATTTCGAAGCAGCATTGACACAGTGACCTGAAAACAAAAAGACGAAATTCTTTTAACAAAGCACCGGTGCTTTAAATCAACAAAAAGTCTCAATAATTTAAATAAAAAAAATAACTCATCTGACTCCAAACAGCAATGATCGACCAAGGGAAAGCACAAGTTTCCCATCACCACAGTGTACAAGTCCCAAAAGAAATCACTCCTCGGAGTAGCTGACCATCCATAGTTGCTCCTGAGTACGAGTTTCGATCCCGTAGCAACAATTTTAAAAAACTTTAGCAGCGACAAAGTTAACCACGCGGGAGGTTTAACACTGACGGCATAGCAGACGTAACGTCGATAACCGCAGGACTACAGAGCGACTTACCGACGCCACAGACTGAGCACGCGCGCACACTTTTAGAACTAGGTCGCTAGTGACAAACACTAGTACCACTGCCGCGGCCATCTTCAGTGAGCATATGCACATTAATTTTTAAATTTACTTAATTAACTTATTCAGTTGATGTTAACTATTCTTTGTAATCTAGGTATTACATACCTTTTAAAAGTAGTGAAATCTCCCCCCCCCCCTGCAAAAAAAAACCTTTTCAAGGTAAAAGGCTGGCAACTATAAGGTCGTTTCTTCATGTAAAACTTGAAGATTAATTTTGCAACTCTTGATATCTCAATGTCACAAAAATTCTAAGTGTTTTCTCTATCTATACAGTTATTTCATTATATTAATCAAAGTTAATTTTTAAAGTCTCGATATCCCTTATGTGGTGAAAATTCAAAGTGCTTATTCTAAAAGTCTATTTTCATTATGTAAATTAAAGTCAAACTTTCAATAATAATGTAAATAATATTCTAGCAGGTTTATTGTGTACGTTTATTACTTTTCCCTTAGTAAAGGTTGATAAGAAATGTGATTATAATGCAATGATTAAAAAGGTATTTCCAATTAGTTCAACAAATAATTATGTTAATATATGTGTCTTCTTTTACTTCGTAAATGAGTGAATCACAGACACTGAAAGAACATGATGCTTATTCATGAAGCTGAATAACTTGAAATTTTCATCTATCTATGTCAATATGAATGTGTAAACATCTTTGCTTGAAGGATCTGTTGGACAGACTACGATTTTTTTAGTGTTTCTTCTCTATACCTTCGATTTTACATAAATTTCAATTTTAATATAGCAAAAGAAAGTTATGATATCAATAAAGAAATTGGCAGGTTTTTGTTATAAGAAGCAATTGAGTTGATATAAATAAATAATTGTTTAAATCGGAGAAGGATTATAAATATATATGTATTCATCATTATAAACACTCGACCAAATTGTGACATGTGAAAAGGTGGATAGCCTGTGAAAAGGTACTGTCGGTAGAATTGTCGGAATAACTGCGATTGCCGCCACGTCCAGCGCATTCCAGCTGACGTTTAATGACTGATCACTCTTACGCCGTATTTACTGTGGGAGGTTAGGTCACCGTACTTCCGTTAAATAGAGCGTTCCGTGACCGGTCACAAACATGCGCAAAGCATAGCACTAATTCGATATTATTCAAAGTTCAATAGTATCCGAGTGTACATATAGGAATGATGTTCTTACATGACATTATCACATGAAAAATGTGCCCATAATATATTACAGTATTGTTTCGCATTACGAAAACTTTTTCGATTATTTATGGAAGCAACGAGCGGATACACAATCTACTCTATTCAGTTATTCAGTAAATGTGTTGCTATCCTTATTTCATGAAAAATCTATGTCCAAGACGATAATTTGCAATTAAATATAAGATTTCGCCAACATGTCGTCGGCCGAGCGGGAGCCTCCTGATCGGCCTCCGTGTACATATTACAACAGTCACACGAAACAACTGGTTACAACAGTAATTTGTATTATTTGTGAAAGTGCTTACCATAAAAATGAATTTAATAATTTAAAGGGTCACAAAAAATACATAGGGACTCATTTAGTAATATGCCCTGAGCATAACATAAAGGATGTAACCTCAATAACAGGTGAACATATGTTAAGTGATGTGGCTAAGAAATTAATTGCAACCTTGAAAATGAAATCAACTGAAGAAGTAAGAGAAGAAATTTTGAAAGATTTACAAGAAAAAACAATTGAAAAACACAATAATACCATAGAAAATGATTTGGACAAGGATAGTGAAATTGATGCATTAATTCAAGAAAATACCTTATTAAAAACATTAGTGGAAGAACTGAAAGACAAAAACCAAATACAAAAAGAGTATATAAACATGCAAAAACAAATACCAGCAATTAATAATCAATATGTTAAAAGTTATTCTGAAGTAATCAATAACATAAAACCTAAGCCTAAAAGAATACCTAAATTAACAATAAAAAATAAGGATAAAAATAGGAATGATACAATGAAACTCATTAAAAGTTGTATTACAAAGGAAAAAACAATTCAAACAAAATACTTAAGACAGAAGAATGACAATGAATTTGAAATAAGCTGTAAAGACGAAAAAAGTGTTGAAGCAGCGAAAAAAGTGTTAGCGAGTGCAATACAAGAAGTCGAAGTGAATGTAGAACAGCAAGGTAATCCAAAAATTAAAATAGTTGGTATTAATAATGATTCTGGCATGAATGAAGCACAGTATGAAGAAGACATAAACAATAGAAATTTTAATGAATTACAAACTAGTGCTAAATTACTATATAAATATGCTAGTACTAGAACCAAAACGGATACTATTTTTATGGAAGTAACGTCTGAAATCTACAAACATATTAGAGAAAACAAAAAAACAAAAAAACAAAAATTTTTATTGGATACCAATAATGTAGAGTTTTTGACCTAATAAATCTTACACCATGTTATAAATGTACAAGATATGGTCACAGCACATCTAAGTGCATAAATGACAATGTGTGTATAAAATGCTCTGAAAATCATCATGTATCAGAGTGTAAAAATGATAAAATTGAATGTGCTAATTGTATTTATAATAATAATCAGTACTGAACAAACTTGACAACAAATCATCTTTCCACTGATCGAATCAAATGTGCCATACTCAAAAAAAAAGTGAAAAAATACATTGACTCTATTGACTACCCGATGGCACTGTTTTACCAGCTTATGATGAAACAAATGCTATTAAAGTAATTAATAACATACAAACCAATAAACTACTTTATCAAAGGAAAGATAACACAGTCAAGAAGATGATCATTGCTCATAATAACTACGATAAGCAAAAATCTACTAAGCAACAACAGAAACAATTCAATGCTGATAAAAATGGAAGGGATGCAACTAATTCAAGATATTCAACAAAATGTTCAATATGAAGAGCGTATATATAATGATATTAAGGTTTTTAATAAAGAGAGACAAAAAATAGTAGCTTAGTACTACATATAAATATAAGAAGATTGAATCGCAATTTGAAATATCTGGAAATTTTTATTAAAAAACTTGAAATCAAACCTTTCGTTATTGTATGTTCTGAGGTATGGAAATTAAAATATTATAATTATCTGAAAATGGAAAACTACATTATATATTATAATGAAGGAAACTTAAACCAAAATGATGGTGTTGTTGTATATATACAGAGTGATGTTGAACACACTTTTGAAACAATAGTTATAGATAAACTTAAAATAATAAATACTAATATTAAGCTAAAAAGTAAAAGAAATCTAGAAATTTCTTCTATATATAGATCTTATGATCTCAGTATTACTGAATTTCTAAATAACATGAAACAGTATTTGCAAACAAAGAGGAATGTAAAGAATCATCTAATAGTAGGTGATTTTAATATTAATATTTTGAAGCATGATAATATAAGTTTTGAATTTTTGAATAATTTTTTGGAATAAGGCTTTCTTCCAACTTTTACAAAAACAACTAGGCCAACTACTATTAATGATGAAACTGGAACATGTATTGACAATATCTATATCAAAACTGATTTTTTAAATGCAAAACCTCTAATTTTGAAATATCATATAACGGATCATTATCCAATTTTTCTAGAAATTAAAAATGAAAGAAACAGTAACAGATTAACGAATAATCAATTGAGGTATGGATACAATTATAAAGATATATTGAATAAAATTAATAAAATTGAATGGTATAAATTTAGAGACACGCATGATCATAATTTAATATTAAAAAATATAAATACAGACATACAGAATTGTAATGAAGACTCTAAGTATATCATAAAAAACAATAATACATCAAAAACAAAACCTAGAAAAGATTGGATAACGATAGCTATAATAAAATCTATCAATACTAAAGAAAACCTATGTATGAAACTTAAGAAAAACCCTGACAATGAAGAGATGAAAAAAAAAATATAAGGATTATGTCAAACGACTTAATAAAGTAATAAATGATGCGAAAAATAAGTTTGATAAAGATATTGTCAATCAGAATAAAAATGAACCTAGGAAACTCTTGAAACACATAAATGAGAAAATTGGAAGAACAAATAAACAAAGTGATAATGGCATAAAGAAAATAAAAATTAACAATAATATTATAAGTGATGAAAGAGAGATTGCGAGTCATTTTAATACACACTTTTGTACTCTTGGAGAAAAATTGAGTAAAAGTATAAATGTACCACTACATGAAAATCTGCAAATTCCGAATTATAATAGTAAATCAATTTACATAATGCCAACTTATAAACAGGAAGTATTAAATATAATTTATAAATTGAAATCAAAGAATGGCGGAGTTGATGGTATTCATGCTAAATTCTTGAAAAAGTTAAATAATGTAATTGCAGACCACTTGGCCTATGTATTTAATTTATGTATTGAAAAAGCAATTTGGCCTGATAGTCTAAAAATAGCAGAAATTGTACCAGTGTTTAAATCTGGAAAAAAAATGAAATGGAAAACTATAGACCTATATCACTAACTTCAAATATTACAAAAATTTTTGAAAAAATTATACACTCGAGAATTATTGATTTTATACAAAAAAGTAATATACTAAGTAAACAACAATTTGGATTTATTAAAAATATAGGTACAAGAGATGCACTACAGAACTTGTCGAAAATAATCTATGAAAATTTAGATAAAAGCAGACCCATAGCAATAACTTTCCTTGATTTGGCAAAAGCTTTTGACACGGTAGATCATAAGATATTAATGGATAAACTATTGGCACATGGAATGAGAGGGAATGGATACAAGTTATTACAAAGCTATCTAAGTGATAGAAAGCAAAAAACCAAAATTGGTAAAGTTTATAGTGAATTAACATCAATTAACATTGGAGTTCTGCAAGGAACAATACTTGGCCCACTCCTTATATTGTATGTGAATGACTTGCTTACTATCATGCCTTTAAACACAATTATGTCGTATGCTGATGACACTGCTGTCATTGCTATTGATAAGACTTGGAAAGATGTAGAAATAAAAATGAATAAATATTTAGATAAAGTTTCGATTTGGCTTAGATTAAATAAATTAACACTTAATGTACTAAAAACAGTATTTTTGACTTTTGGAAGTTATTGTAATAGTATGCCTTATGATTTAAACATTAAAATTAATAATGAGTCAATAAGTAGAGTAAATGAAACTAAATACCTTGGTATTATTTTTGATACATACATGAAATGGGACAAACACATTGAATATCTTATCAATAAAACAAGATACCTTACTTATATATTTAGTAAGATATCTAAATTCATGGATATTAACACTCTAAATATCATATATTATGCTCTTTTCCATACTATTATAAGTTATGGAATAATTACCTGGGGAGGTGCATATCAAAATGTTATTCAATTGTTACAAAAAGCTCAAACATGGATACTAAAAATAATTTACAAAAATACTTTTCAACAAATATATCCTTTTAACATTGATAAACAATTTGCGTATGTAACTCTACTCTATCATTATAATGTGCTTAAAGAGAAATTTTTAAAATCAGAAAGTAAAACTAAAGGTAAATTGATAATACTTCCAAAATATAAAAAAACTGTAAGTAAAAAACAAAGTTATATTAATGCGATTTATGTTTATAACAAATTACCTAATAGCCTAAAGACTTTAAGCATAGAAAAAACTTCTAGTTTAAAGACTTTAAAAAAATGGATTAGCAATTATGAATAGTTGTTTATACAATACAAGTATTATTACCAAAAAAATAGAATGTCATAATTTTACTGAATGGTTAGAACATTTATTATTTAATGTGCATCTAGAAAAGAACATTCATAAGAAGGATCTTATAGATTCTGTTGAAAAATTGTATCATGAAATAATACTTAAAGATATTTTTGATAAACCTAAAACTAAATCAGTTTTCTTATTAGATATTAGGACATATATATGCTATAAAAAGTTTTGTAAGTATGAAGATAGAAATCATAGGAGAATTACTTGTTATAATTATAATAAAATGATCTCATCATATTCAATCTACTCTTTTGTTAAGAAACTAGAAAATATAACGATTCAATTAATTATGCTGTGGAAAAAAGAAAATGAATTACTTATAGATAAACCTAAATTTGTACATTTTGTCAAAGAAACTAATGACTTAACTACTTGCTTATCAAACACTGAAAAATATAAACCTATTGAAACTCTATTTGATGAAATTGATGAAATTATAGAGAAAAACAGTGTAATAACTAGACACAAAAAATCAACGGAAGCACCTGGTAATAAAATTGATACAATTAATAAAATTAGAATGACTTATGGTGATATTAACTATATTTGAAGTAATAAAGCTATTTTTTATTTTAACAGAGGTAAAAGAGGAATTCAACAATACACAAACTCATTGCATTCAATCAAAAATCAACCAGCCGGTAAAGATATTGTTGTAATTGATGATATTGTTTTTATTTCAAATTGTAAACGTGACTCATCACAACAACATAAAAACATGTTTCCTCATTATAGAGTTACTTGTGCAGCAGGTCTTACATGTCCTGCTAATCTAAGTAACATCGATAAAATAATTTATGCACGAAATCACAATGCATCTAATGAATCTTATACCACTGCAAGAGCGATGCTCATTAGACTTTGGTAGTGTAATAACAGTAAAAATTCACAAAATGGTATTATATTTTTCAGTTGTAATTGTATAATATATTTAAAACATTATTTTCTGTAACAAATAGTAGTTTTATTTGCTATTAATATACTTACTAATGAGTCGATTTTATATAATATAATCAAATTTACACAAAACCATTTAATAGAATCTCTATAAGTATTAATTTTTTCTATTTGAAAATTTCAAATTTTATAATTGGGCAATATTATTAAATTAGTAAGATATAATATTATGTATAATAATTTTAGTTAAACAACAATCCAATAGAATCTATGATAAGTATTATTGTATTTTCATAAATGTTGAAATACATAATAAATTGTATGAGTGCGAGAATATAAAGCATTTTTATTTGGAAGTCCGATAAAGATGTTTTATATGTGAATGAATGTTTTTATTCTGAATGGCTATGTATTTTGTTAATATATAACAAAATAGTAGCAATAATTATGTTAAATTTTAGTGTTATTTTGTTAAACCAGACCTGTAAACAGAAATTAAATTTTCTCTGCAGGATTGCGGCATAACAATGGATTATCTAACGATAATTATTGTACATTGTAATGATTCACTCTAATGTTTACTTTAATCATATACCGAATGATTTTATGTAGCACTGGTTAAAATAAATAAATAAATATATAAAAAAATTAATTTAATTCATACAAAAAATCGATCCCACATTTAAAAAAAACAGTAACAAATTCTAGCATGTAGAACGCAATTTTTTTTATGGAAAAACTTGCCGTCCCGTCCTATCATAGATAATCGATGAACTACTAAATTTCAGTGTAATCAACAATCTCATAAAATGTTTAATATACTTATAATATATGTTTTGTAACGGGGATTGTCCGCGTTAAATGTAGATTATTCTACTTTGATTCTCCGTGGGTTTTAGATAAAGGGGAACAGGGCTAATACGTAAAACTCACAAATGAAATACACACGTGACGTTCGGTAAAAGGCTATTGTATATATTATGTCAATTAAATCAGAGAATTACAACAAAATAAAACAGTAGGCTCTCACAACGGTGTAGAGTATCTCTCCACTTACACGCGTAATCGCAATTGTCTATCTAACGTCTAACCTAACGTTACAAGCTTCTCTCTCATACGCACTCTCTCACCAGGCGACGCGATCAGCAACACATCAACTCTCGTACAGCTCTAGTGCGCCGGAACATCTGTAAAGTCAACTCACATGCAAATATATAAAAACATATGTATTAGAATAAAATATGCATGCGGCGTGACGATACTCGTCACATGCCCCCCTTCCAGACGCTGGGTAGCTTTTACAGCGTACCAGCTCTCCAATGCTCTCACCAGCATGCAAAAACGACCGAGATGATAAAATAATAAAATAATAAAGCATTTCTTTGCAAAATAAAAACAAAAGAAAATAAAATTTCAAAATAAAGCGTTTCAACTCAAACACATGCAAAAAAAACAAACTTAATTGCAAGGAAAAAAAACAAATCAAACTTTTCATAAGGGCTAAATAAATTAACACCATTAGCTTTCTTTTTTACAAAAGTATATTCAAAAAACGTAAACCCTAAAGTTAGCGAACTCGCACTACTAGCCTACCGAGGCTATCGAGTTGTTGCTGTAACTCATGGTCCTGAATAAACGATGGTTGTTGTCAGCAAAATTCCGGGGTTCTTCTACCTAATACCCTACTCTATCCTAAACATTCGCCCCATTTGATCGCGTACGTCTTGGAGACAACTCAACTTGTGGTTCTCGTTGTTTACTAGAACCTTTCAGTCGACCGCGCTTCGCATGAAGTTTCGGTGAACCTCTATTTTCAGTTTCGGATGCGTCAGACTCTGCGAGAGTCGCTTCCTCCCCCCCAGGAGCCCTCGTATCACGAGAAACGACGATTCGTGTTTTCCGCGGCCTACCACGCTTACGTGGAACATCCACGTTTTCACTCAGTGCAATATTTCGCCCCTCACATTCATTCTCTTCGCTAACGGTCGCTTCCTTGGTGATCGAAACATCTTCTTCTACAGGATCACCGTCTTCTTCCTCAGAAGCATCAATAGAGTTTTCATCTTCACCTTGATCTTCAGCAAACGCAGTATCTTCTCCTTGAACATACGGTTTGATGTCGACAACATGTATCTTCTCAAAGCATTCTCCTTGCTCATTAATCATTGAATAAACATCTCGTCCAATTCTAGCAGTAATCTTGAACGGACCAGCAAATTTCGGTGCAAGTTTAGCATTAATGCCTTGAATTGCAGACGATAGAATGCGATTACGCTTCCAGACCAAGTCACCGATATTAAATATGACTTGTCTGCGTTTCGCGTTGTAATATCGTGCCTGCTTCTGCGATGCTTGTTCGATATTCTTCTCAACATCCAACTGCAAATCAAATAATCTACACATTCGCTCTTCCCAGTTCTTCACTGCGATCTTCTGAGCTTCCTCTCTAGCAGCTTTTTCTTCTTTCCGCTTGGTACTAAGCGGTGGCGCGGGTTTCTTCCCATATTTAGGAAAGCTGGACTAACTCCTGTAGACTCTTGCACAGAAGTATTATATGCAAAGGTTAACTCGGGCAAATAATTATCCCGGAGCTTATGTTCCTCCTCAATAAAAGCAGTGATCATCGTTTTGAACGTTCGATTTACACGCTCAACCGGATTCGCCTGTGCGTGATATGGCGATATCATCTGATGCTCAACGCTGCTTTCTGTCAAAAACTTTTTCATAACCTTGTTACGAAATTCTGTACCGTTATCCGACAGAAATATTTCCGGAGTACCAAATCTTAAAAACACACGCTCTTTCAAAGCATTTTTAATACTAATACCATCAGCTTTACGCAAAGGTATCACCTCAATCAACCGAGTAAAAACATCTAACAGGATCAACAAATAGGTATATCCATTCTTAGATCTAGGAAATGGACCCATCATATCACCGGCTACAACTTCCCATGGACCAACCAGTTTCTTATTTTTCATGGTCCCAGCAGGTAACAACTGTTCCACTTTACACTGTTGGCACACAGTGCATGACTTCAAAAATTTCTGAACATCTTTATACATTCGCTTCCAGTAAAAATATCTTGCGACTCGCTCATACGTCTTGCGACGACCCAAATGTCCGGACGTGGGCTCGCAATGCGATTCACGAAGTATTTGCAATATTTTGTCTCTGGACACGACCAGCTTCCAAGCATCCATATCTTCTAAAACGTCTTCTAGAATTGGTTCAGGCTTGTAATGATACAACTTACCAGCAACAATCTTCCAATCTGGAAGCTCGTGAGGCTTTTCTAAAGTTTGCTGATACATCTGTACGTACCACTGATCTTTAATGGTTTGTTGAATGTCTTTTAAAGATGCAATTCGTTGTTCATCTAAATCGTCTTCTTCAAACATCCGCGATAACGCATCTGGGACAAAATTTTCTTTGCCAGGTCGATATTCAATCTCATAGTCATATGACTGCAACTCCAATGCCCATCGAGCTAATCGACCATTAGGATTACGTAGATTACAAAGCCATTTTAAACTTGAGTGATCTGTAACTACTTTAAAATGATAACCCTCCACATATGCACGAAATTTCTTAATTGCCCAGAGAACGGCAAGACATTCCCTCTCGGTAACTGAATAATTACGCTCCGCAGAGGTTAGAGTGCGACTCGCATAAGACAAGACGTAATCCTTTTCATCTATTTCTTGCATGAGTACCGCACCAATGCCGCTGTCGCTCGCATCAGTTTTGATAATAAATTGATGATCAAACGATGGCCTGTGTAACACAGGCGCTGTCGCAAGTATTGTTTTCACTTGCTCAAACGCGTCCTGTTGCTCTACACTTCAAGTGAATTTTGCTTTGCCACGTAGCACTAGATTCATCGGCTCCGCGACATCGCTCAACCGATCCAAAAACTTCCGGTACCAGGAAACCATTCCCATGAATCTCTTCAATTTGGTCAGAGTATTCGGAACCTGATACTCCAGAATCGGTGCAACTTTCCGAGGATCTGGACGAAAGCCCTCACGATTCACAATGACGCCTAAGTATTTAACTTCGTCACAGCAAAACTTACTTTTTCCTCGATTAATAATCAACCCAGCTTCCGCGATTCGCTTCAGAACTACATCTAACCAATGCAGATGCTCATCGAAAGTCTCGGTTGTGATGATAATGTCATCCAAGTAGGAAAAGGCGTACGGCTCTAATTCAGGTCCAATGAGCCGGTCACTCAGCGTTTGAAAAGTTGCAGGCCCGCCTACTACACCATAAGGTAGACGGGTGAATTCAAACAAACCCATCCCAGATACAATAAATGCAGTTAAATGGATATCTTCTTCTTTCATTGGTATCTGGTGGTATGCTGCACTGAGGTCAATTGTAGAAATATATCTCGCCTTCTGAAGCTTACTCAAGATGGTATCCATGTATGGCAATGGATACGCGCTCGCGGTTGTAACAGCATTAAGCTTCCGATAGTCAACGCAGAATCGGTAGGTACCATCCGATTTGCGGACCATGACTACGGGGCTTGACCAGCTGCTGTTAGAACGGCGTATGATTCCCGCGTCCAACATCTCTAGAACTTGAGCATGCATCTCTTCCTCAATCTTCTTTGACACTGGATATTAACGTTGTTTAATTGGTCTCGCAGACCCCACATCAATACTGTACTAGATCAGATGTGTACACCCCAACGGTACTTCCCCAGCTGGAAGCCAACTGTCTAACAGCTCTTGTAGGCGTTTTCGCTGTTCTGAGGTTACATCGGCCAAACCGATGGCTGCGAGAGCGCTTGCTACTCCTTCTGAGAGAGCAGAAATCTCTAGATGAACTGATTCGGTGACACCTTCTATTTGTAATCTATTCTCTCTAGGTAAAAGAATCGCGTTAAATGCTCGCATAAAATCTGTTCCGAGTATACATTCGGAATCAAGTGCACTTAAAACCATAACATTTAAGATTCGCGATTGGTCTAACACTGTGAACGGCAATTGAACATTACCGTAAATCGGCACAAGCTGTCCATCAGCGAGTTTCGCACCTGGTCCAGTATAAGGAACAATAGCTTTTTTCAGCGCTGAAGCTATCTGTAATCCAATCGGACCTAAAGCGGTGTGCGCAGCTTCCGAGTCACAAAGTGCTCGTAAATGAAAATCACCAATAACCACTGGCATCCACCAGCGACTGCAGTCAATATTGGATGGATCAAATACTGTAATAAGCATCACTGCTTCTTCAGTAGCCGAACTTGCTTCTTGGGAGGCCGCCACAATAATAGGAGAAGTATGGGCCTGACCTACTTGCTCCCTTTCTCGTTTCCCGAGTCTTCTGAGTTCTTCTCAGCCGTCTTATCATCAGAGTTCTTCTTCTGCGAGCACTCCGGACAAGTTTTAGTTGTATGTCGCGGCCATCCGCACCCATAACATCTAACAAAAGGTTTACATGGACCCCAAGAGTCCTGGTTTTTATTATGATCACTTCTTGATTTCCTAGGAGCATCTTTCTTCTCTTCAGAAACAGCACTTATCTTTCCTGATTGACTGTCAGATACTGTAGTCGCCGTCTTTGCTTGCGACTTCGCTCCTTTAGAGATAGACTTCTTACCTCGGTACCCTTGTGAAGTAGAAGCTGAGAGTAACCCCAACCCAGCAATAGTATTTCGCACTGCCACCTTTATATTTTCACCTATATCACCAGGATTCGCGATCGTCGCAACAGGTACTCCGCCTTTAGTCTCCTCCAAAGTCTCCCGAACAGGTTTTTCTTTATAAGCCAGTTTCGGCAATAAACATCTGTTAGGTGATGGAGGAGGCTTATAGTGATTCTTATCATAAATCAACTTTTCAGCGTTCCTAGCCAACATGATAAGGTCTCCTATATTCTTCACTTTTCTTCGAGGCACTTGCATTCTAACTTCTGCCAGCATATTATCATATATCATTTTCAGCTGTACTGCAACCTCCGGCGGATCATCAAGCCTACTCATGATCGCTAGCATCGCTATGATGTGATCACGTACTGGTTCATTTTTTCCTTGTGTGCGCGCTTGCGCTTCCGCTAATAACTTCATCTGAATATCTTGGTCCATACCGTAGCTTTGCCTAGCATCACTGGAAAAATCTTTCCAAGTCTTCCAAGTTTGACGCATTTGTCGACACCAGATTAACGCTCCGTCCGTCATAACATGGAGTAACGCATTCAATGAATCCGTATCATCTAAATGCGATGACGCCCTACATTCATTCATTCTTTGAATAAATTCTTCAATGCAACTATCTTTACCACCGTCAAACTGGATTTTCCACTCACGAGCAATTTTTCCAACATCACGATACGTTGGTCTCGACATCGACGAATATTCATTAACTGCCTTACTCGTCGAAGCAGCTGATCCTCCCCCCCCGAGACACACCTTGGGGTTCTGCACTTAATGGTAATTCATTCGTTCCAGCCTTCTGAATTGTATGACCGGACACAAATCTTGTCGCATTCGGGTTCAACTTCGTGCAATGAGCATCAGGTTCTCTATGCACAACAAACGTGTCTCTGAATTGAACTTGGAACTTCTCAAAGTCTTCTTTTAATTTGCAATAATAGCCGCTCAGCTCAACGATGGATCTTTCCATTCCAGCAGCATACGCATTCCATCTGGCCTCTGAGGTTTTGGCCAACTCGCGCTGTTCAGCTAATTCTTGTCGCAGTTTTGCTTTCACTTCATCCTGATTATCTTGATCTGCTTTTTTATCTTCTAAGTCAACTTGATCTTTATCGACACCAACATTAGTGCAAGGGTTTCGCTGTTGAAGATCTACAATTTCTTCAGCTTCCGTATGCACATCCACTACTGTAACCATAGGATGTACTCCCGAAACGTCAACTTCTTCTTCACTAGAAACTCTGGTCGACTCTAGATCATTATTCCTGAGTATCTGGAAAATGTCATCTACCGTCTCTTCATCTTGCTCTTCATTATCATCTAAAACTGATGCTTCTGATTCTAACGTCGTCGGTAACCTCAATCGTACCCATGTCGTTGACTTCGTCTCATTTGATACATTTTCTTCTCTCAAAATAACCTTCTGAAAAATTGCGTATCTTCTCGACATGGCGATATCGCTAGGCTCATTCGTCATAACAAAATCATACGCAGTGTAATCACCGCGCAAACGCCTAATTAACCTACCAACATTACTGTATCTACTCGTGTCAATTACTAAATCAAATCTCTGCAATAAATCATATACTCTATCCTCTGACAATGACATTGCCCATCTCTCAATTTCTTGATCCGCTTCTTCGAAAATATTAACGCGCATCGCCATTTTCAAAATTCGAATGCGATCCCGCTAACTTAAACGAATTCTTTTCGTCGAAATCAAAAAATATACAAGAGACAAATTACGAAAGAAATAAAATAATAATGACCAAAATTTAAATAATTGAAAAATAACCTATTTCGCGTGTCGCTCTTAATTCAGTCACAGCCTCCTTCGTTCGACAATCTGTGCAATTCCAAATTACACTTATGTAATTTACCAACAAAACTACGACCAGACAAGGGAAAAAAAAATTCAAAAGAAAATTTTCCGATTCGAACGAAAATTCCAAAATAAAATTTACAACAAAAACAAAAATCTTATTACCGAGCTGTACTCGAATTAAGAGTTTACTGTTTTACCAAAATTTAAATTGAAAAAAATTTCGCTTAAATTATATCACGAACAAACAAAATAAAATAAAATATTTCGTCAATAATCTCAATTTAAATTCAATAAACCTACACCGAGAAATAAAGTTCACTTTCAAAACAAAATTCAAATAGAAATTATTATCTACACTGTCGGTAAATCAACGCTTCGCCGTTGCGATACGCTCCGCAAAGTATACCTGTATCTAACCCTACTTCGGTGATACACTGGTACACGCACACATACAATCAGCTGAGCGCGTATGCTATATAGCTGTTAGCAACGCCAAAATCACGCTAACACACACAATATATAAATCAGAAAACTGAACCAGTCGATTTGACTACGATTATATTACATAAATATAAATAATAAAAATAATATTTAATGTCAATAGGGAAAAACAATTATTTACACTTAATTGTTCAATCAATAATATTAAAAAAATTATTCCCCTAGTATAATCGCAATCTGAGATTCGATCCGCTATTCAACTATTAATCCAGTCATTACATATATTGATTAATCGCCAACATCAAGCATATAAATCACGCGACGAGAAAATAAAACTTATTTCCCGAAATAATATTTCAGCCAACGCTAAAATTTTCGATAGCTGGAAACGCGCAATGTTTACGTTCGCGGACGACAAGTCTAGCCGCGCGATGTAAACACAAGCCAACGTTCGCGCTCACTCGCTATACTATACACGCAATGTATATCTCCGCACGCTTATCCGCCTATAACGAACACTCGCGATTTCGCACTAAGTTTTTCCTACAAAAGTATTCCCTGCTCTAGCTAAATCTAACCACTGATGGGCGCCAATGTAACGGGGATTGTCCGCGTTAAATGTAGATTATTCTACTTTGATTCTCCGTGGGTTTTAGATAAAGGGGAACAGGGCTAATACGTAAAACTCACAAATGAAATACACACGTGACGTTCGGTAAAAGGCTATTGCATATATTATGTCAATTAAATCAGAGAATTACAACAGAATAAACGTACAAGTGTGCTTCGTTAGCACGCAATCTCACGGTTAATAGAAAGCTAATATTGTTGAACGCGCTGGTGAGAGTGAAAGAGAGAAGCTGATACTTACAGAAATAATGCGGAGGACGCTAACACGACAATCAGCCTAAAACTTCGGTCTCGCTTCGGTCCAGCTAGCTGGTAAACAGTAGGCTCTCACAACGGTGTAGAGTATCTCTCCACTCACACGCGTAATCGCAATTGTTGTACAATAAACAATAGCAACGAATAATCCTATCGCCGGAGTAGACGCTCTCCTGATATACGACACGCGCGCTCGATGCTCAAATCGAATCTAACGTCTAATCTAACGTTACAAGCTTCTCTCTCACACGCACTCTCTCACCAGGTGACGCGTTCAGCAACACATCAACTCTCGTACAGCTCTAGTGCGCGGGAACATCTGAAAAGTCAACTCACATGCAAATATATAAAAACATATGTATTAGAATAAAATATGCAGGCGGCGTGACGGTACTCGTCACAGTTTATATATAATATTTATGTATAATATAATATTATGTTAAACTGTGAGAACGATAGCCTCAAATAAAAATTGTAGTTCTATTTTTTTATTAAGTATGGATATAATACTAAAATATAAACATAAATGTTAATTTAATATTTTTTATCTTGATTTATTTCCGTAAACCCTTATATCCCCAAACCCCTATACCCCCAAACTCTTATACCCCCAAACCCCCACACCTCTATACCCGTAAACCTCTATACCTCCCAACCCTAAACTCTCATACCTTCATACACAGCCTCCACGTAGTGCCAGCATTTAAAATGTTAAATGAAATTATTTTATATTTCGCGCGTTTCGTGCAGTCATATGTGCATTTCGTGCCGGCTGAATGGCCAAAAATAAGTCCTACTAAAATTCTGAGTTTATATTTTCCAAAATTTACAATGGCTCTCGATTGCATTAACTTTGGTTATTTTAACCACATTAGAGGATCATTGAAGAAAGCCATTGTTATAATGTTAAAATTGAATGTAGGGAATTTTTAATCCAAGCAGTCAAACAAATCACAATCACAATTTGGTCACAAGAAATTGCTACAAAGTATTTTAAACGCGTTTGTCGTTCCTACTAGTGCGTTGTTAAAATTATTTAATAATAAAAAGTTGTGTAAATACGTCAGCAAAAGCAATGTAAATATTTTGGACATGTTTTTAGCAGAATAATTCAATTAATACAATCAAGTTGCAAATTATTTTGAAGTAGCAGAACGGAGACAGCTCAGTAGGCAGAGTGTTGGACTCCTATCGAAAAGTTCTTGGTTCGATCCCGACTCTCGGCTTTTCTGTCATCGGGACACCTCTATATTTACATATACTATGTTTAAGTATATATATACTTAAAAGTCTTATAACGTCAATGCTTCAGTGGTTCGGATCCCACTGTACACAATCTATGGATGCATTGTCTAGCTAAATTAAAAGTGACTTTCAAAACATATGTTGTATATAATAGCTTACCTTGTACGACTTGCCTATCTGAATTTCTAATTGCAGTATTAAATCTATTTTCTTTGCAGCATCGCTTATTAAAAAATGATCACAAATTTGTTGGATGGTAATTGAATCAATTTCCTCATTCTTTGAAACTAATATGCCAATTAAGAAATCTGCAGGATTATATAAATGAGGACACACATAGCCTATGCTGAAACAGAACATTAATAAATAAATGGTTTTCATGATTTATTTGCATTTACTATTGAAATAGGTGGCAACTTTGTGTATGTGAATATCACCAAGCATTCAAATCATACAAAATAAGGTGGTCAGAGTAATTCGAGACGACGATAACAAAAAAATTACTGCTGTGCATTACAATAGGATAGTTTTTATATATTCTCTCTCTGCATTTTTTTTAGTTTACTAAATAAATACTGATCACGTTAATCTTGTGTATGGTTAACCATTATTCTTTGGTATTGTAAGTATTTACAATAAAACAGCGTCACGGTAAAAAATCTGTCACTAGCGAAGATCAAAGACACGAATGTTTTTCTATCTACGTTTATATAAATATTGATTTGTTATTGCTAGTATTTTTTTTATTTTTACAGCCTTTTCAAATTCTCATATGAGTCTTATATGACTCTGCATTATCTGCGCTTGTGAGTATAAGGGCCGAATTTGACTTATTTGGGCCGCTAGGGTTTGTACAAATAAATTATTTTATTTGGGAGGATATCTTTGATCGTGATTGCAAGTATAACTATTAATTAATAAATTTTAATGGACTCTAAGTAGGCTTGATGCTTGTGTTGGTCCTTTAGTACCTTCTTACCTTTGTTGTTAAACTCAAAGTCCGGTTATACGGACACTGCCAATTTCTGCGGACGCTCTTACCAAAAATGGGGACACGCTGTTGAGAAATGTGGACACAATCTGATACGTGGACGCTTCTGGCGACAAATGTAGACACTTGCGGAAAAGTGCGGACACGTTTGTCAGTAGCGTGGACACGCCGTACAAAAATGCGGACACACTGTTGGAAAATGCGAACACACTATGAAAGCACGGACACACTGCTGACGTCAGTACAGATATGGGCCACATTATGTGACTGACGAAGTACGTAGACGCTTTCTGGTCTCTCTACTTGTTACTAGTTTTAGTCCTCTATGTTGAAGGGTTATGTACTAACATACTAATGAAAAGGGCGTCTAAGTTAGTATTAATGAATTATTAGCCGGAGGGACTTCGCTCGCTAATGCTCGCTCGGCAAATTAACAATAATTAACTTTTAATTATTAATATAATGTCAATTAATAATATTAAATTTATTATTTATTAATTTCAAATATAAATTATTAGTTATAAGTAAATTATTAGTAGTTATAAGCAAATTATTAGTAGTTATAAGCAAATTATTTTAATCATTCATAATGTCTAGACTGAGTTTGTGTAAATAAATGTCATTAAGTTTTTTCATCTATTATTTATTTGCAGACTCGCTCGCAAATAATAAACTTTATATAGAAACGGAAATGACTATCACTCGCGGATGTTTAATATTGAACAGAGAATCTATCGGTCTGTACGAGTACAAAATTCTTGTAGCCACGTACGGCCCACGAGCTTGTTATCGGCAACGGGGGTGCACACAGACGAAGTTAGGAATGGCCAGGGCAACCGCGCCAGCTCGACGCCAGCACGTATCTCGGTCTACGTCGGACTGGTTGACAAGCCGCACTATCGGCCGCAGTGCGTTCTATGAACAACACGAACGAGGAGCTCGTACTCAGATCGGCAAAATCTTCCCCCGTCAACCTCTTCCTCCTCCCAGTCCTCACCGCAAACAATCCTCCGATCCTGACAGATACAACGAGACAGACAGAATGACATTGCTACACACACCGAAGTCTACAGACAAAAATCAAGAGCAAAGCGTCACAGGCGAGACCAGCGGAACTACGAGCAACAATGCACATTCAACACTAAACAACGCAAGAATGGAGGAGTTCTATATACCAACCATAACGGCTTGCAATAACCAGGCCGATTACCTGGACTTGCAATTACCATCGACCTCAACCACACTATCAGCACTGAGGCTCAACGCGATACACACCAGGGAGCTGTTCATGCGAGAGACCAACAACACTATGCCCACAGGAGAAGTCACAAACCTCAGGGTCAGCTCGATCAACTCCAGGCCGAGCTTCACAGACAACAAGAAGCACAGGAAGCTCAGCTGCGCAAATAACAAGAGACGCAGGAGCAGAAGTTGTAAGAGATCCTTGATCGATTCCAATCGCACATTAGTCCAGAAAGTTGTGCTTCAAAAGTTATTAACAAAATTGTGCTAAAAATGATCAAAAATTCTAATTTACTTTCAAATTTTTCTTGTAATCTCAAAAAGTTTATGCAAAAATATCACACAAATAAACTTGTTCAGTATAAAATTTGCTACAAAGTAGAAGAAGTACTATAACGATAATTGCAAAATTGAGCTAATAATCGCCGAAGAAGTAAAAAACACAAAAATAATTAGCGCGGTTTTTCAATCAATAATTTACTGTGTTTAATGTTAATTAATCTTAATCGTAATTTAGAAAAAGCAAGTTTACATTATTGTTTATATTTATGCTTAATCGGAAGTTAAATAGTTTTTGCAAAATTTAAAAGTTAATTTAAAATATCCCTTTTTTGCGCATCTGTACAAAAAAAGTCCCTCACAGAAATTAAAAAAAATTCTTGGACACATTATGACAAGCCTCAACAACAATACACAGGATGAATTTTAAAAAAATATTTATTTATAAAGGCACAGGAGCACTTGAAATGAAAACATTTTTTTTTTCAATTGTTAACGAAATCTGCCGAGGTCGCGAAAAATAAACTTATTGAAAATTTAAAAATACCGTTAGCAAGGTCTTGAAAATCCTCATCGTCGAAGCATAAGTTTATTATGCTAAGTTTTATAGAAGCCGAGATTCGAAGCTTCAAAGTCTACAGTCAACAGCTGCAAATGTTTTATAGATATCGCCATTTTTTTCATCGATGACGAGTGTCTACTTACATATTACTTATATATTACTTTTCAATTAGTTAACAATTGAAAAAAAAAATGTTTTCATTTCAAGTGCTCGTTTGCCTTTATAAATAAATATTTTTTTTTAAATTCATGCTGTGTATTGTTGTTGAGGCTTGCCATAATGCGTTCAAGAATTTTTTTAAATTTCTGTAGAGAGACTTATTTTGTACAGATACGCAAAAAAGGGATATTTTAAATTAAATTTTTAATTTTGCAAAAACTATTTAACTTACAGGATTTCGATTAAGCATAAATATAAACAATAAAGTAAAATTGCTTTTTCTAAATTATGATTAAGATTAATTAATATTAAACACAGTAAATTATTCATTGAAAAACGCGCTTATTTTTTTTGTTTTTCTTTACTTCTACGGCGATTATTAGCGCAATTTAGCAATTATCGTTATCGGACTTCGTCTACTGAAACTCTTCGCAGTCAACGGCACTCCGATCGTCACCTTCGGAGTCACGCGCCCAGGAGCTGGACCTTGGCCTCGAACAAAAAATATGGAATTTCATCGTCACAGATCTGCTCTCCGCACACCACCTTCTACCGGATTTAAAAAACTGCAAGCTACTCGAAGGAAAGAAGATAACCACAGCACCTGCGTTCGTCAGAGAGGTCAACATACTTCAGATCTCTCTCGTGGCACCAGGCCAGCATTTCGCGGACATCATCAACAAATATCCTCGAGTGTTCGGGCTGGACCAATTCAACACAGCCAAGAAGCACAATATAATGCACCACATCGAGACGACAGGACCGCCAATCTTACAACGGGCGCGCTCATCTCACCCATCAAGCTGAAGGCGGCGAAGAAGGAATTCCAGAATTGGCATCTGCGACCGTCCGACAGCCCGTAGGCCAGCCCTTTGCACATGGTCCCCAAGAAGAACGGCGACTGGCGGTCATGCGGAGACTACAGGAAACTCAATAACGTCACCAGGACAGATCGCTATCCAGTTCCTCGCATAGAAGACTGCATAGCGTTTCTCCACGAGAAAAAAATTTCCTCAGCCCTGGATCTCCGTCAAGCATACCATCAAATACCGCTCGTACTGGATGACATCTCGAAGACAGCAGTCATCACACCGTTTGGCCTATACGAATTCCCGGTCATAACTTTTGGGTTTCGGAACGCGAGCCAAACATTTGAGCGTTACATTAAATCAGCGCTGGGACATTTAGACTTTGTCTTCGTCTACTTGGACGACATCCTCATCGCCTCAACCATATGGAGGAAAACAAAAATTGTTTTCCAGGGACAACTCCATCACTCCAGATGGTTTCAAGCCTAATCCAGAGAAGGTTAAGGCCATTCAAGAGTTCCCACAACCAACAACCATAGAGGCGTTAAGAAGATACCCTACCCTGGGAATGGTCAATAGTTACCTCATTCCTCACGCAGTGGACACACAAGATCGCTCCACGAATTGATCACCGGGGGTAAAAACGAGACAAACGTTCCGTCATCTGGACAGAAGAGGCCATAGCAGCTTTCAACAAATGCAAAAACGAGGTTGCAGAATTAAGCTCCACCGCTTTTCCAAGCGACTAGGCCGAACTCCGCCTCATCACCGATGCCTCAGACCAGCAATGGGCGCGGTACTCGAACAAAAAATTGGCGACTCGTGGACATCACTAGCCTTCTTTTCACAGAAATTGAACGCAGCACAAAAAAAGTACACCACGTACGTCAGAGAGCTCACAGCAATCTACGAGGCCCTCAGGCATTTACAATACTATCTGGAAGGTGTCGTCTTCAAGATCTACACCTACCACAAACCACTGGGATAGGTCCTTCAGCAATGTCCAGAGAAGATGCCAGCCATCCAGGCCCGCAGGCTCTCATACATCTCGCAATTTAACACGGAGATCCACTGTCTCCCAGGTCAGGAGATTGACGTAGCAGACACCCTCTCAAGAATAGAGACCTTCACAACTCCCACCAACTTTCACTGGGACGAGCTCAAAGACGCCGACAAACTCTGGCAGGAGGTAACAACCATCGAAGCCTTCTAGCTGCCCACGCTCTGCACAGAGAAACAGCTCAGTGTAAACAAGGCGATGATGCACAACTGCAGGAGATTCTCAAGAACCCAGATCACCCCATGAAACTACGCAAACTCACCTGGGGTCCGGTGCACTTCGCCTACTACTGCGACATCAGAGACGACGTCATCAGGCCCTACTGAACATTTTTCTCTTTTTTGGAAGGAGTACTGTAGGGGCCCGGCCCGCCGACAGGCGACAGCACCGGGATGCAAAGAGAGTAGCGAGAGCGCTGAGCGCAGCGAAGCGCGTCAGTCCACCGCCGAAAACACACCAGATCAGTGACCTGGAGAGAACAGGACACACCAAGGGAATAAACCCACGCATACAGAAAATCAAGCGTCTTTATTCCCCCGCGCCAGCTCCCCAATCCCCGCACCCCCTACATATATATTAGTAAGCTCAAACACATAGCATTTCGCTCACGCACTTTTCTGTTTCTTGAATACCTCGAGATCCAGTGTGTGATCTCGAGTGGAAAAGGATGTAAAATCAAAAATAAATTTAATTTTTCAGCTCGATTATTCTTTATCAGGCATTGCGTCTTACTAAAGAACAATCTTCGGTACGTGAGAATCAAGAAGACGACAAAAATAACAAACCTTCATCTGCCCTGAATCGCAGTGCATCGACTAAGGTGCAGAGAAGCAACGTTCATTGCGTCACGAATAATAATTTAAGGCTGTTGAACATGCGCAATGCATTACGTCATTGCAAATACAAATGGTACCTAATATTATAGTGCGGGAGTCCTAGGATTTTACCAGAAAGTTCGCGCAAGAGTATATTTTATCGCTGAAATATGTTGATAGCCACTTACTGAAAATAGCTAAAGTCTCGACTTCAGACCCGATCGGGAACATTGTTATTATTGCAAAATAAGTTACCAAAATGCATTTTGTTCAGTTTTTCTTGATTAACGTGTTTGTTACTCAATTTACACAAAAAAGGAAGGGACAAAGGCAGAGCTTGATCAGCATTGAATTTTCTATAAGATACATATATTCCTAAATGCAAAATTAATGTTACTCCCGGCTAAATTGTTAAGGGGTTATGCCTGAGTTGAACCCGTAAAAAAGACATTAATAAGTAATAGGCTGAAAAAAATTATTTATTAATAGTATAAAAAAATCTTTCTCCTACTTCAAATGTAGGTATTAAACATATTTTTAACTATTTTAAAAAATGTATATATCTATACTTACATTGTAAACAATTACATGTATGAATCATTAATTTTCAGCACTTTTTTCCCTTTGCCGTAGGATATCTCAGCATCCAGATGATGAATTGACACCAGACAGGATGTAAAATCTTCTGAATATGTTTCTTCACTGCTTGAGTGGAAAACTTTTCTACAAAAAATAAATTTTAAATATTTAGTAACTCATAAGATGATTATATCAGTAATTATAGTGAATATTACATATATTCACATACGCAACATTGACTTTTACCTTGTATTAGTCAATTCTGCTCCGTTCAAGCAGTGAAGAAACATATTAAGAAGATTTTCCATCCTGTCTGGTGTCAATTGATCATCTGGATGCTGAGATATCCAGCGGCAAAGGATCTAAAATCATAAAAATGGCAAAACTGAGAAAAATGCATTTAAAGTTTATCAAGATGCTTATGAATACTTATCGGGTAGTACTTACATGAACTGCTTAGCATATTTTTCTTATATTTTGGCATAAGATACCTACATATTAAGGCATATATAAAGACCCGAGTGCTGTATATGTAGATATACCAGTATTGAGAGCTGAAATTGAAATATAAATTTTTGATACGCATTCACAGTCAGTATGTTTCACATGAATATAATTATTGGTATTGCTTACCCATGACTTTCCAGGATTATTAACAATCACAGTAGACTTAGAGCTGGTTGGAGACTATCTATCACACAGGCATCTTGTACACATGATAATTATAGCTCGTACACCTAAAAATCAAGAATATACTCACAAAGAACAAATTCTTTACAAATTATATGTTGTTTATAGTCCAAACACTTATCTAAATTTGAAGACTAGTAGACTCAGAAGCTATCACAACAGCACAACATCCAGCTTACACTAAACTACAGACAGCAGACGAAACAGCTGATGTCTGACAGTCTGAATGCAAACTCGACTAAGTCGGTAAAGCAGTGATTTCCTTTTCCATATGCTGTAAAGTGTCTTTTTTCAGGCGGTAATTTAAATTTGCACGAATATTTTTTTACCCCTTTATAAGTTTGATTAAAAAATTACAAGACTAAATTTAAATCCTAAATTTATTTTATTTTGAAGATTCAAAATAAAAATAAAATCTACGATTTTATAAAAATTAGTTATTTACAGTATGTAATGATTCAGTAAATAATATATTTTTTTTTAAATAAAATTGCGTTTTCCAAAGGAGTTTGTAAACACATTTAATTTTACATTTTCTATGAAAAAGCAATTGTTTTAAATAATCAAAAGTGCTATAAGACAAAATATCAATAATACGCAATTTTGAAAAATTGTATTTTTTTAGTATTTTGCCTATAACTTTGTAACGGAATTTTTTCGGACAAAAAGGACTTGAGCAGCGTATTCTACATTAAATTTGCCTTAAAAAAATCAAATAAAAAAATTTTTGATTTTTTTGAATTTTAACTCAGGCATAACCCCTTAAATAAAATTTTTTTTTTCATTTTTCACATTGCCATTTTTATTATAAAATATGATTTTTATTTATCGGATTAGCCCTCAAAGATGACCTTTAATACAGACAACGTAAAAATTGAAGCACGATCTCGATATCTTAAAATGGCGTCTTGTTGCAAAATTATTTAGTCGAAAAGTTCAAATTGATGTCCAATTCGATCGAGAAAAGATAATTGAATCCAACTGCGTTTAATCAACAGCTTATGATATAATTAACAAACGGTAAAAATAAATTTTCTTAATATTAATATTTAGCAACATTTTCAATACAAAATTTTTTTTATTTCGGACAATTTTTGAGTTAGAGAATCGCGGCAAAATGCATCTTGAAGTTTATTTCTAGTTGAAATTTGGCACAGAGCTTGCCGAAATCGTACGCTAAATAATTACATTTTATCCGACAGTTCTACATGCTTTAGTTCGTCTAAAAGGACCAACAAAAAATGCGAATTCAGCGCGCGCGGCTGTTCCGGCCGAGCGGCGTGGTGGTGGAGGGAGCGCCGCTCGGCGCTTAGATGCAAATTTATTTTCACGGCAAGCAAAGGTCCTACGGTAATGCTTTCTTTTAAATTTACGTATTTTTTTCTCAGATTTCGCGTCATGTAAATGAAATTATCGTAGGTGTAGTACAAACACGTAAAATTTACATTTTTTCCACAAAAAAATCTTTTTTTACTGTATGTGTTTAAGAACTCTTTCAGTCGTTTATTATGGTTACATATTATAAAGTTACAAAATGACAAAAACAATTACTACGCCATTATAGGTTTGATACTTAATTAGTAAGGTAACGTGATCGGTTCAATTAATCAAAGGCATTTCATCACAGTTTTAAGGTTTGTTCGTTAGACCACTTTTGCAATAAGCAAAGATTCAAACTACTTAAAATCCCAAAGCTGGTCCAATGAATAAACCTGAAACTTGTTATGGAATCACTGTGACTAATTTATTTAATGAAAAATTAATTCTTTTCAATATTCAGGGAGTAAGAAGTACAATTAGCTTCCAGAATATAGATGAGCGAGCCTTTTTCTTAAGGGAAGTTTATCTTCTGCTATCGAAAACGTAAAACGAACACATGAGTTATCAAACCTATCAGTCGAAAGGATAACATGAGAAATTTTTAGTTGATACTATTGACCAGTTTTGAATATTACAATTTTGAAACATTTAAATGTCAATATTTCAAAACTGGTCAATGGTATCAAATTTCTCATGGTATCATTTTGATTTATGGGCTTAATAACTCATATGTTTTTCTTACCTTTTAGATAGCAGAAGGTATACTTTCCTTGAATAAAAGGACGATCATTCATATTCTGGTAGCTGCTTGTACTTTGGTATTTGGAATCTTTGAAGAACAGATAGAACTAAAAATGGCAAACTGCAACCAGAACACAAAAAAATTGATCCAGTGATACGCTTATTTGCCGCATAATTAAAAGAGCGAACGATTATATAATTTGATGGTCTTGTAAGAAAAATAAACAAACTTAGCAGACGCTACGTAAAAATCAGTTGATAGAAGCGGACTCAGTGACTCACTTGAAGTGCACGGTGTAAATTAAAATTAAAGAATATTGTATAAGTCATATTCAATTCCGTCCTATCCTATCCCGGAATATTTGATTTCGCCGTTTCTAACCGTTCCGAGTTAGAAGGTTATTGTTGAAAATTTTAAGAGTATTATCAAGGGGCGCGGTAGCGCCTCGATGGTAAGTATAAGGTACGTGCAGTACGTACGCCACCGTCGAGCGCTGTAGCCAGACCCTATATACATCTCATAGGCCCTGTTGGAGATGTGACATTCGGTTTTCTTCGCATTAAGAGCTTTGTTTCTCAGTTATGAGCACTCAAATGAAAGCTTGGAATAAAACTAGCAAAATCACTTCAGGGTCATATATTGTGAATTCGGGATCATGAATTCTTCTCAGTAAAAATTCTTCTCCCGTGGCGAAAAATGTTCTCCCCGGAAGTACGTCATAGTTCGTGACGTCAGCTCTACGTATACTATTGCTTGCAACTATACAGTTCATCAAGTGTGCAGAAGAGCAGATGATGGTCTATTAACATTTTTTGATTTTTCAATATAACAACACATATGCAGTGTTAAAGAAAAATAAGTATTGTACAAAATAAAGTACCAAAGTGATTTTATTTTCAACATAATACGCAATTTATAAGTGTATATGAATAGTTCATAACTTTTCCTATCGTCTCCTGGGAGGTAGACTCTCAGGCTGTTCGTCGAAAGGGATTCTTATGAATAGCTAGTGAAAGTGTTTTATTTTGTTGGATTTTAGAGATTATTCAGTTTATATAATAGAGAATATTCTTGCTTGATGCAACAGTAATGTTTTATACAATAATCAGCATGCGTATATTAATTTGGATATTAAATTTGGGATACCTGTACAGCTGAAGCACAAGTAAATTTTTGAAATTTCTTATAAATAAATAATCCACAATTTTTAATTTTTTTTCTTTATTTTATTTTTCAATTTTTAATTTTGTGGACGATTCATTTCTCCTGGAGCTTCATCTCCTTGAGGAGCATAATCTTCTTGCCTATACTGGCGTCGAGGCCTTTGGCGTCTGACCAGGTCAGAACGTGTATGCTCCACATTCGACCTGGTTATGAAGTTCATAAATTCTGCCAGATTTTTTAAGTTTTGCTGGTAGGGGTTCATCCTCCTTCTTCTATAATTTCTAGAACTCCTACCAGCTCTTACACCACGTCTGCCTAAAGGATTTAATGATTATTATTTTTTTTGTTTAAATATATTAAGTACTTTAAGTACCAAATAATAATTCTGTACCTCGATTGTCCTGACCGTCGTTGGTGGCCTCGTCGTCGTCGTCGTCGTCGTCGTCGTCGTCGTCGTCGTCGTTGTCGTCGTTGTCGTCGTTGTTGTTGTTGTTGTTGTTGTTGTTGTTGTTGTTGTTGTTGTTGTTGTTGTTGTTGTTGTTGTTGTTGTTGTTGTTGTTGTTGTTGTTGTTGTTGTTGTTGTTGTTGTTGTTGTTGTTGTTGTTGTGTTGTTGTTGTTGTTGTTGTTGTTGTTGTTGTTGTTGTTGTTGTTGTTGTTGTTGTTGGCTGCTCCGTGCACGTGACTCCGTGCACGTGACTACACGTGTGCAGTAACGTTTAATCTAGAACCTGCAAAAAGTTTCAAGTGAAAAATGCACTTATAAAAAAGATTACATTATGATCAAAATACTATCAATGGATCTTACTCTGTCAGATAAGTATATTTCAATTATTTTTAATTAAATTAACTTTACGATAATAGAACTTGATTCTTTGTTTTAAAATTACATTATTCATTCTATTACAGGTGATCCAATGGTTTTAACATTAAGAAACGATGGATAAATGGCATCAGACTTTAATGAATCAGCCTTCTTTATTACTGTAAGTATTATTTTTGAATCTGTTGAAGAAGTTTGATTCACTAATAAAATAAAATATAAAAATTGTTGAGAAGAATATAAAAATTGTTTAGAAATTTTAATTAATTAAAAAAGGTTATAAATTTTTTAATTATTAAAATATTTCATAATCTGCTATTGCAATATATGTATTCTCCTATTATATTGTGTATAGTAAGGAGAATTGGCTCTCGTTGTAAGTCAAATGCATTAATATGAATGTACAATTAATATTGTTAATTTTTTGCATGAGATCATATTTTTTACAATTAAAATCACTCATAATCTGCTATCGAAATGTCTGTTCGCCTATTATATAGTGTATACCAAAAAAAGAATTCTGCGCTATAAGAATATAAAACTTAGCTGTTATAAAATAAATTAAATATTTAAAAATGCATTTGTGTCTGCAGAAATAGATGGAAAGCGCATCTCATAGAAATGTACGATAAATACTGGTAATATTTTGCATTTGATCATAATTTTTTTATTAAAATCTTTCGACAATCTGCTATGCTAATATATATGTTCTGCCTATTTATGTATACGAGACAAAAATTGTACGCTTATTGTGAAATATAAACATTATGGTATAGTATAAAAATTAGCTGTTAATAAAGTTAATTAATTATTTAAAAATGCTTTTATTTCTGTAAAAATAGATGGAAACCGCATCCAAAACCAGCTTTTGCTTGAAGAAATCTGTTGTCGATACGAAAAATTTGAGATCTCAAAGTCAAAATTTGCCTCCGCCAAAGCCCAGATTTATATGGAAATGAAAAATCATTTTCATGTATTAATTTTGTATTATCAAAAATATAACACTTACTTAAATATTGACAACATTTTAATTAAAAATCTGAAAATGTTGTTATGTTCATTTGATGAAAAAAGGAATAAAAAAATATAAAAACAGGACAAATATCATAATTATTTAAATATTCATAACTTTTTCATTAAAAATCTGAAAATTTTTTTATGTTCATTTGATGAAAAAAGGAATATATATATATACATAAACCTATTACCATATATATACATTGAAACAATTTTTATTGAAAATAAGTTAAATAAATTTCCTTTAAAAAATTCTCTGTATTCAAAAATGCTTTCCTGAAGAGCTGCAAATTAATGAAATTTAAGTAAAAAATGTAAATGTATTCACTTTTTATGAATTTTAATCCTCTGTAATTTAATTTAATTTTTTTTTAAGTTGATGGAAAAAATCTGATAAAATTCATGAGACCTAAAGACATACTCTAGACCAACTTCCAAGAATTTTTCGATAATGTAAAAATTTTTTGAAAAGTATACAGAGAATCATCATATATATACACCATATATATTACACACACTCACATATACGCATATATATGTAATGAAATTATTCATATACTAATAGTTTTGAATATTGTATTTATTAGTATTATTATTCTTATTATTATTACCTTACTATATTATGATTTGATTAATATATGAGTAAATAAACGTACACGTATGTCTATATGTATAAATCAAATCATGATTGCAATGTAATAAATAAAAAAATAATACATTGACACTGCACACACTATTTCAATTTATTTAAAATTATTTATAGTATCACTTTATTTAAATTAACTTACGTTGATTTTCCTCTTCGAAAAATAAGAACAACACCTGTTTTCTTAAAAGCTTAAGAGCAAGTGAATACATGCATGATCACGTGTATAAGTAATAGATATTATAGTAGCAGTGCACTTACCCCGTTTATACTTGACCGCTTTTGTTTTGATACGACAGAACAATATCTCGAACACTTGTTAGTCACGTTTTTCTAAAGGAAGATTCATTGACTTGCTTGAAATATATTTTGGTATATACAAATAATTTTTCACGTTTTAAAAAATAAATTATTACCTATCTATAATTATTTTGATTGGGCTTTAATATAATAATAAAATTTAATTTAGTTTTAAACGTTATATATTTAAAACTAAAAGCCTATAGTCGCCTGTTATCAACGGTGAAAGTAAGTATACATTACTTATTCGATCTAAAAAAATTAAATTTAATCGTAATTTGAAATTTCGAATCTATAATTTTTATAAATTATGCTATAGTTAAAATATTTTGATTTTTGAAATGGTTCTTTTTCGGAAAATAATAAGTAGTAATTTAATAAGTAGAAAAAATTTTACTAAAACAGAGTTCATTAAAGATGATTTTTAAATAATACACTGTTTTTACTTATTCGTAAAACGTGCTTTCTCATAAAAAAAAATACGGTGCGTGAGAATTGCAGAGTCTAGAGGCGCAAGTGCTTACCAACAGAGATGAATTTACTAGTCGTGCAAAAATATATATATATATATATATATATAGCGCCATGTAGTATAATGCACAAATTTTATGTATGTGTTCTGATGCACAGTTATTTTTGTAGTATAGTGTTAAATTAATAGCAGTGATATTTCTATTTAAATTTAAAAAATTAATATCTGTAGATATACATAATATTTTGCATAAATGTTTTTTTTACATTAAAACATTTCATATGCTGCAGATATTTATTCGATTTTTAATGAAATCAAATGGAAGTTGGTATTATACTTCCTTTAATGGTTTATTCTTGAATTTAGAATTTATAAATTTTATGTCTGTGATAAATAAATCTCAAACAATAACTGTGATTTAGTGTGTCAGTTGTAATACAAAGTGTTTACAAAAAAAGTAATGGTTTCTACAAAATTTACTATACAATTTTCATTCTATTATATATAAAAAGTTTATTTTCATCTACTAACTCAGTGTCCTTGTTTATTAATTTAATTTTCCACAAGATTTTTTATCGATGAGATAATCTGTAAGGGTATATGTACAAATGAATTATATAAAATAATAATTTGTTGTTCATGAAAAGTATATAAGTCAGTTTTGTTTAAAAGCCTTATATTTTAACAAGCATAATGTAAAAATATTTGTAAACCAATGTTTTTAATTTCTGACATCTTCTAAATAGTTACACGAATATTTCTAAGATAGATATCGAGCTGTATTTAAAATTCTATTATTTTTACAACCTTCATAAAAGAAAAAATACTAAAGAAAATTAAAAAATTTATTATTTTAAATAGTGTACTTTTAAAAAACCATCGCACGCCAGATTTCCAGAAAGTGTATTTTATTCTTAAGATTCGCCATATAGTTAGTAAAAATATCCTTTAAATATTAACATATCTGTGAAATATTAACTTCACAGGCTTCAAAATCATAATCTTCGTGCAAAATTCGCATAAACACAAAAGTATAACAATAAAACATTCAGGCAGAGCATATTTACTAAACTACAGCTTAACAAATGAATAATTAATATAATTTATTTATGAGATACACTCTAATTATTTCAGAAATTTAAGTTAAATGTATGATTTTCATATGCAAAATACTACGTCAAAATCTTTAAAGAATATAAACAAATTTTTTCAGAGCTTCACATTTACAAAATCTTCTGAAAATTTACACGAATTTTTCTAAATAGACATACTTCAAAATCAAATAGCAAAAAGTTGGCACATGTACAAAATTTGATGCACTTAATAAGTTAATAATTAAATAATAATTAATATACTTTTATTGTGTGTTCAGAATGAGTCTAAAATAACTGAATCACCAATGTGTGATCTCCCAAATCCAAATATATCACAAGCTGTTTACAGTATCTGAAAACTTGAAACAAAATTTACACAAAGTATCATATTTTTTATAACAAAACAAAACAAAACAAAACAAAATAATTATAAACAAACTTATCTGACTGAACACAGCTGGTATTGTTTCTGGATAGGCAGAGCACTGAAAATTGAAAATAATAAACTGCGACTGAGAAAAAAAATTGTTTAAAAAAAATTTGTTCTCTATTATTATAATTAAAATATGGAATTATCAAATTTGACGGGCTTGCACGAAAAAAAAAACTTAGCAGACGTCACGTAAAGAACATACAGCTATAAGAAATCGGACGAACTGATTGTCGTGAAGTACGTGGTGGAATAGATGTACGATGTATTCGTCGATTAAAAATAGTCAGTAAACATAAGCATATGAACATTAATTTTTTAAATTTATACTTCTTTAGTTGATGTTAACCATTCATTATAATTTAGGTATTATATACCATTTAAAAGTAGTGAAATCTTCCTGCCCCTCCACCCCCCCCCCCCACCAAATAAACCTTTTAAAGGTAAAAGGCTGGCAAGTATAAGGTCGTTTTTTCCTGTAAGAATTAATGATTGCTTTTATAACTTTTGATAACCTTAATACAACAATAATTCTAAGAGTTTCTATCTATACGGTTATTTCATTGTTTTAATCAAAGTTAATTTTCGAACTCTCGATAATTCTTATATGGTGAAAATTCTAAGTTCTTTATTCTATAAGTCTATTTCATTATGTAAATTAAAGATTCATTTACAAACTGTGTATAACATTTATGTAACTAAAATTCCATTCCAAGTGCTTTATTATTTACGGTCACTTGATTCTATAAATTAAAGTCAAACTTTCAATGACAACGCAGACAATTTTCTAGCGGGTTTATTGTGTACGTTTATTAATTTTCTATTTACTAAAGCTCGATAAGAAATCTGGTTAGTATAAATTAATTTAATCATCTCTTCGGGCCACTCGGTATTTATTACATCTTACAGTAATTATCACATCGAGCGATAGAGGCAATAGAACAATCAAAAGTGTTTATAATGCAATGATTAAAAAAGTATTTGTAAGCAGTTCAAAAAATAATTATGTTAAGATGTTTGTCTTCTTTTACCTCGTAAATGAGTGAATTACAATCACCGAAAGAACACGATGCTTATACATGAAGCTGCATAATCCGAAACTTTCATTTATCTATGAAAATATGAACGCATAAACATTTTTACGTTAAGAGTTTGTTGGACAGACTACCATTTCTTTAGTGTTACTTCTTCTATACCTTCAATTTTACATAAATTTCAATTTTAATTTTAACAAAAGAAAGTTATGATATCAATAAATAAACTGGCAAGTTTTTTTATAAAACGGAATCGATTTGAAATAAATAATTAAGCATTTAAAAGGGGGGAAGGATTATAAATATATACGTATTTAATGAATACTCGACCAAATTGCAGCATGAGAAAAGGTGGATAGCCTGTGAAAATGTACAGTCGGGTACAATAAAAACTTTGAGTAATTGCGACTGCTGCCACGTTCTGCGCATTCCAGCTGACGTTTGGTGGTACTTCGGGTAAATTGAGCGTTGCGTGACCGGTCACAAACATGCGCAGAACATAGCGCCAATATGGTATTATTCATAGTTTCAATTGCACCCAACTCTACATGTAATAGAATCGCATGATGTTCTTACATGACATTATCACATGATAAATGTGTCCATAATATATGGTAATACCACGTTTGTCTAAAATTATTATGTAATTTAACAACATTGTTTCGCATCATGAAAACTTTTGCTTTTATTTATGGAAGCAATGAGCGAATGTACAATCTACTCTACTTAGTAATTGAGTAAATGTTTTGCTATCCTTATTTCATTAAAAATCTATGTTCAGGACAAAAATCTATATTCAGATTTAATTTCTGTTGATACAACAAATCGATCCTACATTTAAAAAAAAAATAGGAACAAATTCTATTATGTAGAAAGCAATTTCTTTTATGGAAAAACTTGCCGTTCCGTCCTATCATAGATAATCGATGAACTACTAAATGTCAGTGTGAAATTGACAATGGCATAAAATTTTTAATTTAGTTAATCTATCGTCCTATTATTCTATAATGAGTACTACTCAAAACATTATATTAAACTATGAGAAGGATGGCCTCAAATAATAATAATTGGAATTCCATTTTTTAATTAAGTAAAGATTTAAAACTGAAAGCTGTAACTACATGAATATTAATTTACAATTTTAAGCTTGAGTTATTTTCGGACTTGAGTCATAGAAATTTATTTTATAAAATTTTTTAATGCATAATAATATTTACAATTATTTTTAATCAACTTCCTGTAATCTTACGATAATAATAACAGAGTTTTGTAAAACATACACACAATTAACCAAAAACTTAACTTAGAATGATTGCAAGATTAATTTGGAATTCTTCAAAAATTGGTTAAGGACAGTAGTCAATACATATACAATGAAAAATCGATTCAGAGATTTTCTAACGGTGTTTTATTAACAAGTTACTTTGGTTAACCTTGCATAATTTGAAGATGGTATCCATCGTTATCTATGATAGGACGTAAATCTATGATAGGACGTTTCCATAAAATCAATTGCTTTCTACATAATAGAATTTGTTCCTGTTTTTTTTAATGTAGGATCGATTTGTTGTATCAACCGAAATTAAATCTGAACATAGATTTTTGTCCTGAACATAAATTTTTAATGAAATAAGGATAGCAAAACATTTACTGAATTACTAAGTAGAGTAGATTGTACATCCGCTCGATGCTTCCATAAATAAAAGCAAAAGTTTTCATGATGCGAAACAATGTTGTTAAGTTACATAATAATTTTAGACAAACATGATATTACCACATATTATGGACACATTAGTGTGATAATGTCATGTAAGAACATCATGCGATTCTATTATATGTAGAGTTGGGTGCAATTGAAACTATGAATAATACCATATTGGCGCTATGTTCTGCGCATGTTTGTGACCGGTCACGCAACGCTCAATTTACCCGAAGTACCACCAAACGTTAGCTAGAATGCGCAGAACGTGGCAGCAGTCGCAATTACTGAAACTTTTAATTCTACCCGACTATACATTTTCACAGGCTATCCACCTTTTTACATGCTGCAATTTTGTCGAGTATTTATTAAATACATATATATTTATAATTTTCCCCCTTTTTAAACGCTTATTTATTTATTTCAAATCGATTCCTTTTTACAAAAGAACTTGCCAGTTTATTTATTGATATCATAACTTTCTTTTGTTAAAATTAAAATGGAAATTTATGTAAAATTGAAGGTGTAGAAGAAGTAACACTAAAGAAATGGTAGTCTGTCCAACAAACCCTTAACGTAAAAATGTTTATGCGTTCATATTTTCATAGATAAATGAAAGTTTCGGATTATGCAGCTTCATGTATAAGCATCGTGTTCTTTCGGTGATTGTAATTCACTCATTTACGAGGTAAAAGAAGACAAACATCCTAACATAATTATTTTTTGAAATGCTTACAAATACTTTTTTAATCATTGCATTATAAACACTTTTGATTGTTCTATTACCTCTATCGCTCGATGTGATAATTACTGTAAGATGTAATAAATACCGAGTGGCCCGAATGATTAAATTAATTTCTTCTAACCAGATTTCTTATCGAGCTTTAGTAAATAGAAAATTAATAAACGTACACAATAAACCCGCTAGAAAATTTTCTGCGTTGTCATTGAAAGTTTGACTCTAATTTATAGAATCAAATGACCGTAAATAATAAAGCACTTGGAATGGGATTTTAGTTACATAAATGTTATACACAGTTTGAAAATGAATCTTTAATTTACATAATGAAATAGACTTATAGAATAAAGCACTTAGAATTTTCACCATATAAGAATTATCGAGAGTTCGAAAATTAACTTTGATTAAAACAATGAAATAACCGTGTAGATAGAAACTCTTAGAATTATTGTTGCATTAAGGTTATCAAAAGTTATAAAAGCAATCTTTAATTCTTACAGGAAAAAACGACCTTATACTTGCCTATAGATATACTTTAGTGTACGTTGTTTTTCCACAGACGGCAGACAATGTTTTCATACACAGTGTTATATTTTTTAAGCAACGTGAATTTTATTTTGCTTTTTTTGTAAAAATATATACATATATATAAATATATTGCTAAATAGTGTTAAATAATGATAACATAAATACAAATTTTAAAATACTTTTGTCTTTACTATGTTATGAATTACGAGAACACAATCAGATAAGTATATGGTTTTATATTATATTTAAATATATTATACATGTATATAGATTTTATGAACTTATTCTTTGTTTAAATGTTATCTTTTATTTTTTCAGATTTTCATAAGCTATTATATATCTCATGGGAGGTTATACGCTTGGAGCGAATATTGAAAAACTAAGTAAGATATGGAAATATCCATGGGAGGTTATACGCTTGGTGTGAATATTGAAAAATTAAGTAACACATGGAAAAATAAAAAGGTTTCTGTGTGTGAATATTGAACTATTCTATCGGCTCCACTGATTCTATTCATTAATAAACTTGGAATTAGCTGACAAATCTATTAAGTTTAAACGAGCAATTGGAATAGATCTAGCGTAAGTTTTTATTTTGATTTTGCATAACTTCTGATTATAATAATTAGTCATTAATGTAATGTGTTAAAGACGAATATGTATATCTTTGCATATTTTTGCTTATGCATAATATAAATTAAAATCATCAAGGCATTAAGTTATATAACTTTACATATAATTAGCAATTAAATAGTATGAAAATTTTTCTTTAAAGGTCTTAGGATTCATGAGTTGAAGACGTAACAAAATAATCAAAGACTCGGGTTTTGTACCCTTTGCACATTTGATTTACAATGAAAAGCCAACTTTTTTACTACATTTCAGATGTATTTGAGCATTTCCTTTGCTCTTTATCTGAAGACACGTATCACGTATCTCAGTATTTTTATTATTTGGCAATTAACTATTTAAAATCCTATAATATTTTAATCTAATTTATTACCTACCCAAGTTTATCCATTAGACGAGCTTTGAGTTTTTAAATTTTGAATGTTTTAATCTTTGATTATTTCAAAAGTCGTTCAATGAATATATACAATTTCATATATTTATTCTGTGCTTGAATTATGTTTTATTTTTCTTATCATTTTTACACATAATCCATCACAATCATTCCACAGGATTAGGTACATTGTTTTCAACTACCTCTTCTTCCTTAGCCCCTTTGTCCTCTTGCGTTGCCCTTCTCATGTATTGAGCCCTACGGGTCGTTTCCACATTTGCCATGGCTATCCTATTCAGAAAATCTGCAAGATTTTGCACCTAAAATGTTACTTTTAATTCAATATTCAAATAACAAATTAATAATTTAAAATATGTTTTTTTGCAATGTCCAGGTGTTATTTTTTTAATTTACCTCGGACAGCCATTGGACCACCTCGTTCATTTTGTTGAGGTTGAGGAAGATTTTGATTGACCTCTTACATAAATAAAATATAATATTTAAATTTTAATCTTTGAAGATTAAACATAATTTATACGGGTTATTCTCTATAAGATCCCCTAGCTGAAAATTTTTTTCCCTGCATAATATGAAATTTCTTCTATTAGTTTAACTCATTATAAAAAAACCTGTGAACGTCCCAAAATGTCACAGGCCTTGGTTTCTCTGTGAGAAATCATAAATATAACAGCTCATTTATTAAAAAGCACAAGTTTATTAAACATGACTTGTTTATCGCATCAAAAAATTTAGGTAAAACAGTGAAATATTAGCATAATTCATCGAAATTTTCTTGCACTACGTTATAAAAATGCTATAGAATATCCCCACACAATCAGTTTTAACATTTATAATAATTAAAATAAAATAAACAAGATTTTATAATTTAAAAAGCGCACCCAGGTGCCATATACTCCATATATAATAGTTTCAAGGATATTTGACTTATATAAAATTCAATAAACCATTAATTATAATCAATACATCCATGCTCATCAATCATTTTTATTTAGTTTTATTTAAAAACAAATTTTAAAAACATTTTTAAGACAGAGCAAATTAAGCTCTAGCAGAAGGTATCTATCTTTCCATCTCTCTCTAATAAATGCATAAATGTATCAAAATTAGACTTTGGAACAAGTTAAAAAATTTTCAGAAAAGATTAAAGGTAAAAAAAGTAGATGAGAATATTCTATGGGATCTAGTGAACAAAATAGAGTAGATCAGAAAAGCCAAAAATCATTCACCCTCACCCCTTGCCCTCTTCCAATCATCCCGTATTCCTATAAAAGGCCAGAGCCACCCGATCTCGGGGGCTGTCTCCGCAACACCTTCTAAGAGGTCACTCTGCCCGAGTGTCCCTCTAGTCAGTCACATTTAAGAACTTAGAATATTTTCCTCGAGGTTCTAGTCTAAGTCTGCGCAAACTCTGATATCGTACTCTTTGTATAACAGTAACGCGTAACTCAAACATACTGAGGACGGTTGTAAAAGTCGGAACAAATAAAGACGATTGCCTTTAGAGAAATTCAACGTATTTATTTATTTAATTCTCCCGCGTAAAATCTCCTACCCTATTACGGAGCGCATCGAGGGGAGGAACTACAACTGCTCACCAGGACGAGCGGGGACCGGTCATCAAGCAGTACGCAGTCACAGCGCAAGGTAGGAACCAAAAGCTTACTCTATTTAACGTATGCGGTATTACTGCAAGTAGGGATCACAGTTCACAACTAACAACCCAACGTCGCCACCGCACGCCCACTTCTTTCCTCTGCTTTTCACAGCGTGCTACCTTTTCCCCGGACGTACCGTTCGCGTGGTACGTGCTAAATAAAATTTCATTCTTCTCCGGTACTTAACTAGTCTACACCGTGAATATTGTCTGTACGCCACCCGGGACGTAACAGAAATTGGGCCCCTTTTCCGGTCTTGGTTTTTCAAGCAAACACGTGAATAGCAATGGCGGAATGCATGAGGGACACCGCGGTGAAAGCTATATTCAAACGACAATTCCAGACTACCAACGATGAATTAGAGGTCGATGACTGGCAGGTGCAGGATTTCGCGGGCTATTTTCGACGAATAGTTCATAAAGAAACAGGCCCGCTGTCAGTAGAGTCACAGAACTTAATAATTTTAATAGCTGAAGTATTAAAAAACTCGGTCTGGTTGGAGGATACAGAGAAAATAGCAAAAAATAATACGATTATAAATTTGCTCGGGGACTTTATAGTGCAAAGAATCGACCCTAGCCCACTAATTTATTATTTGGGAGGAGACGATAGAGCAGACATTACGGTATTCGGCGATTTAGTATACACACATGAAATAACAGAAGACGAATCGTTTAACGCATCGGCACATTTTGAAGAACAAAGGGACGAAATTAAGGGGACCCAACACGTTTAAAATCTGAAAAATAAAAATATTCTAAATTGATATGAAATTAAATAATATGTTGGAGAAACTTTTCATACTTATAGTATGATCTCTTACCTTCAATTTAAGCCCTTAAAATCCAATTTCGTACCTACCTATCCGGAGTGGTACTCCGCAGACTGTTTTTCACTGTGCGTAGGATTCCAGGTAACCATATGCTTCAATTGAGCTCAAATTTTGTGAGTATGTTCTATATAAGTGTAGTTTTCGCATGAACAGAGGGATTTTGATTTGAATGCTTAGAAAAATTTTAATAAAAGAAAAAGTAAATTTTTTCAATTTTTAAATTTTTTAGGCCACAGTTTTTTTTATTAAATAAGTTTGAAGCTTTCAAATCAAAATCCCTCTGTTCATGCGAAAACTACACTTATATAGAACATACTCACAAAATTTGAGCTCAATCGAAGCTTATGGTCACCTGGAATCCTACGCACAGTGAGCTGAAATCATGAAAAACCAAAGTTAGAGAAAATCGACTTCGAAGTTCATCAATGCATATTAGAAAATAAGTTAATTTTTTACTTACCAAATCTCTTGGAACTATTTTTCTGTTGATCCTTGGTAGTAAACTATCATTTTCAGGAGTCATATGGTATACTCCCTTGTATCAATAGGCTGAGTACGCCTTTAAGAACCTGTAAACAAAAAATGGTAAATTTGTGTATTTTTACATTATATGCTAATATTATTAATTTATTGTATTTAATACTAAAAAATGCATATTTATTCTTACCTAATAATTTTGCTGAAGTCTCCAACTTGATTTAATGGAAGAAAAACGATTATGATTTCTTCAATGTACAATCCACTGAAAAAATACAATAAATTAATATTTCAAAAACTCCATAAAAATCAGCTAAAACAATATAGAGAAGAATACTTATCTTTTTTCGTAGTCCTTGCAAAGCCTTTGTTTTTGCCTCCCTAATGTCCACCAGCAGCATACGAGTCATCTTCTTCCATCTGTCGAGCTCTTAGCCTAAGAGCTCGTGCTTCTCTGGTGTTGGCCTGGACTTGTCGTTCAGCATGGTGAAGTCTTAAATTGTCTGTTGCGTTGGCCCACTCTGCCACAGCGTCTGCAGGCTTTACATCAAAGCGGTCCAAGACTCTGAGGACACAAGACCGACCATCATTAAACATGCACACAGCCAGAAAAACACCAATTTTCAAGACTATCAAGCCACTGAAAGATGTCTTGGGGACTAGTCTCCATACAGAATTATTGAAACTCTCATTAGAGTTTTGTGTAAAACCTCCAAGATATCTTTCAAGTAATTCTGACTTTGACAGGTCTTCATAAATTGGTTTTATGGCATCCATAATATAAGCTGAAAGGCTGGTCTTGTGCCTGAACTCCCTGTGTTCTTTTGTGGCTTTTGTTTTTTGCCAATTGTACCAGCTGCTGGATCCTTCCGGGCACAGATGATGCATTGGCCTCTTGTCCGTCGACTGCATATGGTACCATGTTGCCCAGATTGCATTGTACATGTCATCAATGGAATCTGGGTGATTTCGAATGGCTTTACCATAATAACTTGACAGCTTGTCGATCACCTTAGCAGTCAGCCTTCCTCTTCCGCCAATTGGTTTATTGTCCGGAAGCTTGATCTTCTGGCTGGTATACTGCTTGACAAGGTTTCGGAGACGAGTTCCCATCCTCTTCTGTACGTGTTGGATGCACTCTTTCTTCTCCACCACAAGTTCATCACCATAGGGTTTCGATTCACTCACAGCCTTGAACACTTTGGAGTCTCCATCTCCAATATAGCGATGATATTTGACACTGTATTCTTCTTCTGAGCGTTCAAATATCTCACGGATGCCATCAACTTCCATTTTACCTGCACTACCTTCATGGTTAGCAGTGCAGTGTGGCTTGTGTTCCTCGTACCATTCTTCATACTCAGCAGTATGCAGATACTTCTCCCACGATGAACAAGGTTGGCAGAAGCTGTTTTTAACAGCAACGTCCAACACCTTGCCTGTGTGATGTCCAACGATGCTAGCAAATCCTTGTAGTGATGAAAATCCTTTCTTCCTCCACGAACCATCACCAGAAATGTTCAGTCCAAGAGCACCATCTTCTGTAGCGGCTCTTTCTTCTTGGACTGCAGCTCGCATAGACTCCTTGGCAACACTCTCACATACTTCACTTAACTGTTGATTTATTGAATCGTAAGCAGACTGAGCTATTGGCTTAGAGCAGTCCATTATGCCACAAAATGTTGAAAGCCCAGCATGTCCAACACCCAAAGCACGACATGCAAGTACAGCCCTTCGATTCACTTCCCATGCACGATTACTATCACCCACTTTTTTGCTAGAATTGATGCTCAAAACTTCTCTGCATCGAACACATGAGACTTCAATTTTGAATCCTAATCCAAACACTACTGATTCAGAAAAGTTCACTTCACTGTGACATTTTTTGCAACACACCACACTTTGGAGTTCAGGAAATAGAATATTGATATCAATAATTCTATTCTTAACTCCGGAGAGGCCTTCTGCTGCTGGAGTTTCAAGTTTCCTTGAAGATGTCGAAGGTCTTGGCTGTGCAGTTGAGTCTTCTGTATCATTACGTCTAGTTCCTGCAAATTTTCTTGGTCGCCTTCTATTTCTTCCGCAGGAGTATTTCCTATCCAAGTGAGAGGGCAATCTGCCCTTCTGGTCACTCATTGTTATAACTAACTAATCTAAACTAAAAGCTAAACTAACTAAAATTCCTAACAAATACTTTGCACTTTGAAAACTTAAAATATAAATAACTTTACAAGAAAACAAAAATAAACACTACTAAAAAAAAATTATTTTAACTTTATTTAATTATGTTTGCACAGTGCAAAACATAAATTCAAGAACTTTAATCATAGAACTTTAAAATATTTAAAAGCTGGTAAACCAGATTTGAATGCTGTGTTTCGCGCGAACAGTTTCACCAACAGCACACTGATTCTAACCTTTACCCAAACAGGACGTCAGGAAGAAACGATATATATATGGTCGGTAAATGGGGAGTTCAAATATTTTCGTCACAGCGGTCGTCACGTTTTGGTTACAGAATCGTCGCCTAGACTGTTGCGAAGAGCGCGCATATTTGAATTTCACCTAATGAATATAGTTTCATGAAACTCAGAATAAAAAAGAAAATAATCATTTATTGTAAATAATTTACAAAATACGTATGTATGTTTATAAGAGCGTATGTGTGTATACAAGTGATATATATATATACACACACACATATATATATATATACCCACACACACACACACACACATTCGCTCATAAATACATACATACACGAGGAAAAAGTTCAACATATTTGTAATACCATATATATGTATATATATATATATATGTAATAACATTGTTTTTTACAATTACAATGAAAATATCTAGTTCTGACTGGATTTATTTAAAAAAATCAAAATTTTTAGGTATCTTGAATAAATGATTTTAATTACGCAATTTAGCGAAAAAACAGGCAAAATATTTATTCAGTATTTTGCTTATAATTTTGAGGGAAAATTTTTTTACGAAAAACGGCTTTCGGGAGCATATTCTATGATAAATTTCCTATGAAAACCAATCATAAAAAAGATATCGATTTTTTCAAGTTTTAAACGTGTTGGGTCCCCTTAATAGAAATAACATATTAAACCTTAAAGGTATTACGCAGGAGCTGACTCAAACGCTCGGAAAAATAATAATCTACTTCACGCATTTCAAAGTTGAATTTCAATTAGTTACGAATGAATTCCCCATAAAAGAAGAGGGATTGCTCGGTAGTGATTTTTTCGTACAAACCCAAACTAACATTGATTATAAACGTTCATGTTTGAAAGTACACGAAGTTTCTATTCCTTCCGCAGCACGTGAATATGAAGGTAAATCAATAGAAAATTGCCTCTGGGCAACGCCCAAACTAAAGTATCGAACGGGTGACCAAACAAAAAATCTACGTTTCAAAGATATAAAAATGACGGAGTCGGTCTCACAAAAATTCGAGAAAAATCTGGCAAATAAATTCAACAGCTCAGGCGGGCGTAGCTACATCGATCCACACGCGATCGATGCGGTGCGGGATGTGCGACTCGGTAAACACCCCTCATGCGATAGCGATAACCCTAACGAGGACAGAAGCCCAGTTCTAGACGCGACGCAGAATGCGCAAGACGCGAAGCCTGAACGCCAACCCTTACACGGCACAGACAACCGAATAATTTCGACGGGTCAAGACAAAACACAAAATCAATACGAGATGCGCAAACCAAAGTGCATCACTCTGGCAGAATCAATAAATCAGATGAACACAGCGGGACAAACCGAAAATCAATCAATAATATACAAAATCCGGAGCGGTACATGCAACAAGTAATCAATGACCAATTCGATAATTCAAAGAATTCTAATACTATCTTGAACATAAATACGACACAGAACCAAATTAACAAGTTAAAGCAAAATCAAAATCAGCAAATAATGCAAATTATAACAAACAAACAAGCTCAAAATTAAGTATTAAAAGAAAATCAAGAGAGTAGTTCCCAAAATATCACAACAAAATCAATGCAAAATCAATTCATTAAATCAAATCAAAATCAAAAGCAAAGTCAAGGTCAAAACAAAAAGCAAAATCCTAAGGTAGAGAACCAAAATAAAAATTCAAATAAATTCTTCAACAAAACTGATCAAAATATTGCGCAATACCCTAACTCTGTAATAAAACAAGCAAAAAAACAAAAACTCGAAAGTATTCAAATCACTCAATATTCTCAAAAACCTACGGAGAATACAGAGCAATGCCTTCAGCATGCAGAAATGGAGCAAGCAATTTTAAATGAAACTGAACGTTCTAAAATACATAAAGTCAAAAACTTGTTGAAAATAATTGGTGAAATCGCGAAACGCGAGACACGAATAGAAGAGGTAGTATACGTGCTTCATGACTATGTGCGCAGCGTTCGCGACCAAATCAGTATGGAAGAGATCCCCGCGGCAATGGAGACACATCCAGCACTTAATGGCATGATTCAAATTATAGAAGAGGGAGTATGCAAAGGCAAAAGATTTTACCGAAAATTAAAGAAAATCGATGAAACGGTAAGAAAATATTTACGGGAAAAAGAGATAAAAGAACCGAGGAGGTGCATGCTATGTGGGAATAGGGGGGAAAGAGAGAAGGAGGTACTGGCACAGTTAAATATAGACCATATTCCGATAGAACAGAAAAATAGAGTGCGTGAACTAGTTAGTTATTTCAATGATGTATTTCATATGAACGGTGAGAAGCTGACAAAAACGCCAATACTCAAACTCACTATTCCCACAATCGATGAAATTCCGGTCTCGAGGAAACCATACAGGCGCTCTCCCGAGGAGAGAGAGGAGCAAGAGAGACAGATTAGAGAATTGCTCGAGCAAGGAATACTTGAAAAGTCAACGTCCTCGTACTGTAGCCCATGTTTCCTAGTTCCGAAAAAACCTAACTCTAAAGGAGAGATTAAACATAGATTAGTAATCGATTATACAAAGTTGAATGCGAAAACGTTGAACGATGAATACCCGTTACAAAATATGCTTGACATCCTTGACCAATTAGGTGGAGCTAGATATTTCTCGTTGTTCGATTTAAAGGCCGGTTACCATCAAATCGAAATAGCAGAAGAATATAGACACAAAACGGCCTTCGCAACATATAGCGGACTATACCACTATACACGCGGATGTTTCGGGTTGCGAACAATGCCGGCCACATTTTCACGAGCCCTTGCAATCGCGCTTGCTGGATTGGCAGGGAGGGAACTATTTATATATATGGATGATATTATCATCCATTCTGAATCATTCGACCAGCATCTATTAAGGATGAGACATTTATTCGAGAGGTTACGAACAAATGTCCTCAAACTCCAAGCAGATAAATGTGAGTTTCTCAAAGAAAAGGTTGCATACTTAGGACATATTATATCACGCGAAGGTGTTCAACCCGACCCAAGAAAGATTGAAGCAGTAAAAGGCTATCCCCCATCACGAAGAAAGAAAAATATCAAACAATTTCTGGGTTTTGTCGGCTACTACCGAAGATTCATTGACAAATTCGCTGAAATCGCGCTACCATTAACGGAAATGCTTAAAAATAACGCAGAATTCAATTGGACAAAGAGCGCGCAAGAAGCATTTGAAAAATTACGCGACAAATTATGCAGAGATCCTATACTGGCATTTCCCGATTTCACGAAACCTTTCGTATTAGTCACGGACAGTTCGGAGTACGCCATTGGGGCGGTACTATCAAACGGCGAACCCAGGAAGGAGCATCCTGTTGCATACATGTCACGCACGCTCTCGGAAGCTGAACGAAAATACGACACGTCTAACAAGGTAGCAAACGCCCTCGTTAGTGCGATTAAACATTTCAGACCGTATTTACTTGGCAGAAAATTCGAATTGGTAACGGATCATTTAGCCCTACAGTGGCTACGTTCGCACAAAGATCCAAATTAGCGGGTAAACCGATGGAGGTTACTATTAGCAGAATTTGAATTCGATGTAGTTTACAAACCCAGGAAAACGAACATAGCGGATGCACTCTCGAGAAATCCGATAGAGCCGGTATTAGTCACCGTAGTAGACGGAACGAACGAGGAGGGGGATCTGGAGAGTTCCCGGAGTAATGAGTAAAACGTACAGGAGAATAATCTTAATAGCGCCAACAATGTAACGGGAGCGCAACTCGGTCAAGGAGAACTAGAGTCAAACATTCCTGCCAGCAAGCACTTAACGTCACGTCACACCATGATAACGCGAACGCAACGAGGGAGGAAACCAAATGATAAGTATACAGACGCAATAGCCGCGCTGGCGCCGCAGAGGAGAAAAACGAAAGGCGTACAACAAGCTCGGATTATGAAAAGTAAATCTACAGCGAGCAAGGGAGTCGCGAGATCGAGTAATGACGCTACCGAGTATCAGGAGGTTGAAACGGGGGAGTACACGCATAACGAGGGTAATAAAGACGGAGAAGCCAGCTATAAAATGGGATCAGAGGAAAATATGTCGATTGCGCTCCCCGGAGAAGACCAGAAGCGAGAAATCATAGTAGGTCAGGCAAACGAACGAAGCGATACACTAAATCGGGATACGATTATTGATTCCGAAGAAAACGCGTCGCTCGAAAACCCCGCGGAAAATGAAAAGGTACCCGAAGCAACGGAAAATTCGATTGACGAAAATATTAACGATTCATCAATTCAGGGTACCGCAGAGGATAGAACAATAATCCAATGCAGGAAGCAAATGTTCATGCGAAAGGATAATTATCTATATTTCATTAGTACAACGGAGGAACCGTGCGATGACGGAGCTCGACAATTACAAATGAAAGACAAATTAGTAATGTTTTTGCACGTGCAATTAGCCCATCCTACTTCAGTAAAGTCAAACACAAAATTGCATATCGGGTTGCCCATTCGTGATCAAACTATAGTCGGGCTAACAAAAATAGTACAGAACGTAGATGTACTATGCGAAAATCTAGCGCATTTCTTAATAGGCATAAACATAGATTCCGTCAGCATAGCAAGAACAGAGCGCATAGAGGGGGTAAAATGGCATGATATATTCAAACGAGTGAGAAGAGTTTTTGAAGGATCGCGAATCAAAATAATAGTCTGTTTGGGACTAATTAAATATGTAATGGAGGCGGACCCTGAAAACATAATACAAGCGGCCCACGCTTCGATGGTAGGAGGGCACAGAGGAGTAACGAAGACTTACAAAAGAATTAAACTAAAATTCTTTTGGGAAAATTTAAAAGAGGATATACAAAATTATATAAGAAAATGCCTCGACTGCCAATTAAAGAAATTGGTGCGGGTAAAAACCAAGTCACACATGATAATCACGGATACACCGGTGGTAAGAATGGACAAATTAGCCATGGATATTGTCGGCCCCCTTCCGATTATGGAACGCGGAAACCAATATCTGATAACATTTCAAGACAATCTAACGAAATTTGCGGTCGCGGAACCGATACCAAATATGCTAGCAAGTACGGTTGCGGACGCATTAATACGAAAGGTTATATGTGTATTCGGCGCACCTACAGCCATCCTAACAGATCAAGGCACAAACTTCTTGAGTAAGTTTCATTCTCAGAGCAACGGGAGTCTAGAGCGTGCACACTCCAGTTTAATGGAATTTGTAAAATTTTTCGTGCAAAAGAGTAAGAGCGATTCGGATATCAGAACGGATTTGGCGGTTTTTAATTTTAACACGAATGTAAGCGAAGCCACGTGGTACACGCCGTTCGAATTAGTGTTCGAAAGGATCGCGCGAACGACATCAGAGGACGAGATCCAGAGTGAAGATTTACTACCGACCTTTAACATTTCATATGCGAGATTTAATAACACGGTTGCATCAGTTACAAGCAGCTGCCAGAGAAAATTCCATTAAAGCAAAAGAGAGAGCACAACGGTATTACGATAAACGGGTAAATATCAAGACCCTTAAAATCGGTAATTACGTTTGGTTACTTAAAGGCCCGAAAGCAAATAAGTTCGATGACCAATACAGTGGACCGTATGTGGTACTAGATGTGAGCAAAAACGGTAACGTAAAAATCAAATTGAACGCAACTAAAGAAAAGGTAGTACACGCTAACCGCTTGAGAATGTCACATATTGAACCCTCAGTAGAAACAACCCTCCAACATGCAGAATAAAATCCTATTAGAATTAAGCAATGTACAATGTAGAATTTTGTTTTAATGCACATCACTCCGAGGAGATTGCGTTAAATCTAACCCGTTAAAACGATACGCCATCTTGTCGGAAACAAAAGCACCAGGGAGAACAGGACACACAGCTAGCACGACTCAGTTCACTTGCGGAGGGGAGAAACAAATCAATAAACATGCGCACGAGCTCGAACACGCTATACGCACACAGGTCGAGTAAAAATCAATATCCTTCTGAGATAATGCATTTGTTCAATTATTTGCAGATGAAGAACAACTTACTACCAGCAATTGCGATAGTAGGAACGCTGATGCAAGGGGTCAATGCGATTATCGCGTACGACTGTGCTCATAAGGTCACAAACTTAATCACATACTCGTTGCTAACTATAGGTGAATGCGAAATGGACATTCCACAAGTAAATACCATCCAATTATATCTAAGGTTATTACAATTAAACGACTTCTCGACACAACGGGTGAGATTTTGCAAAATCAATGTAAAAAGAACTGTGAGATTTTGCGGAGCCTTTTCACATACTAAAGAAATCAATAAATGTGAAGCAAAGCATCTCTTCCCTGTATCAAGAAGGGATTGCAACGAGATGCATGAACAAGGGAAATTTCGGATTTTCCAAAACGAAATTACCGGTATACAGGCGAATGATACCACCATAATCCCTATGACGTTTGTCGGAACTATCGACAAGGATGGAAGCTGTGATAAATCGGTAGATTTTAACGATACTTATGGCATGTATTCGAATGTAATTGTATCGGGATACGTAACTATAACGTTGTATGAATATGAAGCCACGGTCAACATTAATGCAAATGAAATAATAATGCGTTCCGGATCAAGGTGTTCTTTGTCGCAAACATCCTGCATAGATGCGGAACTATGCAACGCCTTCTGGGAACAGATCCCACCCGATTCGTGCGGCTTCGGAAACTACGCGCAACTATTCGTCGGAAGAGTTAACAAAATTTTGGAGAAAGGAAGTGAAAACAGGCCACTGTATATTATGGAATCAAGCGAAGTAACATTCGCATTTACATCAATCGGGAAAATAACTCTCTGTGGGTACGAATTAATATGAACGGAACATCCTAAGCTTTTTTTCGTTGACGGTTAGTAATTTAGACATTTTCGCATACGTGAATTCAAAATTTATATATGTTGAGAAACACATTAAGACTCAATTGAATAGATTGTACCGCGATGTACTTATGCAAAAATGCGAGCTCGAGAGGAAAGTGTTAGCAAATGCCCTGAGCATTGCAACAATAGCTCCCGACATATTCGCCTATCAAGTTACAAAAAGAGGCGGATTTCTAGGTGTAGTCGCAGGGGAAGTCGTACACTTAATGGAATGTATTCAAGTGGAAGTCACAAGGAGAGAAACGAAAGGTTGCTTCCAAGAACTACCGGTAGCATTAGAAGGAATACATTATTTTTTGACACCGAAAACGCATATACTCAAAAGTTTCGGGACGGAAATTGCATGTAATAATCTCATACCGCCTATGTATTTGTTCGAAATTGAATGGTTTAACATAGTTCCCGGGGGAGTAACGCGAGGTGGAGTCCCGAATATCTTAAGGCCAAATATTCAGCTTACCTGGAAATATACTGACCCAAATAAATTAGCAGATAGTGGCGTATATACCAATGAACAAATACAAGCATTGAGACGCCACCTAATGTTCCCAGTAGAGAGACCAGCGGTACTAAACTCCTTAGCAATGAGTGTATCAGGAAGGAATGCTAATTTCAATGGACTCACCATGACGAGGTTATTCGATGAAGAGGTACTGTCAAAACTGGCGGAGTCTACGTGGTCTAGAATGTGGGGACGATTTCTTTCGTTTGGTTCAGTCTCAGTGGAGTAATAGGAATTTTTATGATTGCTAGGCTTATTAAATTTTGCATAGATACAGTAGTACATGGATACGCCTTACACTCAATATATGGGTGGTCTGTATTTATTCTAGCGTCCGTTTGGAACTCGGTCACACACCTATTGATTCACTTGGGAACCAGAGAGAAGAAACAGGCAGAACCAGCAACAACAAACACCGGTAGCAAGGACGAGTGGGAGGAATTCAAGGCGGAACTATGGGCACCGCCCCCCATACAACCCCCACAGCCACCAATGAGAAATACGATCGCTTCTGAAGCGAATCTAAGCGGACAGGGAGAGCAATCATTAAAATATCGGGTAGTAAAGAACCGATTATACCCAATATTGACGAATAAAGATATAAACAACGGTAAAAATGAATCAGAGATGTAAAAACAAGACATTCGCAGGTCAGTGTCTGTAATATCCTGAATAAATAATTGCACAAAGTATGTTAGCATTAGACGACAACGCGAAGCTTACACTGATTTATCAGTTGATATATGTAAAAAATGAACTCATAGAGGTAAAACAGGAAAAAAGTGAAACTAACAAAGAATACGGCAACAGAATAGAATTATTATTAAGCTCTTACGTAAATAAAGTTAACCTAGCAAGAATTGAAATTTATGAATTAACAGACTCCATTGAAACCAAGGAAAAACTAGCCACGGAAGTCTTTACCAACGGACTAAAACAAGAAGTCAAAAGATATATGAGCAGCATCAATGTTTACAGTAACTTCCGACAGGCAAAGGACCACGCCGAGAGGATAGCGCGGAAATTGAAGGTTATTAACTTAATCAAGCACGAAATGATGAGCATGACTGAGATAAGACTCCCTTAAGCGAAGGAAACCGTTAATTATCAATGTGTTACTTTCACCGAACACAATAGTACATTTTATACTAAAGATTTTGCGAAAGTATACTGCTCATTGTGCTACGCTCAAGTAATCACTGACCTAGAAAAGAAATTTAGGCCAATCAGGAACGTACACATTCCCTCCAAAACATTAATTCCTTGGTCCTGTAGACAGTGCGGACATGAGGTCATGAACCTCGGAAGTGTGAATTACTACAGAATCTGTCATAGAATCAGTGAAGAGGAATCACGGTTGATATCCACAGCCGAGCTACCAGTATGAACCCAATCGCTAATTGTAAAAGAGAATATTATAATTACATGGATTCCAATAGATGCCTGATTTGTCATAAGAGGGCACCAAAATTTGAGAAAGATCTCTCAGTACTCTGCATCTGAAGGGCACCATTCGAATTGATTCCCCACATAAACCTGATCAGGTGCCGAAAGTGCCAACAACCGACTAAATTTTACAGGTGCCGGATTGATCAAAGTATTAAACACGGAATGAGAAAGACGGTCACCACCAGAAAGGTAAAACAAATTGTAGAACTCGATACAACCATGCAAGCCAAGAAGAATGGCTCACCAGCAGGAAAATCAGGAAAATCAATAGGAAGATGATTACAAAAGCTATTCGCGAGCAAATTAAACACGACGGTCGAGGAGAAGACGAGCACAAGGAAAAATGGTGTGGGGGCAGGTGTCTGCCAGAGGACGGAGAGGAAGCAAAATCAATGGAGGAAAGCTCCCTAGAAATGGAACCCCTTGTACTCGAACTCGAACCTGGACCGTTAAGTACTGTACAGGAAGTAGAACCAATTCTTCCACACAGTGACGTACGGACACTTATTGAAGAAGCATTAAATTATTAAACATTGACAAAATGCTAGCAATCATTATCTTTACTCTTTCACTTATAGGAGTCCTAACAGGAGACGTTGTAATAAGACCTAAAGAGCATGGAGCCGGAATAATGTATTCCAGGGATGATGACGTCGTACTCACCCTGGGTAACTGGACAGTGATCGCGGGGGTACAGGTAGAAGTAGCATTTAAGTACACCGAAGCTTTCCCTCGTCTCTGGGAATTACTTAGGAACCGCAATACCACAGAATCAGACCCCGAAGGACGCGAGATGATCCTGATGGGGGAAATCAACCTGTTAAACCAGTTATACGCAGAGTTCAACGACTCCACGGAAACATTAGGCACGACTGACGGAAAGGAACTCAACCATACACTCAAACTTATAGTCATAGTAAGGGGACTAACCCGAGCAATTAGGAAGAGCATCATGGAGGATACAAAAATAGTAACGGCTAGCCAGTACGACGTACGTTTGGAAGCTTTTAGGGTGTCAGTTGAACAATTAATGAGGCAAATGTCAAAAGGAGCAGATGAATTAACTTAAATGGGAGGGATAAACCTAGTTAACGAGAATGTAAGACTAGCGGAGATAGCCATAGGGATCATAAAAGGAACGAAAAGCGTCTTTGATACGAGGACATTTCAGGAAGCTATGAGAGCCCCATTGGAACAGCATGATCGGTACTTCCCGGTACCTATACACCAGTTGGTCCAGGATAAACTTCTCGCATTCGGAACTCCAAAACTCGAAAAGGCAGGAGATGAAATAATTCTGCAAGTAAGCATACCATTGGTGTCGAAATCGAAATACCAAGCTTACGAGCTCATAACTATACCAGTGTTCGATCTGGGCAACCTTTCCAGCAACCTAGCTGTGGAAATAGTACCAGAAGGTAAGTTTCTTTTAACAACCTACGACCTAAAAAGGCACTTTTTCTTGGAAACAGAGGAGTGGGAACGATGTTTAAAGGTACAAGGGCTACGAGTCTGCTCAGTCACTAAAGCTATACTGACCGCGGAAGACTGTGAAGTCGGGTTAAAACAGATACCGGAGTCCTACCAAGCCATCGATCGATGCGAACTACGTTATCATACAGGTAAGGAATGGTATCTAGTGAAAACCCCGAACCCAACTAAATGATTGTACTCGGTGTCAACGCCACTACGTGCACGAGAGAGAAGAATTCTGGCCGGGAACTCGGTTAAAGGCAAAGGTACGAACCACACAGGAAACGTTGTACGACGATACGACCTCAGAGAAATCCGGGAGACTGAAAGACGAGATGAATCATTCTCCGAAGCAACCCAAGATACAGGTAGTCGAAATTAATGGAAACATAGCCACGTCGGTAATGGCAGGTATGTTGGTAGGAATGATACTAACTATAACAGGGCTAGTGGCGTACTTCCACGGCAAGTTATGGTTCAACGGGAACCACGACTATGAGAATGTGCCAGCTAGTAGACGTACCAGCATCAGAATCGACCCAGAGATTCGATGGGAATTCAGAGGACCACAGAGGGAACTCCCCGAACCACGGGTACAAGTAGAAGGAGCAGGATCACAAAGCTGGGTGTACGCACGAGTATCCAGTCCAGAGTCATCATATATGATAATGCGAGCAACTAAATGTTAAAGTTCACAGGCACATCTGATGACAACAGTAGAGAGACGATGTACGATACGCCCCGGGAGCCCCCAGAAGCGACCAGGTGGTGCTCACTGCCCACCATTGTAGAGGGGGTGGATGAGGACTACTAGTCAATCCATACCTATCACTATGGACACGGACGAAGGAGAATGTCGTGTAAAAGCATACACGGGAAACACCAAAACCATAGTACGGTATAAGACAGGCAGGTAAGAATTAGGAGTCGGCAGATAGAAAGGAAGGGGGAAAGTTTTACTTTCGCCAATGAGTAATATCCAACAACTAGCGACTACTTGCACAGAAAAGGAAAAGAAACAACGTATCATCACTTTTTTGATTTAATTTATTATCAGTAACAAGAAAAGGGAATCGAAACCTGACGCATTAATAACGCCAAGTTAAAAGCATATCGTAGTTCGAGACATAAGCGTCATCATCACGAATAAGTACATGCGGGAAAGTCACATTACTATTCCTTCTTTTTTGTTTGGTCCAGTTTGTCTTGTCGTACACAAACAACAAGGAAGTCAACTTAACTATATATATATATATATATATATATATATATATATATAGACATACATGAATAAACTTAGCAAAACTCAGACCGCACTCAAGGTTACACTGAAAAAATGCACAATCCTTCTCCTGGATTCCTTTACCTGTTACTTTCTTCAGAGGAGAATTATTTTCCAATATTATAGATACATCGCGATAATTTGTCGTCTTTTTCGAATCCTTTGGATTATCGAGTGCACAGAGTTTACGTTTTTTTAGGCCAAGCGACAGAGCAAAAAAAGGTACGATTTTTGAAGCGACACGCGTGAATTATCTAGGTATACGCGCTTCCCCTATTCCCCCACTCCTCGCGCGCTCTGCCGCCTCCGGCCGTTTTTGCGTATTTTCGACGGCTATTTTAGCATACTTAGATGCATTTTATCGAAAAACGGATAGATGCATCTTATTGTGCGAAACGTCACTATTTCAAAACACTTTTCAAAATTGAAATTCGACCATAATTGGCGACGTGACAGCGTGTGCAAGTTAGTGAACAAAAAATTAACATCGCGATTACAGCAACAATAATGGTTTCACAGCATTCATTTTTTTTTCCTATAAAGTACATACCCATAGCTTCTAATTTCCAAAATTTCGAGCCTTCAAATGAAAAAATGGCTGCGTAATGAATTTTTGAAAAATGGCTAGTTTAACCCTTTCTTTTCCATTATCTTAGCTTCTATACAACTTATCGAGATTTTTAATAGTGGCTTTTCTTCATAATTTTATACCGCATATTTTTTGTCTAAAGTGATGTTTTCATTGCTTGCTTAGTTTAAAATTTATAAGCGAAAAACTAAAAAAACATGCATTTTCTGCATGTTTTTTTGTTAATACCTATAAAATAATCTCGATTTACCTGTAGAGACACATACGTGCTTAAAGTACGCATTATTTGCTATCGAGTGGCATAGATCGCCAGCTTCTTTTATTACTTTTTCGAAAATAATCTCTGTTGCTTGGCCTATTTGCGTAATTGACGGTTTGATGTAAGGACACCATTATTCATGTCATTCTGTGTATCTAGAAAAATAAATACCATTAAAATCTAGAATAAATCAGTGTATGTTTGCTAATGTAGGTCATACTTATGGATATTCTGTTTGATGTTGCTGCGGATGTGACGATAGCACCTAAAACTGTTGTATAAGAAAAATTCAATTTTGCCTGAAAAAAGGCATGGTAGAAGTGACTTTTTTAGACTAAAAGCAAAGTCTGGTATTCAACGATTTGATCTTGGACATTGATTCCCGATAGCTAATAACTGATGAGCCACTGTTTATTTGGCTCGATGAGCTTTTATTCTAGAAAAATGATTTAATTTAGCTAAAAATCAAAGTAAGTTTATGACATTTCAATACGTAATTCAATGGGTGGCCCGGACACATAGCTTTTAGAGGTCTAGCGACAGGACAGCGCCAGTTCTAGAGAGACTGTATCTAAAGTTGAGTTTATTCATTTGTTTCATTCTGTGTTCTTGTATGTTTAAATCGTGAGAATATACTTTAATTTTACTTACTATAATAATAGGGAACTATCACATATTTTAATTTTATTTTTAAATGATAGTTTATGATACAATAATTTTTATTTCATTAATTTTTTAATATATCGTAAAATCAGAGCTGCGTTTGAATCCTTGTCAAATGAAGTAGATAATTCCGAATTTTAAACGGCGTGTTTCATTAAGTTTAGTGACCACCATCAGTGCAGTGGAACAATAGAATACTGCTTTGTAACTACCACAAATAGAACACAACAGAATGATTTGAAATTATACATTGCGCTTTTGGAGCAATAAAGAAGTTGCAAAGAAGTATCATACAATGTCCGGAAAGATAAAAAGTGAAATTTTAATCGGTATAAATATTGTTTCATGCCTCAATGTAAGAATACTTCGATAACTGCTCCTGATAAAGTGTTTGTTTGTGTTCCTCAACATACTTTAAAAAGAAAATCTTGGTGTGAAGCTGCAGGATGCCCCGATAAAAAGTTAAGAAAAATCAGTCACTGTTGTGAGGATCATTTTGATGTATAAGTATTTCAATAATAAATGTCACATTATTATCTGAATGAAGATTGAATTTCAGTTTTATGAAGAGGTTATGATGCTAAGTATATAAAAGTTTTTAATTCTGAACAATATTTCTGTAGTTACAAGATTTAAAGAATTATTTTGAATGGAAGAGCATATGAAGTCGCAAAATTTTCAGAGACGACGTTGTTCCTCATTTGAACATAAAATCTGCCATTAAAAAGTTGTTGACACCCCAGAAATAGCAGCCAAACACGTCTTCAAAGTATGTTGTATTAAAATAACTATTAATTACTGTTTCTCATTTAATCTTACATTTATGTGGGTGATTCTCTGTGAAATCAAATTTATAACTCTCGAAATATATTCTACTTGATGAAATACACCTTCCTGAATTTTTGGAGATTTTATCTGACATTATTTTTCGAGCTACGGATAGTCAAAGTTAGTATTTTAAGCATTATTTTCATTTTTTGCAAATTTTTAAAAATTCATAGCTCCTAAAGGAAGCGTTTTTCGTCGAAAATGCATAGAATACTTTTTCAAAAAAATTTTTTCTAATTTCCAGAAAAAATACATTCAGTATCATAGATACATGTTTTCTCAAAAGTATTTCCAATTTAAACCTGAATATTAACAAAAGTGAAAGTTTGCTCCGGACTAGAACCACCCAAAAATTTATGGAGATACCTTTTTTCAATACAAAAGTATCAGAATAAATCCCAGGATGTGTTGCGAAATTTAGGATCGCTTAAAAAATCAAAACATCGTCGAAACATCATTCATCGACTTTTAGCTTGGAAACAAAGCCAAATTAAGAAAAATCTCAAGAATACTTTTTGTTTTAGAATTTTTCATGCTATTTCAATATTTGTTTTAAATAGGAAATTCAATTTTTTTATTTTGTCAAATGATGTTTTGATTTTTTAAGTGATCCTAAATTTCGCAACACATCCTGGGATTTGTTCTGATACTTTTGTATTGAAAAAAGGTATCTCCATGAATTTTTGGGTTGTTCTAGTCCGGAGCACACTTTCACTTTTGTTAACATTAAGGTTTAAATTGGAAATACTTTTGAGAAAAAATGTATATATGATACTGAATGTATTTTTTCTGGAAACTAGAAAAAATTTTCTTGAAAAAGTATTCTATACATTTTCGACGAAAAACGCTTCCCTTAGGAGCTATGAATTTTTTTAAATTTGCAAAAACTGAAAATAATGCTTAAAATACTAACTATTTTTTAAGTTAAGTTTACTAAGATAAAGTTAAGATTACTTTAAAAAATATTTTTTAAGTAATCTTAAACTTAGATAATAGGACATGTTGAGATACTTTGATATTGAAAAAGCTATATTTACAAACTTCCTTATCTCAATCTGCAGGAACAAACCATCAAAATTTTGAATCAAATATCTAAATAGCTTTAAAACTTCTGAAACGCATACATCACATTGAAAAATATTTTATGCAATTTCGACGACAAGCGCTTGATTAAGAGCTATGAATTTTTGAAAATTAGCAAAATATGAAAAAAATGCTTAGAATCCCGACTTTGTCTATTTGTAGCTCGAAAATTAATTGAGGAAAAAATCTGCATAATATTAGAAAGGTGTATTAAACCGAGTAGAAGAAAATTATCATATTTTGGAAGTACAAAAATTTTCGGCTAGACGATGTTATACAGAATTACCCATATATATACATATGAATGAGCTTAGCAAAACTCTGACCGTACTCATGGGGATACTGAGAATAGATACAAACCTTCTCCAGGTTTCTCAGCTGTATCATCACATTTGATTGAATTCTGCAGTGAGTCATCCTGGTTTGTAGGTATTAGAATTTTTGATTTCCGATGCTTGTTGACGTCCTTTGAGCCAACTTCTAAGGAATTAAAAATTTTTATAATTATTACCAATATAATCATTACATCTAGGATAATTTATAACATTATGATACGTTAAATATTTATTAAGTAGTTTTAAACTTTGATTCTTGTATTGGGACATGTTTAGATACTTTTGTTTTGAAAAAAGCTATTTTTGCAAATTTCTTTATCTCAATCTGTAGGATAAAACTATCAAAATATTCAATCACATGTCTAAATTGCATGTAAAACTTCGAAATGAGTTTTTGAAAATTTGCAAAAAATGAAATTAATTGTTTAAAATACTAACTTTTACCATCTGTAGCTCAAAAATTAATGGAGGAAAAAATGTGAATAAATTCAGGAAGGTTCATGACACTGAATAGAAGATATTTATCATATTTTGGAGGTAGACAAATTTCCGGCCAGACGATCTGACAAAGAATCACCCAAATATGTATATACACATACATACATGAATAAACTTAGCAAAACTCTGACCGTACTCAGGGTTATACTGAAAAATGTAAAAACCTTCTCCAGAATTCCTTTACCTTTTACTTTCTTCACAGGAGAATATTTGTCTAATATAATGTATACATCGCGACAATTCGTCATCTTTATTGAATCCTTTGGATTATCGAGGGTACAGTGTTTCTCTTTTTTGCGTAACTGACGGTTTGATGTAAGAACACCATTATTCATGTTATTCTGTGTATCTAGAAAAATAAATGCCATTAAAATCTAGAATAAATCAATTTATGTTTGCTAATGTAGATCATACTTATGGATTTTCTGTTTGATGTCGCTACGGTTGTGACGTTAGCACCTAAAACAGTTGCATACAAAAATTTAATTTTGCATGAATAAAGGTCCGGTAGAAAGTGACTTTTTTAAACTACTAAGTAGAATCTGGCATTCAAAATCTTCAAAAGATCAAAATCTTGGACATTGATTTACGAACTACTGTTTATTTGGTTCAATGATTTTTTTTTCTAAAAAAATGATTTATTTTAGTTAAAAATCAAAATAAGTATGTTACATTTCAATACGTAATTTAAAGGGTGGCCTGAAAACATGGGTTCTAGAGGTCTGTTGACAGGAGAGCACTAGTTCCAGAGACACCATATGCAATGTTGAGTTTCTTCATTTGTTTATTTCTGTGTTCTTGTGTGTTTAAATCGTAAGAATATACTTTAATTTTGACTAAAACGTGTAGATCATTCCCTTGTATCATATTGATTGACAACAACGGCTCGAAGAAAAGAGTTACACCGACGCGATGCTGACACTGAGGAAACGACACCACGACGACACCCACAACAACGTAGGGACGTAACTTCACGACACAAACTATGCGACGACGCCATCATAGGAGATAAAAGAGACGCCATTGGAAAACAGTGACATTTTCCGAGTTAGAGAAAACGGATGAACGATGGAGAAGGAAGATGGGAAAAAACTCCTATCAGCGGGCATCCGGCAAAATATAAGTGAAAAACGTCGTAAAGAGCATCTGCGTGTCACCAAGTCCGCTTTTCGAAAATCCATGCCTGTTATAAACTCACAGAAGTCGTAAAAATCCTAGAAAAAGGCCTGAGCTCAGGTAGGCGAGGAGCAGCAAGTGAAGTCGGTAAACCGACGACGACCGAGCCCGAGCTAATCATTCCGGGGATAGGGACACATGTTCAGCCGACCAGAGCTGCAAAGCTCAGTGTCCCACGTCTGAGGGCTCAGGCGCTGGCAAGGGAGAAAGCGGAGCGCGACACATAATTGACGATATGACTGCAAGGATACGAGCATTGGAAAAACAGCTAAGAGCTGAGCATAGTCAATAGCAGTCTACTTTACAGGCCACCACCCCTCCACCTGTAGATGAGGCTATAGGAGACAACGAGGCACCAAGCGGTAACAATGCTTGTGCTAGACGCTTCTCAGTCGAGAATCGCGTACATCGACGAGGCTGATACTCTGAGAAAATTCTCAGGCCAGGACGAGCATACCTGGACCGCGACTGTGCAGGAGTAAACTCATCAGCCATTGGAGCGACTACAAACATTTTTCATTGCCAAAAGAGCGCTTACGGGAGTAGCCATAGACTGGGTGCTCACTCGCAGCGATTAGCAAGAATGAAAGCCGCTGAAGGAGACCCTGGAGAACACCTTTCAGTACGAGGTTGATAATAACGAAGTCCTAGAGAAATTGAAAAAAGCGCGGCCGGGGAAGGACGAGCCGCTTTGACAATATATGCATCGGATGGCGCGATTGGCAGGTCAAGTAAATCTATCCGAGTAGCTAGCGTTAAAATATATTATATTATATATGAAGCAGCTTATATGAAGCAGCTTGGCGCGAGCAAAAGGAGTACAGCAGCCAAAGACGTGCAGATCATAGCCGACGTCCAAATTGAGCGGCCAACAAGCAATCAAGAAACCGGAGGATAAAAGCCACCCAAAAGCGAACAGGTGCTTTAACTGCGGCAAAACGGAGCATAAGGCGCGAGACTGTCTCGACAAGAGCAAAGGACCCAAGTGCTTCAACTGCAACGAGAATGGGCACATCTCGAAGAACTGCATGTAGCTGAAGGCAAAGCAGCCGAAAAAGAAGGACAGAATCAACGTCATACGTGAGGTCAACGGCGATACGATGTACACTGTACAAGGAGAAAACAAGAGTCTCTACAACGTCCCGATCACGTTCAGAGGAGTCAAATTGTCAGCCATGCTCGACTCAGATTCTGGAGGAAATATCCTACTGGTAGACCAGTGGGATTTTATCCGTGAAATGGTTGACCCAGCACCCGAGGTGACAAGCTACCACAGAAAGCTGAAGGGCTTCGGAGGCAATCAGTATTTTAATCATGACAATATACTTTACTTTTGACTAAAACGTGTTTGTCATTCCCTTGCATCATCTCCGATTCCACATCCCTACATAAAAACGTCATGACCGGGTGTTTTGAAGCATCTGAAGACTATACATGACTGGCCGAGAGCCGCATAAATATCCGATTTCAACTACTTCAAATTTTTATATATAGACCACAGTTTATATCTATAATCTGATTCTAATTTCGCATTTACTTTATATTGGACAATTAAGGTATCAGAATATTATACTTTTTTGTTAAATGTGGAGAAAAGGATGATGAGTTTTTCATTTTGGTGACTAGCTGTTAGAATACGTCATACATACACTTCGACCACATGATTCGATCTTTACTCATGCAAAACCTAATAGCAGAAAAGATCTACGTGCGAGCAGAGAGCAAGTCTATATGGGTGATTTGCAGAAAAATGGCATATTTCGCCGTCTAAATCGAAGAAAAAAAAGTTTCCTTTAGGGGACAACTGATAGTGGTTTTTTTATCACTTAAGGTATAACAAAACATAGTTTATTCGGAAACAGCTACAACTATTATTAAAATTTTTTTCATAAGATTAACACAGGGAAATTTCTGGATTGGCTTCGGAAGTGACAGGCTTCAAGTGTGATATTTTCACACTAATAGTCATGGTGTGAAGAACCATTACAAGATAATCAAATATCCTATTAGGTACTTATTTAGTTTTATATTTACAATATTTTGACTATATTTAAGCAATGAATACATGTAGTTATCATTGCAATAACAAGGGCTTCAGGAGTGACGTCTTTTTTTTACCACATCACATCCATGCAAAAAAAAAAAATAGTTTTAACATAGTGCAAAATTCAAACTGCGTGGAAAAATTTGAAATCGGGCTACAAAGCTTTAAAATACATTGACTCCAGTAATGTCTATAGTGATCAGACTGACATACTGGCCGAAAATAGGCGGGAAATTAAAAATGCGAAAATTAAATTTTTAATATAATGGGGCTCAGACAAGAGAAAAAATTATATACATATATATATATATATATATATATATATATATATATAAGATATTTCTAAAGAAAATTGTAAATTATATCCTCCTTTAATAAATTCCTATATTTTGCGAAAGCCTAGTTGCATATCTAAAGCCCTGATTTTGGCTAAATTTACTGCAACCCTTAATACACACTTAATAAAGTGACTTAAATACATAACCTCATTTTTAAAGCAAATTTAATAGAAGATTTTGGTGCGAATTTGATAAAGTTTAAATACTGCAGTATAGGAGGTGGCGACATGCCATATGCCACTTTTCTGCAAATCACTCATATATGGCCTCTCGATTCTATGCTTTAGAAAGAAGTAGACTTCCTGCTGTATGAAAAATTACAAACTTCTCAAATATTTCAAAATATATACCAAGAAATCAGAAATAAAGCATAAGATCTAGATTTGGCTTTAGTGACATTCTACAGTTTTAAATTAATTAAAACCAGCTTTTGAAGAACCAATGATCAGCTGTTACGGATGTGCTCGTTGATTATTATGTGGGAGATAAGAGTGAAAGAGATAAAAATATGGAGTGTATGCATGTTAAACATCAAGAGTTTTACGAGTATCTGGGGACTAAACAATTTAAAAAATAAAGGAAAATATCGAGTTCTGAAAACCTAATGTATACAAGTATTACATCATTAAAATGATGGACCATCGATTTGCTTACCAACAATTGCATAGAGAAATTTAACTTAATGTCATTTTAAAAATAAAATTTCAAATTTCGTGAAATTAATAAACTCGACCTCTTCATGTTTTTTGACACAGTGAATTGCATTTTAACCAGAATTCTGCTTTACTTAATTTGAATGAAAAAAAGAAATAAGCACCTCTAGTAGAAGCATTATTTTTATTCTTCATGTCTATTTTCAAAAATTTTAACATACCACTATTTTTTAATTTGTCAGATTTCTAACTTCAATTTTTGACAAATTTTTGAAAAGCAGTCACCTATTTATTAAAATTAGTTTTAAATACATAATGAAAAGTCAGTAAAAATTAGTTATATGAGATTTGTGACGAGACTTTGTCTGAGCTTTGGCGGTAGGGTGCATTACCATACTACTAGCAGATTGTTGAAGTTGCTATTAAACATTCAGTTCGGTTCTTCAGTTAAGATTTTAGTTATAAACTAATATATTTAAGTGTCAAATGCACAAATATTTTATTTAGTTTAAAATTAAGGTTATTGTATTAAAAGTAATTCTATTAAAAATAGTGGAAATTCAAGATTTATTAATAAAAATAAGATGAGTAATTTGAGAAATAAAAAGCCCGGCTCATCTGCTCATGGAAATTGCAAATTTGGAAGAAAGAAGAGTTGGCAAACGATTTTTTCTGGAGATCAACCATCGTTAACATCGAAATTAATAAACGAGTAGTACTAGTAATGAGAGCTCTGGATCATAGATATACCACTTTGAAACCTTTTTGTGGATTGATGGATTATTTACCTCCAGTTGCTCAGTCATTTGGAACAATCAATTATAAATGAAAAATTTCAAATCGAAAAATAGTTATTGCGTCAAAGAAAGCAGCTTAGTAACAAGGTTGCAATACAGGTTCTTTCTTTCGATTGATCCAGAACTACAATGTAAAAGTGATTGATGTTGCACCAAAACAATCATTTTGCAAGGCTTACGAATCGCATCAAGAGAAGGACACTGAAGAGCACAGAGAATGATTTGAAACCAATCATCAGGGAAGTTCTGGGAAAATGGAAGCAGATCTTATCGTGGAAATAATCAGAAGATCAGAGGCAATCCACAGAATAAAGTACAGAAACTACATAGAAGATGGCGACTCGAAAATATACAAGGCCCTATGCGAGGACAAGAATGAGAAATCTCAAGAAAACCTAGGCTGGCCAAAAATTGTCTGATGGTGCAGAAAGGTGCAACAACCGAGATATCAAATAGTTGGTGTAAATGGCAAGCAGCCAAAGCCTAAAACTTTTCTGCACCGAGACAGTATTTCTGAGTCAATCATGGATGTAATCAAGCGAATTTGCGAGGATTTAACACAAACTGACCTGTTGGAGAGATCCATTAGAGGCTTTGGACAAAACAGCAATGAAAACTTCAACCAGTCCACTTGGGAGCTCATCTACAAGGAAAGTTTCAGAGGTTTTCCAGTCTTGGACACTGGCACTTTCATCGGAGTTGCTTGCTTCAATGAGGGTAAAGCATGAATACTTAAGGTGATGAAGAGTTTTGGAGTTCATCCAGAATCTTCTGCAGGGCTGAGCGTGCAGATGAGCAACATCTTTTTTGGTCTGACAAAAGAGCTAAGGAATGTACACTAGAAGAACGGAAAGCCATAATCCTGATGATAACTCTTACACAGCTGGGGCATACTAATTTCACAAATATTTATATAAATAACCCCTATACAACTACTCACTCCTAACCTAATGGTTTTTCAGTTTGTTTGTATATAACCATGCACATGAGGAGCATCTTACAAGGAGGGGGGCGGGTATCCAATGAGGCTTTTGAGCAAAGTTACGCAGCATTGAAGTCTTTTTCCCACATAGAAGAATCGAGCATTTGTCAGAGAATACTCGATTGTCGGCGACTTTTTTGAGTTAATAACTATCGAGTCAGAAAATAGCTTACGTTCGTAAGTGGAGTTGTGTCGCTTCAATCGTTTACTTCTCATGACACCAACGCACTCGAATCGATTTTCTCGAACAAATTGCGTGAAGAAAAGTTGCGTAGTTTCCGTCAATTATCACGAAGACGAATGTACCAGACATACACTGCAGCCTTAGAGCATTTACAATGGCGAGTGGTGACTGCGGACTCCGGGACAAGGGGAGCACAAGATGGCGCGAGTGCAATAATCACATAAAAACAAATTGTAAAATACGTAATGCATATTTTTTTACACATGCGTAAATATTTAAAAATCGATTCCATAAAGTCATCGTTCCTTTATTATAAATAATAATACTTATGTTTAAATATACCGATTCTTCGATTCTTCTTTTTTTAAAATCGTTGATACTTGAGAATCGAATAATTTATGGATCGATTCTTTTTTATGGAATCGCCCATCACTACTCACTACTTCTGTGTATGCGAGTCGGGAGACGCCATCTACTGGATCGAAATGACCGATCGATAGAACCTTATTTATCGCGGGAAAACTTGAAACAGTTATTACAACGCACATGAATTATTATGTAAATATTAAAAATACATAGTGTAGATAGTCAGTATTTATATAAAAGCGCTGATCGTTCTAAAAAATTGAGAAAAATTATAAATAGTCGTTGTGTTGCATTTAATAATAGTAATACCAAATGGAAGGTAGATTTATTTTTTTCTAATTTTATTATATTTATTAAAGTACTATATCGGTAAAAATATACTGGGCCATTTAAAGTGATACCTTTTTTAGTATTAGTATTATAATTAATTGAATTATACATATCTAAAGATTATTTGTGATAAATTGAAAAAGAACTTTATAAATGGTGTAAATTAATAATTAATGCCATAATAAAGTAATAAATGAAGGATTCCTTTAACTTAATACATTTCATTGTATTTTAAATTCGGTATTTGGATGTATGTGAAATATATATGTATATATAAGTATATCTTCATCAACCGGGACTTATGCGGACAAGTGCCGCATTGGAATAGTACTTATGCAGACATTTGGTGACTTATGCAGACGTCTGCATAATTATTTCGGAAAATCAGACATGAAGTGATACTTATGCTGACAGTCAGCATAACATCCGTTGTAATCGTATCGGTAGTTATGTTGACTGTCCGCAAAAGACCTGTTGGACTACGAATATTTATACTTTATATAAATATTTATATAAACTATAAATATTCGTAGTTCAACGGGACTTCTGTGGACTGTCAGCAAAAACCAGATAATTGAATGTAGATAATTGAAGTGTACACGTGACTTTACAATGAACTTCAATTGTATGGACAACGTTGATTTGCCTTTGATATAATAATACTAAATGTTTGCAAATTTTTAAAAGCGGAATTTTTCAATCAATAAAATCATCTTTTGTACCAGTAATAATGTGCTACATGATATAGCAATGAAAACAAAACCTTTTGTTTTTATTTTCATAAATAATATGCCATATTCATAATAATATGCTGAACACTTAAAATATGCAATAAAATATTATTTGATAAAAGGAAGTTTATTCAACTCCTGTTTAAGAGGCTAGGTACCGTCATGGTAGCAAATGTACGATAAGTTCTATAAACCGTATAGAAAATAAGAGGGTTTCCAGTCTGAAACCCGAACAGGAAACCCCTTCTCATACTATATTTATAACTATATATACAAGTAAAAGATTCAATTAATACAGTGAAATGTAAAATACAAAAGTTATGAATATTTTATTATACATACCTGTGATTCCCTAGAGAATATAAAGATTTTTATTTGGATGCTTAGAATGTTTTTGACCAAAAAAAAATTTAAAGTTTCAATTTTGTCAATTACATTTTCTTATAAAAAAAATTTTTAAAGCATTTAAATGAAAATTCTTTTATTCTCATGAGAATAACAGGTATTTAAAACATTTTACAATTGGATCCAGGTCTCTAAACCCATTTGTTGGTCAAAAATCCATTGGTAAGTGTAAAAGTCCATGTCAAAGCCAGCATACATGGTTACGAATGCTGGCTAGGGTTACGAAAGTCCGAATTTGAACTGAAATAACTACAATTAAAGGTAGTATGTAATAAAAATAATGCAAATTATAAAATATTCATAACTATTGTATTTGACATTTCATTGAATTAATTGAATTTTTTACGTGTATACATAGTTATAATTGTTAATAAGGCTAGTGACAGGTTAAGACTCTGAATTATAGCCAATAGATAAATATATACCTATAGGTGTGCTTTTTAAGTGTTTGCTCCCTGTTTAGATAAAGGTGTATCATACTTGATCTGCTTGAGTATTCACTCATGGTTTATAGATGTAAATTGATCGATTTTATAGGGCTATTCTGCAACAACAAATATTAGTTGTGCTTCGACTTCAGGTGTGCCGTTGTGTGAGTCTATGAGAGGCATACATTGTCCGTACTGGCTTTCAAGGTTTTTCAGATCCAAAAACAAAGTGCTAAATCTATTCCATTGATTTCTAATAACAAACTGCCAATCACTACCAATCGTTAAAGTTATCTAGTACTTAATCTGCTTGAGTGTTCAATCATGGTTCAAACATCATACGTTTTTAATGTCAGGTGCACTGCTTGCATTTACATACTTGTGATACTTAAATCTAGGATGTATATGTATAAAAGCGTTAATCCACAATTCTTATAGATTTAGCATTATTTACCCATAAGTCGATTAGAACTCGGAGCGATTGTGAAGCTCGGCAAACGATAAGATTGCATGAGAGATTTCGATGGCAAACTTTTTTGAATTCAGAGCAGCATCGAATCAAAACTTAAAATAAATGTAGTGTCCAACGATATTGTTTTGATATAGAAAGTTCTAATTCAAATATTTCATACATTTAGCATAAGATATTGACGGTGCAGTCACGGAATGCTAATGACTCGAATAGCCACGGCAGCGGATTTGTGTTAATCAATGCTATGAAACGATACCTTATAATCATGTTGTAAGTACTTCTTAATGGCACGACTCTATTTTCGCTCGCTACGCTCGAGCCCTTATACATATGTCGTGCCGTAAAGGACTACTTAGGCCACTTGTATCGTAATGTACGGTTATGGCACGACTCTAATGCGTGCGCTCATACACATCATGCCGTAAAGTATGTCTTATGCATGTATCGTAATGTACTGTTAATAACGATCAGTTGCAAGGCGTACTTAAACAAAGTCGTGATGTATAAATCTATTACATTGACGCAGAAAATTATTGTATATTTTTCCCATAGCTTTAGCGTCATATGGTCATTAGGTAAAATTGATCTGTGGGAAATGACTAAGGTCGATAAACGGTAGGATTAGCTACATTGCTTTTATGATACACACATGTTTTGTCATCTGGCATTTTCCCATTCAAAATTAAGATATAAATTGGTGTATAAAATTTAATGTTACCATGTAAAATGTTTTAATCTGCATTTTCAATAAATTTAGCACTAGACATTCTGTATGTTTATTTCATTAGCGGACGAAGCCGTAGTCCAAACAAAGGTGGGATTATCTGCGTTGAACGGATGATCTAACTACTTTCCTTAGTGTCTGGTGCATGGCTTGCATCTACATGTCTGTGATATTTAAATCTATGAGGTTTATGTAAAGCCCTCGATGTCATTGGTAGCTCTTACTGCGACGTGATTGTGGCGCTGTATTGATGGACTGCTAATGACGCGGATAGCGGTGGCAGCGGATTTTCACTATTCAGTGCTAGAAAATAATATATTAGGCTCATAGTATAATTAGTCCTTTATGGTACGACTCTAATGCATGCGCTCATACACATCATGCCGTAAAATATGTCTTATGTATGTACCGTAACTTACTTTTAATAACGATCAGTTGCACGGCGAACTTGAACATAGTTGTGATGTTTAAATCTATTAATTTGATGCATAAAATTAGAATCTAATTTTGTCATAGATTTAACGTCGCTTATTCTCGAGATGAGGTTGCAACTGCGGCAGATGACGTAGATAGAGAAAGCTTGGGATAGGCTAGACACATTTATGACCAACTTGTTTTGTTATCGAGCAGTATCCTATCATAAATTAACTTATGTGTAGCTTCTAGCTCTATTATTTTGATGCAGAATTTTCTAATTCAATCGTTTAGTAGATTTAGCATAAGATATTCGATACATTGAGTTGATTTACCAAAGTCTAAATGACTAGGGTTGATATACGGTAGGATTAGCTACGTTGCTTTTCTCATCAGAAATTAACATAAAAACTGGTGTATAAAATCTAATATATTGAAGAAAAAAGTTTGAATCTAAATGTTCAATAAATTTGAGCATTAGATAATTAATAAATTTATTTGATTAACGGACGAAGCTGCAGTCCAAAAAAAGATAGGATTATCTGCGTTGAATGGATGATTTGACTACTTTAATAAAGGTCAGGTGCACGGCGTACATCTGAATACTGCATTATTTTATTAAGAAGACTAATTTAAATTAATAGAAATGTTTTATTTACGATAAACACAAGTAAGTACCTGTAATATATCACTTTATAATAAAAATACAAGTAAAAACCAGTAATATATCACTTCATAATTTTACTTTCTTAGTTAAAAATCATATTCATATTTTTTTTAAATTTTTGTTCAAGTAAGTGAATATTGCGTCTGCGATTGTGATATGTGGGAAGTAAAAAGCTAACGTTACATTAAACGCAAAAAGAATTTCAGGGTATTCAAGCGATTGTTGTTCTAAGTTCAGAATTTTGCATTTTTAGGTACGTTGTAATATTTTATGTGTCATAATAATAATGAACAGGTAGATACATTTATATTTGTATATTTTGAATATTTATTGGTAATTGACATGCAAATCAAATCTTAATCCCGTGAATATTTATTAATAGCATATAAATTTAGGTATTCTGAAGCTGAAGTATCAAGAATATTTCTCATTTTATTTTTCTAGATTTATCCGCTATTGATTACAGGGGAGGCATTATAGTTGCTTAGTGAATTAGAGTGCGTATGTGCGCGAAATCTTACAGTTTGGAATGTATGTTAACTATACGAACCAAGAGAAGGCCTACCAACTCAAAAAATTAAAAAATAACAATTCAAATATCCTACGTGATTCAATAAACGTGTTAAAAATCCCTAACAATAAAGAGATAATTATCTGCTTAGAGAAAAAAATGAGAAATCAAAAGTAAATAAAACAAAATAAAAAATTAAAAAACCAAATAAAAGTAAAATTTTAACAAATGAAAATCAAAAATGCCGCTTCAAGAAAAACAAAACCAGGTTGTGGCAGCTGGCAACACGAGCGTAGCTCATTTCTACGGAAGCCCGGTGGGAACATATAGTTCATGCCATGCAATGTATGGTATATCCATTTGTAATATTAAATCTCAGAGTATTTTAAAGTACAATTTAAATAAGTTATATTTTTTATTTTAGTAACTTGCAGTGTTGCTGAGATATGAAACTCAAAACTGAGTTAGCACGTTAATTTGTAAAGATAAACGGTGCAATTGCGGTGCAGTTTTTGTAATAATCTTATATAAAAAAATAGAAACGAAAATCGAAAAATAGATGATTTTCTTTAATAAGTATTGAGATGTTTTACGGTAGGCACTCCTGATTCGGTATATTTAAGTTTTTAATTTTTAATATGATGAAGCTAATACCAATTACTTTACTATGTGTTCATAGACTTGAGTTTATTAAGTCGTAAATTGGAGTCATAAAAAAATATATATTCCGAATTGCTAACAGGATTATTTAACTGTAATTTAAGTTTTCCAAGTTTTTTCTATAAAATAAATATCAAAGTATTCTTGTATTAATCTTACATAAAAAATGTTTCGTTTTTTTAGAAATTATATATGAACATATTAAAATATATTACAGTACAGTATGTACTTGTTTCGACGGATTTAAGATTTATAATCTTTAGTATATTTATTATGTACAACTACGTTATTTATTGTTTGTGTTAAGATTTTATTATGTACGCACTTGCGACATAAATTATGTATTAATTCATGCATTATTTTATATATATTTTCAAATATTTGCAATAAAAAAGCTTTTTTCAATTAAGAATGTTATGATTCTTTTTTATGATCCCGCCGTTGCATTCATGTACGGTACACATATTACATATGGATATACTATACTATACATATGGATATACTATACATTGCATGGCATGAACTATATGTCTGTAAGGTGGCGCATCGGTGTTACAGTCCCCCGGACAGTAACCTACGGCCATAGAAGAAAAGAAGAAGAAGAAGAACTATATGTCCCCACCGGACTTCCGTACATTTCCAAGGAAGACAAAAGAGAAGACTTACGGACCTTTATTCCTTTGTTTGTATCCCGCTCGATCAGAGTCGATAATGAATTCCAAATTTACCGTGTATATTATTCAGAGCTATTCAAGTTCAGAGATATTTAACGAATCGAATAATTAATCGAATATGTGAATATTATTGTTGTTTTAGTGATAATAGTAAATATAGCTATATCTATATTATTAAAAATGAAATATGCTTTAGTTAAATTATCTGATTATCATGAATTTCATCAAGTTGTGAGCTCAAAATTTTTACGGAAAGAAAATGGAAATTATTCTTTCTCAATTAAAAACTCCAAAGAAAGTACTGCGTGTACACTTCTAGCTTATAATGGTAAATAAGTATTTGAGCTAATATATAATTTGCTACATATTTTTTACTAAATACGTAATGCAGCCAAAGAAAAATGTCTGGAGCTATGTAGCATTATAGTAACATTAATATTCATCAAGATAACTTTTTGTTTAATATTAATTGATTTTAATTATTAAGTTTAATCAAAAAATTGAAATTCGTTTGTCATCTATATAATTGTTATATTTTTGTAGTGCTATATTTCTGTGTTGCTACTAAAGTAAGGCATTGTGAGGTTATGAGTGATATCACTTATAATCCATAGATATACCAAATAATGTTAAATATAATCTCACAATACCCTACTCTAGTTTCAACAGAAAAAAATAAGCTTGAATATATTCAATTGAGATCAAAAGAAATAAAGATCACACAGAGTAAAAATCAATTATCGTATGACTTTTACAATTAATTATATTTATGGATCTTGTACTAGTATATCTGACGTTATTAGGTTTATGAAAAAAAAGTCTACATGATTTATACTCTTGTATATGTTGAAATAATTAAACGCATAAAAATATTGTATTATTATTATATTCTTAGCAAATCAAAATAAATATATTTTTAATTTCAGTCACTTTGATTACATTTAAATTAAAATAATTAGTTACACATAAATTTACAATATTAATAATTTTAGTGAATGTGATATATGTTTACATTCACTTTTAATATATCTTTGCCAATTCTGTGTCATTTAGTTTGTGAAGAAACGTATTTCGAAGGTATTTCTAAAATTTCAGTCAGATTGGTCCCAGAAAACTTGCGATAAATAAACTAAAATCTTAAGAAAACTAAACTGAGAAAAATACAATTCAAGTTTCACTTAATATTTCATAAAATAATGTGTACTTACAAATACTGTTTAATATGTAGGCCTATTGTAACAAAATGATGACTGGACAGTTTCATATTGATGATCCATTCAAAAAGAGCTTCTTTATAAAAGCTTATATTTGATGAAATAAAACAAGGAAATAAGTTTAAAAATGAAATTTACAAATGTTTTTTAATATTTTCATAATTCAAACTCAAAGTATGATGAAGTTTTGTGAAAAATTATTTATCATACTTTGTGTTTGTATATTTTGAAAAGTATTTTATAAAAAATTCAAATAATTAAAAAAATACTTACCAATACTATTGCTTTTCATCCATAATAAAAGAGCAGAAATGTGCACTACAGGCTAAAAGGTCAGAGCTCTAAACAGCTGAGTACTTGATCAGAACTAGCAGCAGATTCGCACACTACTAAAACTAAGATGCTCTTCATGCGCATGGATATACACTCAATTTGTGAAGTGTTTATGTTCATGAATAGTAATGTGAAACTTGAAGTGTAAGTACTCGTTTCAGTGTTTGGTTAGAAATGGTGCCAATACACTCCTTCTTCTTTATAAAACAATCTTCTCCATATGGCTTATTGTCACAGAGAGCCTTGTACACTTTTGAGTCACCATCTTGTATATAATGTCATACTTGTCTCCTTGAATTACCTTTGATCTTCTGAACATTTCCATGAAACCATTTACATTCATTTTTGAAGAACCTGATGATTGGCTGAGTACTGGTTTTGTTATGCTGCAAACCATCCTCTGTACTTTTCAATTTCTTTGTCACAAGCCTTACGAAATGATTGTTTAGATATCAATCACTTTGTTGTTCCGAATCATTGTTGATACTCCTTAAAGGAAAAAAAAATCGTTCTTCCTTCCAGGATCTATCACCAAATATAGTTTCAAGCCATTCTCTTAAGGGGTCAGGCCTGGGTTAATCCTGAAAAAAAATAGAAAAATATCAGATTAAAAAATGAAAAATAATGAAAAAAGTATTATTTTATACTTTAAAGCCATATTCTATTTTAAATTATAAAATAGAAATTTTTTGATTTATTATATTTTTCTCATATATATACACTTATATACACTTTATTTAACATAAAACATATTTTTTATGTATATATGTAATGAAAAAAAAATTAAATTACTACAAATAAATAATAAAGTAAAGTATACTGAATGTTACATAAATAATTTTGAAGTACTCACCAGAATATTATTGCTTCAAATATATACACCACAAGCACCAATTTGAAGATTACAAAAAAACTGGCCCAGCTGTGATTCTCAATGAAAGCAGACAACTCCACTGATCATCAGATGACTGGCATATTGTTGTGTTTATAGTCTGCAGTGTTCTGCGGTCCACAGTATGAATAAGATCATGATCTGTTCACATGGTCTCATCTTATTCATGTTAATAAAATAATTTTTAAAAATTTGTGTGATGTTTCTATGTGTTCCAATGTTTTAGCAGCTTTTGTCTATTATTGTGTGATTATGTAGGGTTAAGTGTATATATGTGTACATTATGTATAGTGTATTCAAATAAAATGTAGGGTTAAGTTTTCACTGTGCACCAGCTCTGTAAGAATCATAATCTGAATGATTTCTCTAACTTCGAGCTTTGCGTGCGTGTAATATTGATTCTGCTGCTCTCCTATCATTCGGATCCTTCCAAATGGATTTTTAGTCATTATTTTATGTGTAGCCTCCAACGCATCTCTCAAGCAAGCCAGGATTTGTCAAAAAAGTGTGTGATGATTTTATGTGTTATTGTGTAACAGGAAGTGTGATTATATAGGGTTAAGTGTATATGTGTAGTGTTTTCGAATAAAATGTAGGATTAAGTTTTAACTGTGCACCAGCTCTGTAATAATCATAATCGGAATGAATTCTCTTACTTCGAGCTTTGCGTGCTTGTTATATTGATTCTGCTGCTCTCCTGTCAGACGGATGCTTCCAAATGGATTAGTTGTAATGTTTTGTGTAGCCTTCAACGCATCAGCAAACCAGGACCTGTCAAACTCTCTGCGATGAAAATTCTTCAGCTTTTTGTTGGCTTTCACTACTTACCAACAACCATTTGCATCAACTTCTTATTCTTGCTTGTCAAAGTGGTGTCTGGGTTTCTGATCAGTTGACTTTTTGTGAAAAAAATGTGCAAGTGGTATTCGTCATTTTTTCAACTGAATCATTATGGTCTTAAATGGCATTACCATAATACTTTGTCTAATGATCAATTCTCAGAGCAGTTAAATTTTTTTTTCTACCATTGCCTACACCATCCAATAAATTCTTCCCTGCTAAGCTGTTCTCAAGGTTTCTTAATCTTGTTGACATCTTCTTCTACATATATCTAACACATTTTTTCTTCTGAAGGGTGAAATCCTCTTCATATGGTTTGACAGCACAAAAAGCTTTGTAAACTTTTGATTCACCATTCTCAATGCATTTCCTGTTTCAAGTATATCATGTAATTCAATGTATTTAACTTGAAGTGCTAGCCACTGTACTTGTATGTGGTTGCTAATGGATTTTGAAGTTTAATTGGTGCTCGATGCTCTTGACGGTGGTGGCTGGTAATTTTCAGGGGTTTGCGCTGACTGGTTTTCTCCTCGTCTCTTGTATTGAAAAAATTTTCCTTTCTTCTTCGTTCTTCCGAATGTGTATTTTCCATGTGTAGACGATCCAGGCACTCAATTTCTTGTGGGACCGAACATCTCGACTCATCTTGAATTGTCTCCTGAGTTGTCAAAATATATTCACTTATACAGTTTTAAGTAGAATTTTTAATTACAAATATTTAAACTTTTATAAAACTAATTAATAGTTTTTACAAAACTTAATAATTGTAAAATAAATTCACTTTAAAAAAATTCAGAATTAAAAAGTAAATAGCGAATTGGAAAATTTACAGCCTTTAATGTTTATTTTGAAAAAATTAGTTTTCTAGGTGTGAGCTAGGTAAAATAGGATTTTAGATGAATTATCATTTAGAGTCGGTAAGTCAATAAGTTGAAAATTTGTTAATTCGTGTTTTCATCACTCGTGTATTCATTTATGGATGAATAAATTTGTATCAAAGCGGTTTTTGCAAAACTTTTTGTAGTAAAAGGCTTTATACAACATATATAAATAATAAGAATAAAAAAATGTAATCAATCTTATTTTTATTATTTGTAGACATTAGTGAATCGATACGTCAAGACTAAAAATTTTACGAAAATTGTCCATAAAAAATGATTGCACTAATTTATTAATAATTTTTTATTAAAATCGTATTTTTTAAAATATTTATTTAGTAGTTGGCTTAGAAATTTGCAAGAAATTTTTTTTCCGAAAAGTATTTTAAAACAATGAATTTAAAAAAGATTTAAAATATAAATCATTTACACTTATTATAACAAAATGCAGCATTTTGAGGATGTAATTCATAGGTTCAGCCCGGCTAAAATATAAGTCAATTTTTATAATTTGGTGACAAATTTTCGATTAAACTTTTAATAAAATACATTTTAATATACCCAATAATTCTTTGAATCATGACTGATAATCAAAGCAACAGAAAAAATAGTTCATCAATTTTTTTGTTTCATAACAGTAAAAAATTTACTATATTTTTTGATAATTTACGAGTCATGTATGGGTTATAGGGCCTGAATATGTTATTATTGTGTGTTACAATTTAAACATATTGCCCGGCATGCCGGACTGAATATGTTTAAATTAGTGTACAGAAGCCATAAAATGATGGACCGTCATTTTCATGTCAATCAACTATATATTTGCATATTACTTAACAATATAGATGCATGCTTGTATCATTAACTTTTTATTTTTAACCTAATGACTAAAACTTTTTATATTTGAAATTGCAGATCACAGGGATATGTTGAAACAGATTGCCTTGCAATTAAATGCTAAATCTCCATATGTTTCTTTATTGAACGACACAGTCAATAGCAGTTTACTTTCAGGGAGTTATGTGAACTTAAGTCTTACTGATTATGTGCAGGGACTGAGCTCAAGCGATAATGGTAATAAAAAATCTATTATTACATATACTTTCATTTCATACATTTGAATATTAACTAATAATTAGGTGGTCATAACATACATATCGGTGATTTTCTGTTAAATCAAAGCTTTGAAACTTTTTCTTCCCCGATAAGTGGTCTAAAATTTTATTTTTGTTAGTATCTCCCTGAATTTTCTTAGATTGTTTCCAGTACATCTCTATACGAGCTATAGAAGGTCAAAGTTGACACATTAAGCATTTTTTCATTTTTTACCTATTTTTAATAATTTCTAGCTTTTCAGGGAAGCTTTTTTCGTCGGAAATGTGTTCGGACATTTTCTCTAGTTTCTAGGAAAAATAATCTTAATACGATTAAATTCAAAATTTTGAAGGTTCAATCATTCGGAATAAGATAAAAAAATTTGTTAAGCTAGCTTTTTTTCGATACAAAAGTATCTAGATAAGTTCCAGAATGTCACTTGAAGTTTAAGATCATTTAAAAAATTAAAAATCGCTTGTCAAAAACAAAAAATTGGATTTCCTATCAGAAAAAAATATAATTGAATAGTAAAAAATTCTAACACAAAAAGTATTCTAGAGATTTTTTTAAGTTCTCTTTGTTTCCAAATTAAAAATCGAAGAAAATATCGAATTTTAATAGTAAATTTTATGCTTAATTTTAAATTGTAACGGACGAAGGGGTGAAACCTGAAGGACGCAAGGCAGCTATTCGGTGTAGAGAGCTTTTATTTACTCTGCCCAGTTCGGATATTATCGGAGGACTGCCTGTAACGTCTGCGAGAGGCTGCTCGCGGACTTATTGTTCCACGGTTAAAGCGAGCTTGTACTTCTTGACCGAGAGAAGTATAAGCTCGCTTTAACAAGAAGAACAAATTTTGAAGCTTTGATTTGACATAGAATCAGAAATATATATTTAAAATATTGAAAAATGTTTCGTTGAGAAGCTACAAATTGATAAAAATAGGTAAAAAATAAGAAAAACAGGAACACTTTTATATTAGTTTGTTAGAATTACACGATATTCTTGCATGATATTATCACGTGATAAATGTGCATATAATATCATATAGTATTCTCATGGATATACCTAAACCATTATGTAATAAACAGGATTCTTTGACATGATTGAACCGTGGTATAAAGAAATCGGAAGAAAAAATATAATTATTTTGAATAGCATTCATTATTTAAATATCATTTACTTACTGAAACTCTGCTGCTACTTATAAAAAACATAAAATATCGATTTTTCTATTTTAATAACTAATTTATCTATATTATATTAAATATTAGTCATTATTTTAATTGAAATAAAAATAAAATGTATTTTCTTTTATAGCTGATTATTCATTGTTATCCCAAGCCAATAATGATCCTATATCAAGTAAATTATTTACTTCATCTCCACTAAGTGGATTGAAATGTCCACTAAAGGAACAAGGATCGCCTTTGTTTTTAACAGAGGCAGATTTGCAAATATCATGTGATCTACCATTTGTATCACCACCTCCCATGTTCAAGGACCGCAATAAAAGTTACGGTAATAATATAAGAGCTGCATTTCAATTTCTAAATATATCATAAGAATAATGCATTTCATAAATAATCTTGTAGAAATAATACGATTTAAAGACTATTTTAGAGAATATCAATATTTATATTAAGTATAGCATAGTTTATTAAATTTCGGTTTATTAAAACTATTTATGTGTGTTGCATGCTATTAGTGACAATTATATTTACATTTTTTTTCTAAATAAAAATTAAGTTAAAAATTTCATTAAGTTTTAACTGCAAAAATTTACTATCTAATCAACTGATAACAAATTTTTCTACCATAATTTCTACTGTTATTAAATATATTTGGTAAAACATATATTTCCAAAAAATTAAATTTCATTTCTAATAGTATATGAAGGACCATTTAAATTAAATATATAGAATTCTTTAAATGTTGCTCGATAAAAAGTAAAAGACTTAAAGAATTTAATTAATTAAAACTTTTTTCAGATGAAAACTTACTTTCTACCACCCACATTGAAAGAAACAAACCGGTTGTATCTATCCTAAAGGATGAAATACTTTCAAAGGATTTGAAATATACATTGGTAAAACGCGTAACTTTTTCGCCTAAACGTGACATTTCAGAGAATGTTAATATTATGTCAATGGAAGTGGTTATTGAAGGTAATGTAAGCTCTTCTATTCTATGTCTGTAAATCTTCTATTAACAAAAATTTATTTATTAAGGGGTTATAACAGGGTTAAAAATCGAAAAAAAAATTTTTTAGAAAACTGTCAAAATTTTATTATTTAGGCACTCATAATGAAACTGCTTGTATTTTAAAGTGTTTATTGAAACTTTCAATTTAAGCTATCGTACTTTTGAATTAATTTTTTATCTCCCAAATCTATTATTAGTAAGACATGTTTTTAACTAAACTTTTTTTGCGGTGTGCACGATTCTAAGCGTTTGGGTTGACGAAATCAAAAGTTGAATGTCATTTTTCTTCTTAGAACCTGCACTACAAACTAAGCAGAGCACTTTTTTAATAATATTTTTTTCCATTTTTTCAAACAAGTATATCTCATTTTTTTAAACGATAAAAATTAATTTGTTTGAAAAAAAAAATTGTTAAAAAAAGTGCTCCGCTTAATTCATAGTGCAGGTTTCAAGGAGCAAAATGAGATAGCAAACTTTTGATTTCGTTAGCCCAAACGCTTAGAATCGTGCAAACCCCCAAAAAAGTTTAATAAAAAACATGTCTTACTGATAATAGAGTTGCGAGATGAAAAATTAATATTTTCAAGAGTTCGATAGCTTAAATTGAAAGTTCCAATAAATACTTTAAAATACAAGCAGTTTCATTATGATTGCCTAAATAATGAAATTTTGACAGCTTTCCAAAACAAATTTTAGATCGTTAACCCTGTCATAACCCAACCCCTTAAATATAGTAAAAGACTAATTTTTTCTTAAGTTATAATTAATAAACTCTTACTATTTTAATTATTTTAATTATTATGTAAAATAAGTAGTTACTTTTTGGTAGCTCAGAGCATTTTAATAAATGTATCGGGCTGAGAGATTTACTTTTATGGTCAAAACAGTTTAAAAATGTTTACACTTAAAATTTTAAGTTGATTACTGTTCATTTTTTAATTAGATTCAAATATAGATCATGTGATTAATTGTCACGGATTAGAAAAATCGCAATGTTCTAAGGAAAATGAAGTTGTAAATACATCGACTATAATTCAAACTTGGAGTAACAACAACCAACTCGAAAATATAGTGACTGAAAACTGCGAAGAAGACAATTTTATTGATAACGATCTGAAGGATCCTACTTATCAGGCTTCACATAACGATACTGACAGTAGTTTTGAATCTGATAAAAGTATTGATAATGACAATTTTTTGGAAGAAATTTATTTGACAGGGAAATCTAAGAAAGGTGGGTTTCAATTAAATATATTTATGTATTTAATATATTTAATTATATTTTAAGATATCATAAACTTTGCAAAAAGTAAAAACTTTCCCTATTTTTAAAAAGTCTTATATTTTTGGATAGTGACTTTAATCCTAAACGTAGTTTTGAAAACTAAATACCAGCGTATAACTTTATTATTTTCTAACGAACACTAACAAATAAAGGCTTATTTATTTTTTCTTTAAATAACTATTCTATTTTCGTGTGCATTTTTAAGCATGCATGTATTTTAAATATGAACAAAAATATTGTTTTAAGAATAAATACTAGAATTTTCTTTATTTCTTAGTAATTTGTACAAGATATGTTAAATAGATATTTTTATTAATCTTCGAGATGAATAATAGGAATATTGAACTTATAATCACTAATACTACTATTTATCTCAATAATCAAATGTAGTATTTACATAAACTTATACAAAATAAATATTTATTATGTAATTATCCAAGACGCAGCAGTTGATAATGTCGTGGATGTTAAGGAAAAAGTATCGGAAATCCAAGAAAGAACAGTTGATCGCGCCGTTGGTGTTAATGTTGATATACCTTTTAAAACTTTAGATAATCAAAACAATGACAACAATGTTACTCTAGCTGATTTTAGAAATTCCAATAAAAATAATGAAGATGAACTTACAGAAGGAGCTTCTTTAAAGAAGAGTAAGTTAACATTTAGTATTACCAAAATAATAAAGATTTTAAATTAAAAGATGTAGTCGTCATAGAAACTTATTTGTTTGCTAACTATTTTGATTAAAAATCTAATTAATATATTATTTATATGGATATTGATTTATATGGAAATGCTTCTATTTAATTAAAGCATTAAAGAACAAATTCTTTAATGCTTTAATTAAATAGAAGCATTTCCATATAAATCAATATCCATATAAATAATATATTAATTAGATTTTTTTTTAATTAATTAGAATTTAACTATCACGCATTGTCGAAAATGATTTCAATAAATAAATATTTCTTTTACAGAATTGGTGACAAAAAGTGAAAAAACTGTATCGCCTCTTAAAAACTTAAATTTAAATGTGCCGGGAACACCTAGTATTGACCCAAAGAAACAATACGTGCCGCGTACACCTAATATTTCTGTCAAAGGGAAATCTAAAAGAGCACCCAAAAAACATTGCTGCTTTTATTGTAAAAAAATTATTGTGGATCAGATGACAAGACATTTAATGAAGGTTCATAAAAAAGAAAAGGAGATTGAAAGGGCTGCGCAGCTTGGTAGCGAAAGAAGCCGAGAGGTAATTGAAAATATAGATGTTTGTATACATAAGATGATTCCTTCAATTTATTAAATTTTTATTTTTATTTACATATTTTTACTTTATAGCTCATTCAAGACCTCATTAATCGGGGAGATTATTTGTATAATAACAGCCCGATATCGGAAGGGCAAGAAAAGATTGTGGCCAGAAAACCAAATCGACGAACAGAAACTAAAGAAAATTCTTCAGATTTAGATAAAAATATTACAGGTGCCAATTCGTACCTTGTCCTGGATGTTATAAATCATTTAAAAGGGACACTTTAAAAAAACACCACTGTAAAAATTTCGAAAAATTCAAAGATATCAAAGGAATTTTACAAGAAAGCGACGGGTTAGTACCAGATGTGCATCCAGACGCAAGTCAACGATTAAGAAATCTTGTTTTAAAAACTATGCAACGAGGCCCCGTTCGGGATGCAGTTAAATTAGATGAAGAAATCATTCAATTCGGTAATAGTTTGGTGGCTTATTATACCAAAGACCAAAATTATTCTTGGATAAGCCATCAACTGAGAATGCTGGGGGAGCTTGTCGTAGAAATGAAAGTGATACGACCAGAAATAGTAAAATTGTCAGACTTTTTAAACAAAAGTTACGCAAAAGATGTTTCCAAGGCCATTCAAAAATTAGAAGGTCTTGACGATAAAACAGGTTTAATTACAAAGGGTAATAAGGCCACGGAGTTCAGTGCTTTATTCACTAAACTCTTTGAATTTTTAGATGAATATTACACAGATAATAATTGTCATGATAAAAGCACAGATCTCGAAGAATTTAAAAAATCTTTAAAAAATAAATTTAAATTATTGAATAAGCAAGCAAGAGATTGTTTATTAAAACAAGCAAAACTGACTGCTCCAAAACCCTTACCAAAGACTTCTGATATTCGTAAATTATGCCGCTATGTAGATGAAGTATACGAAAAATCATTTGCAAAACTTAAACAGGGCTATAATTATGAAGCATGGAAGAAGCTAAATGAATCTACTTTACTGAAAATGCAATTGTACAATAGAAAGCGACAAGGGGAGATATCGAGATTAGAAATCGACGACTTGAAACCAGATTGCATGTATAGTTTAGATACAGAGTGTAACGGTCAGGAATTTGCACACATATCTGATGCAACTAAAAAGGCAATCCAAGATTACGTGCGAATTGCAATAACAAATAAAAAAGGTCTTAGGAACGTAGGATTAATAATGCATAAAAAAACTCTGGAGTCCATAGATTTAATTTTATCATACAGAAAAGATGCTGGAATAACTCCTACCAACAAATATATTTTTGCAAAAAGAACATACAACAAAGATATAGATTCCCATTTTATTGCGTGTGACATCATGCGAGAATACGCTAAGAACTCCGGGGTTGAAAACCACGAGACTTTACGTGGCACTGCACTTCGAAAACATGTAGCAACAATGGCACACCACAATAAGCTGACAGAACAAGAAAAGAAGGATTTAGCAAACTTCATGGGCCATGATTACGAAATTCATAAAAATTACTACAGACAAAAAATTCCGTTGCAAGAATTGATGGTGCTAGCGCCATTACTAGAGAAAGCGCAGGGGACTGCAATAACAATAGCTGAACATGAAGATTGTGAAAATCGAGACACTACAGTGAGTACAGCAAGCGAATATGAGCCTGACAGTACGTTGGAAGGTACTTTTTAAACTTTATAAAATTCGTAAATTCCAATTTGTCGTCCGTAAATTCCAATTCGTAAATCCAAACTTGAATTTCAGAATCAACCGACAATCCTTCAACTTCAACTGCAATGAAGGAAAATTTCTTTTACAGACGAGAACAGAAGAAGAAATTGAAACAAGAAGAAACAAAGAAAAGAAAGCGAAAAGACCCGGATGATGATGATGAGGATAGTAGTAAGCAAATGAAGAAGAAAGGTACGTTGATATTAACATACATATACATACGTGTTCTTTTTTAAATTTTTAAACCCTTAATATCATACATTTTTATTACCCGTCAATCATAAACATACTCAAATTTCTTCTTCATAACTATATAATTTTTTATCTTCAGGAAAGCCAAAGCACCGTTGGACTCCTGAGGAAGTTAGTGCTGTAGATCAGTATTTAGAAAATCATGGCATTCCAGGCGTAATATCAACAGAATATATATCCGATATGAAAATAAAATATCCAGTATTGTGTAACCGTAATGTTTTGACAATCAGGGCGCGTATATTTAACTTTCACACGAAAAAAAATAACAAATAAAAATTAAGATACTTAAGAAATTAATGAACATAATTAATATAAATATTTTTTATAATTTATTATATTCTAAAAGATATAAGTATTGTTGAAACGTAATCCAAAATTTCAAATGACTTTAGTATACGCATCTATGTAGATGTAACGTACTTTTCCAGGACGGATCTTAGTATGTAAAGTACTTTTCCGGGATTTTGCCATGTTTCTGGGATGTCCCGGAAAAATTATAGATGCAACCCTGTTTTCTGGGATCCCGGAAAAGTTAAAAGGCTTCTTCTGGGATCCCGGAAAAGTTCAAAGGCTTTTTCCGGGATCCCGGAAAAGTTCAAAGGCTTTTTCCGGGATCCCGGAAAAGTTGAAAGGCTTTTTCTGGGACCCTAGAAAATTTTTTGCATGTGATCCTGGAAAAATTTAAATGAATTTTCTGGGATCCCAGAAACATTAAAAATTGTTTTCCGGGACTCCCAGAAATATTACAATGCGTTTTCTTGGATGCATATAAATGTTCTTTAGTTTAATGGCACGTTGAAAAAATAATATAAAGAATATAGGTAATAAGGTAGACGTGCGGAGCATATTTTTCTTATTCTTTTAAAGCGTAAAGCCCTAAATTACTTTGTTTTCGTTTTTCGTCTCGTTGCGCATATCTTACTTAGCCCGGTGTTTATGGGCTGTTCATAAAAATTTGTCAAGTGGCTTATCTTAGTAATTCATGTATTCATTACACATAGCTAGACTATGATAGAATGATTGCATGGACGAGAAAACGATAAAAAATGTATTATAAATTTGTTACTCATAGCTAGACTATGAGAATTTGCAATTTATACAAATAAAAATATAAATATAGATTTTTCTTTGCTGCTCATGGCTATGTATCTACTGTGACGTTATGCTTTTTACCGTCCCTGGGGAGGCGTTGCACAACGTAAATGACACCTATGCAGGTTTATCGCGAGCCCGTATTTAATAATTATTGATGGACGCCCGAACTCGCGATTTTCAACACTTGTCTGCCGGCTTGAGACTCTCTTACACTCTAGGTCGCGGGGGAGAGGTACAGGGAGAATGGTACGCAAAATAAGACACGCGACTTTATAAAATTTAAACACTTTGTAATTTATTAATAATAAAAGAATCAAGATTAAGCCTACTCGCGGACGCGTGCTCGTCCTCGGGCGAGCTCACCGTCTATATCGCGGGCTGGCTCTAAGGTTAGAACTCGCGGCGGGGAGGTATATTCCAACACTCCTACCTGTCTCTAATCCCTTTGCTCGACTTCCTCGCGTTCTGGTGTGCCTCGTGCCCTGTGGATGCGCACGCGAAAGAAACTTATCACTGCTCGGAAAATACACACGGAGGGTAAATGCTCGGGTCGCTCCGGTTGTCGCCTTGGAAAAATGCTCGTTGCTCGCTCGGTTGTGGTACTCGATACTCGGGGTCCTCGTTCGATACTGACGATATTCGCACGCTCGGTAGCTACGCCGGTTCGCGGCGTCTCTCACTCTCTCACTCGCACTCATGCATTTCCCCTAGATCGCTCTCTCACGCCTATCATACGTTTACACGCTTTCGCACCATATATCATATTGCACTCTCGCGCCCTCTTTTACACTCTTATTAATGCGCGCGATTTTTGAAACACTCTTTCACGCATGTCTGGCTCTATTAGTTGCTCTTACGCATTTTCGCACAATTACATGCTCCCGCACGCTTACATTTTTGTTATCCGCTCGCACGCGCGCTGTGGATTGAGCCGTAGCCCTCCACCTTTTCCCAATATCACACGGCGCATACGCGTTGCCTCCACTCTCTCTCGTCTGTCTCTAATGCATTCATTCTCTCGCTATTCATCCTTCTCGCACTCATTCCTCGGTCAATAGCTCGCCAACATGGCGGCCGCCGCTCGCGCGCGTACGCCTCGTGGCTCGCATGCCTCGTGTTTCTTGTCTCTCTCGCTCTCGTTGCTCCAGCGCTGCGCCGTCCGTCTCTCTCTCTCTCTCTCTCTCTCTCGCCTTGGCTGCCGCGCGCTGCTACGCGCTGTGCTTCCCCCACTCTCTCGCTCTCGCCTCGTGCTGCTGCTGCTCGTCGGCAGGCTGCTCTCGGCGCCGTGCTGTCCTCCTGGCTCTACAGCTGACTGCTCGCTTGCTGCTGAAAGCACCACCGAGTATAAGAATATGTTTTCTTACTGGGTGGTGTCCAGGCGAGCAGCCATCGACGGGATCCCCGTCACACTACTTACAAATAAGTAAGTAAACAATTGGAATTTTCTGTATCGCTGAAAAAAGGAAGCGATGGACGAAAGAAATCTTGAGGACGATAGTCCAGTAAAATGTACAACATCAAATCTTTTAATTACAAAAGTAATTGATGAAAATACTGGACCAATAAATTGTAGCGATGCCATTGATTGCATCGATCCACAAGACCAGTATAATGATCAAACAGTATTTAGAGATGTTCCAGATCTTTTCAGTATTATGGGTAAGTATATTTATAAATTAATTTATGACTTTTATTATTCCGTAATAACATAGTTTTTGTATATAAATGACAAGCTAATTAATTATTTTACAATAGTTAAAAACTTCTTTCTTATATTGATTTTAGTCTATATAGTTTAACAGATGTTTCAGTTTTTTTACAAAAAGTAATGTTTTCTTAAAAATTTATTTTACTATCACGTCCACTTAAAGGTATCTATTAAGTATTAACTATTCATGACTAGATCTTGAAAGTATCGTCTTCGAGACTGTAATATAAAAAATAAAAAAATTTATCTTTTACTCCTTGCACAATGAGTTACTAGGTTTGTCAGAGTATGAGACCCTTATGCGAGTTCTGCCTTTCGGTAATCAACATGCAGCAATAAGAGTCAAAATTGCAGCTACTGTTCTTAGCACTAATACGAATAGTTACTAATATTCTGAATATGTCGTTTTGTAGATGAATTTCATTTTTAGTTAAATTAGATATTTATTGGGTAGATGCCTACAGTTTTGAGGTCGATTCAAAGTTATTTTTTAAAAAATAAAAAAATTTTGTGTTTTTGTAGTATACATAAAATTTTGTATGTTTACATAGTAAGTATATGACAATATAGTTTTATTGAATAACAGTAGTTATTGATATTATAGTAATAATTGTAAATGATATTTCTGTGATGCTTACGGACTTATATTAGAGAATGTTAAATGCAGTGATTGTCTTGAACATTTATGGGTGCAGATGGCAACGTTTGTGAAATATAACTTGAATATGGGGAGAGAAAATTATTAAAAGAGGTTCTACTGGCACTGCATTGGTCAAAATGTTTGTCCTTGCAATTTGTAATGTATTTGTAAGACTAATGAAAAATTGTAATAAAATCTCAATTTTTTTAATTTTGTAATCAAAAAGTTAGTGCTAATTGCCGTAATATAAAAATTTTTTATCATTATCTGAAAATTTATAAGCTTCTAAGATTTATACCAAACTTTACTTGATATTACATTTACATCAGTAGAATATCTTCAGTTTGTAATATTTACACAAGAACTCCCTGAAAAATACTAGTTATATACTGACCTGAAGTACCTGAAGGGAAAAGTGACCTTGTTTCCTCCAAGAACCATTACCTGAAACACGCTCATGGTCATCCTCTTGAGTTTCACAACTGCAGTCTTACATAGCTGCTCTCATTGAATCCTCAGCTACACATTTACTAGCTGTTTTTAAATCTTGATTTATTATATCAAAATTGCTGCGAGAAATTGGACTTAATAAATTCATTACTCCACAGAAAAAATTTAAGCCAGTATGACTGTGTACAAGGATTGTCATAGCTAAAACTGAACGTTTATTGATTTCATATACATTGCGTTACTTGCCAATTTTTTTACCGGATTCAATGAAAGAAACTTTGTAGCATCTAGTGCAGGTGGCAGATAGTGTAGTGCCAGAACCTCCTATCAAAAATATGAGCTGTTTACTATTAGGTAGTACCTACATACTACGATATTCAACTAAAATATAGTTAAAGCTATTTTTGTATTAGTAATCGACAGCAATTTTTGGTAAGGCTTGAATCAATCAAAAAAATAACCATTTGAAAATTTATAAGTTGTTAAGATATATGCAAAGTTTTCCTCTTGCAAGCTCTTGATATGAAATAACGTACTCCCTTCAAAGAGGTGAGCTTCAGTAGTAAATTGTAATATTTAACCAACGTATTGTCAATAAAATTCCTTTTGCATTAGTAATCTATTGTGATTTTTAACAATGCTTCATACAATCATAAAAATATATAATCAAGATGACAGAAACTTGTGAATTTTAACTGATTATAGGTTAGAACCATATCTAGAGCTTGTACATCAAGATTCAAATTTATTGGATGCATAGGTTTTATAAAATGTAGTTTTTTGTTATGATTTTTTTAAGCGGTTTTCATGATTGATTAAAAATATAATATACAAGCCCTTGTAGTTTATATTGAAATATATTTCTAAAATTTAAAAGTGAAAATGAAATACTGAAATATTTCTTAAAAAATAATAACTTAAATAATAAAAGTGTGATGTAGGGTTAAGTTCATATGTGTAGTGTGTGTGAATGAAAACTTTGTAAATTTTTGACTCACCCTCACCAATGTAATTCTTATATCTAATTCGATGGGTTGTCTCAGATTTTAGAAACATTTCAACAATCCCATCGACTTAGGTCTTTCCGGAATTACCTTGGTGATTGAACGAACACTTATCTTGATGAGCCTCAAAACACTCTTTGAACTGCGCAGTGTCCACTTCTGGATGATTTTCGCAGACTTTACAAAGTGATTGTTTGGGAGATACGTCAATCACTTTCCATTTGCATGGCGTATCAGTGCTGATACACTTTGAAGGGAAGAGTGACCTCGCTTCCTCCAAGAATCATCACCTGAAACAGTCTCACAGTCATCCTCTTGAGTTGCACTGCTGCAGTTTACAAAGTTTTTATTCACACTTCTTATTTTATTTAAGTTGTTATTTTTTAAGAAATATTCCAGTAATTCATTTTCATTAACACTTTTAAATTTTAGAAATATCTTTCAATAAACTACAAGGGCTTGTACATTATATTTTTAATCAATCATAAAAATCGCTAAGTATTTAAAAAATCATGACAAAAAACTGCATTTCACAAAACCGAAGCATCCAATAAACTCGTGTCTTGATGTACAAGTTTTAGATTATGATTCTAACCTATAATCAGTAAAGATTCATAAGGGTCTGTCATCATGATTATTTATTTGTATAATTGTATGACGCATTGTGAAATACCACAATCGTCTTCCTACATAGCTGCTCTTGTTGAATCCTCAGATATACTTTTACTAGCTGCTTTTAAATCTTGATTTATTATATCAAAATTGCTGTGAGAAATTGAAGTTAATAAATCCATTACTTCACAGAAAGAATTTAAGCCAGTATGACTGTGTCCAAGGATTCTCATAGCTAAAACTGAACGTCTATTGATTTCATGTACATTGCGTTGCTTACCAATTTTTCTACCGGATTCAATAAAAGCAGCTTTGTGGCATCCGGTGCAAGTGGCAGATAGTGTAGTGACGAGACCTCTTGTATCAATTTCATCAAATTTTACATCGCTGCCACAAGCTTACAGGACAGAAATTCCTGTAATCCTGGGAACAGCAAGGGAATATCATATATTCTATTCTTGACAGTACCAGCTTCTATGTATACTCCTTTTAAATACTGTCTGAATCTTGATGAAGAATCAGAGTTCTTTGCTGTGTTCCGGATGTTGATGGAAGTGCAGCATCAGGTATACTTCTTGAAGTGCTAGTCGCTGTACTTGTATGTGATGATGTTGCTGATGATTTACAGATGTTTGCGCTGACTAATTTTTTCCTCGTCTCTTGCCATGAAAAACTTTCCTCTCGTCTTCATTCCTTGCAAATGTATGTTTTTCATGTGCGGATGGTCCAGGCACTCTGCCTCTTGAGTCTGGACTCATCTTGAATTGTCTTTTTAGAATTCAAAATAAATTCATACACACTCTTAAGATGTTTCACTCGTGTTTTCATTTATAGATTAATAAATTTGTATCAAATCGGTTGTTAGTTTGTAAAGAACACTTTGATTGTACAGAAACATATTCCAAATGTTGCTCTAAAATTTCAGTCGGATTAGTTCAAGTATTTTTCGTACAAATTAGCATAATATTTCTGGATTATTCCTTCAGAAAAGTAATTTTTCAAAAAAAAATCGAAAAAATAATTTAATGTTAGAGAAACATTTCTGGCATGTTCCGAATATTATGGAAATATTACTGGAATTTTACAGCTCAGAAAGGGATCAATTTTTGAATATTTAAATCATGTTGTGATAATATTCCGCAATATTACCATAATATTGCTGGATTGTTCCGAAAGGAAAAGTAAATTTTTTATATTTCAGAAATTTTATATTTGAGAAATATTAGAGGAACGTTAACAATTATCACGGCAATACTGCTGGAATATTACTGATCGAAAATCAGTAATGAAAAATGGACATACAACATTCAGGCAATATTGCTCAGCAGTTACAGGAATTCCGTATATTCATATAACATTACCGAAAATCCCGAACATGACAAAGTAATATCTAGGCAATATTTCCTGAATATTGAGTGCTATATGGGCTGTTCTGAAGTCTACTGGTGTTTGTCTGATGTTGACATTTGTTCATTCGGTGGCATCCATACAGAATTAAGATTCACTAAAGCTAAAAAGTAACAAAGCGGTATTCTTCCCATCATCTTCCTTTCCGAACGTAACAGCATAAATTTTTTATTAAACTATCTTGCCCGATCCCCTCAATATGTTATGATCGGAAAGGAGAATAAAAGGAGACAACTCGTATTTATAGAAAAGAACTGAAATTACAAGAAACTTTATTAATAATAGATTTTTTGAGTTCTTCCATCCCCTCGAGGCAAAGAATTGGAAGAACGTAAATAATTACAACTTTTTTCCTTTTAAAATCGATGTTTCGGCTAACGTTGTCACCCTTATCAGGAAAAAATTGCCACAGTAACGCGTATACATTGGAAATCCTCTCCCAAGTTTATTGCTGGAGGAGAAAAGGGGCCGATTCATAAACACTATTATTGATATGGCTCTATTAGCTATTTTGTTCATTATTGTTTTGGTAGCCCTGAAAAGAGCAGATTGATCGGGTATGGCTAAAGGTCTATTAAGGCCTGTTTGAAACTGACTCTATCGCTCGATGATGGTAGATTGAAAGGATAATAAAATGCGTCTCTTCGAGCTAAAATGTTTATACTACGCCAGACGTTTCGGGGTAATTTTACCCCCTCATCAGTGGCTAAGCAAAATATTAAATTTTATTATTAAAGTTTTACAATAGAAATTACAATAACTAAATTACTATAAATTACCAAGTTTAAAAAAATGAGTCGCGCGCTACATCGACGACGTGAAAACCGCAGACGGCGCTAAAAATTACAATTCGCAAATTTAAAGAAATTACAAAAGAATTTAATAAACGTTACAAAATCCGTTACAAAAATTAAGCAACTTACAAAGAATGACGCTCGAAAAACTTTTAACAAAAGTAATAAACGCGACCGGTGCCACTCGATGGTAATGTGGCACCGGCCAAGGACAAAAGTCAACTAAGCTTACAGCTAAAATCGATCTTATATATATGTTGCAATACATCCGTCAAACTGGATACTAATACAATTAAAACGTGTATAAAATGCAAAAATAAGGCGAATATTGTAGCCACGAAAGCCGCAGGGCTCGCTAAGTGTATCCAGAACACATAGCACAACAGAGGTGGCACGAGTTGTTATTCATGCAGTAGATCGGAGAGCCCGCGCTGCTCCGCACGCGACGCCCCTACCATGACTGTATCACTATATAGTACAGTATGGTTAGGCCGTTGCCCCGGCAACCCGGTTCTCCGACCTCCCACTTGGGATGTGCCGCTCCGGCCCGCCAGCCAATCACCATTGAACACGTGTTGGCTGAACTGAAGAGAGCGCGAAGCGGTGAGCCACCTCTCTCCGCGTCCTAAACTCCTGGTACTCTCTGCTCGCTACCGAGCCTCCGCAATCACAATACTCGACAATTAATGTTTATTAGGACTAACTTTTAGATTTGAAATAACGTTCTTGTAACTGGCTTTGAGGAAGCACGTGTCCTCAGCCCTATTAAGCGTGCCATCGAAAAACTGTATATGGAGCATCTCCGAGAACCGTCTACGGAAAATAGACTGCTCTCTGTCAATTATTTTCATATTGTTAAAATCAAAACTATGACCCGTCTCCAACGCATGTACTGCAAGAGGGGAATTCAAATCCCTTTTCTCTATATACCTCTTATGTTCGTATTGCCTAGTTTTTAAAGGCCGATACGTTTCTCCGATATATGTTGATTCGCAATCGGAGCAATCGATTTTATAAACCACGTTCCGTGTGTCACCCACCGCAGTAGGGTCTTTACCAAGTTTTATAAATTTGTTAAATTTATTGGTAACATTATTAACTAACCTCACGTCATTATTTTTAAACACGGACCTTAATTTATCATTGAACCCTTCGTAGTAAGGGAACACACCATAGCCTTTTCCCGAGTGTAAATTATTATTACTATTGCAATTGGAAGTGTCAATATTGCTCGTGTCTGTGCCTCTCAATGCGGCCCTTGAGATGCCCAAATTACGTGCAATTCGCTTTTTGCTAAATTTCTCGATAAAATCGGGAGGATAATCATTAGCCATTAAGATTTTTTTCGCCTTTTCAACATTCTCACAGTGGAAACGAGGATCCGACAATAATATTGCCCTATCAAATAGATTGGATATTATTGCTATTTTTTGACTTTTTGGATGATGGGAGAAGAAATTAATATATCTGCAAGAAGCTGTGTTTTTTTGGTACCAATTAGTAAATATTTTTGCAGTACATGCGTTGGAGACGGGTCATAGTTTTGATTTTAACAATATGAAAATAATTGACAGAGAGCAGTCTATTTTCCGTAGACGGTTCTCGGAGATGCTCCATATACAGTTTTTCGATGGCACGCTTAATAGGGCTGAGGACACGTGCTTCCTCAAAGCCAGTTACAAGAACGTTATTTCAAATCTAAAAGTTAGTCCTAATAAACATTAATTGTCGAGTATTGTGATTGCGGAGGCTCGGTAGCGAGCAGAGAGTACCAGGAGTTTAGGACGCGGAGAGAGGTGGCTCACCGCTTCGCGCTCTCTTCAGTTCAGCCAACACGTGTTCAATGGTGATTGGCTGGCGGGCCGGAGCGGCACATCCCAAGTGGGAGGTCGGAGAACCGGGTTGCCGGGGCAACGGCCTAACCATACTGTACTATATAGTGATACAGTCATGGTAGGGGCGTCGCGTGCGGAGCAGCGCGGGCTCTCCGATCTACTGCATGAATAACAACTCGTGCCACCTCTGTTGTGCTATGTGTTCTGGATACACTTAGCGAGCCCTGCGGCTTTCGTGGCTACAATATTCGCCTTATTTTTGCATTTTATACACGTTTTAATTGTATTAGTATCCAGTTTGACGGATGTATTGCAACATATATATAAGATCGATTTTAGCTGTAAGCTTAGTTGACTTTTGTCCTTGGCCGGTGCCACATTACCATCGAGTGGCACCGGTCGCGTTTATTACTTTTGTTAAAAGTTTTTCGAGCGTCATTCTTTGTAAGTTGCTTAATTTTTGTAACGGATTTTGTAACGTTTATTAAATTCTTTTGTAATTTCTTTAAATTTGCGAATTGTAATTTTTAGCGCCGTCTGCGGTTTTCACGTCGTCGATGTAGCGCGCGACTCATTTTTTTAAACTTGGTAATTTATAGTAATTTAGTTATTGTAATTTCTATTGTAAAACTTTAATAATAAAATTTAATATTTTGCTTAGCCACTGATGAGGGGGTAAAATTACCCCGAAACGTCTGGCGTAGTATAAACATTTTAGCTCGAAGAGACGCATTTTATTATCCTTTCAATCTATTAAGGCCTTACTGAGGCCTTACTGGCTCGTGGTATCGCAGCTTGCGAAGCAGGCGTTTAACGGCCTTAGTACGGCTAATACTGCGAGTACGCGGGGCGACTGAGAGAGCGTAGAGCTAGGGCCTGGCGGCTGCGGAACGCGCAATTGCTTGTCGAACGCGCAGGGTGCTAAAGATGTAAATATCTCTGGGAGGTGTCTCTGATGGCCGTGGTGGCGAACGGCGTAGTCCGGAGCTCTCGGCGGGGAGCGGTCGAGGAGGAATCCGAATGAGAGCGGGCCGGATTGGTTCTCTCCGGCTCGGGATGTCGATGGCCTAGTCTTCCGGAGAAAGATGGAGCTCGAGGAGTTCCTCGACTTCCTCCTTCACAAGATTCGCGTTCTCCTTGTAGGTCGAGTGCCAATAGTGGATCATTGGGGTCGGAGCGTTTTCCAGAACTGCTTCCCTGTGGGGCGTCCAGAAGCCGAGCTCCACTTGTCCGATCGGAGTTTCTGGCCATGGTGGCTGAGGATTGACCAGTGTGGGGACGAGTACTTTTGGAGGGAAGTCCTCCTTCTTTTTCCCCTTCTTCTTCTTCCGAAGATTCCGGACCCATCTCTGGCGCTCAGAACGTACGCGAGGAGTGCGATCCGGTTCTTTTGCTTCCGCCATGAGTAATACGCATTTCGAGGAGAGAGGGAGAGCTCCAGGTCCCTCCATACCTGTTCCCGCGAACACACATTCCCGCGATTCGGAAGTCCAGGAGCCTGGAGAGCGTTCAGGCTGTACTGGCTGGAAAGAGGGAGAGAGAGAGCGTCGTCCAAGAAGGACTCATCGGTTGAATGCTTTCTTCGGCTGCCTCGTGCCGACTATGCGCAACAAGCGCGAAGCGCGGACCTTAACTAAAGGCCACGAGATAAACATCGCCGTGTGGAATATCGTCATTTTGAGGAGCGTCCGGGAGATTTCGACCAGTTATAATCCTCGTTGGCGAGTGTCGCAGGTGGAGGCTCGCGAGTGCAGGGAGAGAGAGGGAGAGAGAAACGTCCAGGAGAAGCTCGAAACTTCGAAAATCGGAGAAACGCCCAGGATGTTTCGACCAGTCGCAGTCCTCGATCCCGCGCCGCGCCCGCGACGGCACAAGATTGCAGTGAGAGAGACAGAGAGCTCTCTTAATCTCGAAGCGTGGACGTCAACGAGAGACCCGCGAATCCAAGCTAACCATTCGGAGTAGTGTCACCGTGGGGAAATAGGGAAGCGCACGGAAATAATTTACTCGCGTAATTTTATTCTTTTATTGGACAACTCTGGCCCTAGGTTGGCTGTTGGGGGGTTTGGCTCGAGAGTCGAGTGGACCTGTGCGACGTGTGCCAGGCTGAGGCCGGGAGTCGACTGATAGCGTCAGCACAAAACGCTCGCGCTTTATAGCGGATCGGAGCGCTACTCTGATATGTCGCGGTAATGGAGGTATATAGCTCGTCGTGCACAAAAGGCTAAACTGAGTGTTCATCGAAAGGTATTGTTTTGAAACAATAAATCTTTGGTCATTATTGTAATACCTTCGTTCATTATTGTTTCAAAACAATAGCTGCCATATCAATCGAAAAGATCGAGCCATATCAATAGTACTGTTTGTCAATAGCCACCTTTCTCCTGTCCGCAATAAGCTGGGGAGAGAATTTCCAATATATAAGTGTGACTGTGGCGATTTTTTCCTGATAAGAGTGACAATGTTAGCTGAAACGTTGATTTTAAAAGGAAAAAAGTTGTAATTATTTGCCTTCTTCCAATGTTTTACCTCGGGGAGATCGAAATATTCAACAAATCTGTTATTCGCAACTACCGATGGACAAGTTCTTCATAGATTGAAAGTTTCACGTAAGCTCAAATCAGCTGTCAGCTCGACTAATTTTCAAAACAATGACCATCTCGAATTAGCTGTGGGTTGCTATGCGTGATCAACAATTTTCGAATCGCGTCGCTCGGATCTAATAATAATAATATTATAATAATAATGTGGTGGGTTTATACACTCGCACTTTCTATTTTTTCCTCCTTCCTTTCTCCTTTTTCTTATTCCCTGTAGTCTTATAATAACTGGAAGGCATTCCTAGTGAGGACATATTTCAGACTCGCACCTTACCGGTTAAGTCGACACTCTCTGACCCCGAAAGGTCATCGGTTTCGCCCATTCAGCTTACCGTTTAAAGGCCAGTTCCCCATCGGTAAGTGCAACGTCTCCTGCCTAGTGCATTGGAATCTGCTACCCCGCGATTTCTACATTACCCCATGAGTGTCCCTAGGATGGCGTTGCCTGTGTACCTATCCCGCTAACCGCGCAGCCAATACCACTCTAATAACAATATTATATTTATATGCACTAATTTCATTCATTGATAATTAAGGATAAATATATACTCATAGTGGCCGTCAGTAAAAGCGTAATAAAAAATACTGGAATATCAATTAATATGACAATTTACACAAATTCAAGAGATATTTGCGATCTACTTTATTATTAGATCAGGAGTCATGAACTTCATTGTATAAATATAGAGCAGTTATATACAAAAATTATGTAATTATTTTCAGCAATTATATGTTACATGTATGTTCAAAATAATTATTTAATTAAATGTAATATGATAGATATGAGCCCAAATGATAAAATATCTATAGAAACCACTTCAGAACCAAGAACCGAAGCAGAAAAATTGATTGATTTACATTCAACAATACAAGAAGAGATTGACAATGATTATCTCGATAAGTTTGAGCCTATCGACATTAGTGGAATTTTGTATGACAACTTTACTCAAATTCTGGGTAATCATATATTTTTTTATTTTATGTTACGATAAATATTTTCAATTTTTTTGTGTGAACATTTATTTTGAAAGGGTTTATTCTGAATTTTTTTTAATGAACTAAAAACTGATTATTTTCAAAATTTTATACTTGCATTCAATATTTTAATACTTATTCTCACGATTAAAAGTACAGCTATTACTATAACTCAAGTTTATTGTATTCATACTTCTGTTTGAGTGTAATCATGTTTGCGTACCATATTGAAGTCTTAAATTAACCCAACCTATATACAAATTAAGTTTAAATTTTTATATTCACATTCAAGTGTGCACCTAAGCTATTAAAATATTTTTAGTTCAATGTACTAAGGAAACTAAGATCTAAAATAATACTAAAACATACTTAACTCAACTCAAAGACTTAATTCTAGCGTACCACTTATATTTGCATGTAAATATAATCTTAACTTACTTCTTACATTATGCTAAAATTACCCTAAAATGAACGGTAACACTCAAATCGACACTAAATTCATAGTATTTGACTACAATGACGTACAACCTTCTTCTTCTCAGTCCCAACTGATACTAAGTTTTTCAATTCAATTTCAAATAAAAATTTGAGAGTTTACACATAAATATTGAGGGTACTTTTCGTAAGAAATATTAAGAAAGTAAGACACTGTATAAAGTCAATAATGAAAAGTAAAATTACATATATTATTACCAAACATTTTGCATGAGAAAATGTATATAAATTATGGAAAACATTGTGCAAAAAGGACAAAAAAATGAGTTGATTCTAGCGAAAGTGAGGTGTTCAGCAACTCACTTGAATCTGGAATAGCTTTTTTATAACATCTATAAAAGCCCTTTTCCATGTAGTGCCAAAAAAATGAATCACTTGGGAAGAAAAACTTTTTTCTTTCGTGCGCAATATATTATCTAATCAAGCAAAAAATGTTTTACATACACAGGTTTCTCGCCTTGAAACTTGGAGAGAATATGCATTTTTCGTGGCAGTGCAAGGAAAAAGTAACATGCCTAATATGAGATAAAATTTGGATACTCAATATCTTGCATTTACAATTCGTGTCAAAATTGAGATATTGAGATATTGAAATAGACTGTCCATGAGTAAATTCCTTATAGCACAATGTTTTCTTATTTAAACTTCAAGAACTTACGAACTAACAAAAATATGTTTTTCCAATGAAGATATCAATAATACCAATGGAGAAAACGAGGATACTTTAAGTTTACTAAATAATAGTATATCCAATGAAGTTATCGATAATACTAATGAAGTAAATGAAGCTAATTTAAGTTTATTAAACAATAGTATATCCAATGAAGCTATCGATAATACTAATGAAGTAAATGAAGCTAATTTAAGTTTATTAAACAATAGTATATCCAATGAAGCTATCGATTATACCAATGCAAGAAATGAGGATACTTTAAGTTTACGAAATAATAGTATATCAAACGAACTTATCGATAATACTAATGAAGTAAATGAAGACAATTTAAGTTTACTAACTAATATCGATAATACCAATGCAGTAAATGAGGATACTTCAAGTTTTCTAAATAATAGTATACTCAATGAAGTTATCGATAATACTAATGGAGTTAATTGTGAGCTGTATTTGAATATACTTTAGATTCAACACTTTAACGCTAGATGGCCAAAATTTTAACGTCAACATCAAGCAAAAAAATCTCATTTTTCGAATGGCATCGCCAAATTTGTCAATAAATGACCGCCAATTGTTTATTTTTAATCATAAACCAAACAAATGTGGATTTTCAATATTTTTTTAACGAATTTTTTTTAACCATGTTCTTATCAGGATGCGAGATCCGAAAGTTATATTTGAAAAATATACTTTGAGATACTTTGATTTTTATTGTTGACCAATCCAAAATGGCGCTCGAATACCCGAAATTATTATAAAATCACAGTAATATGCACTTTTTTTTATTAATTGTTAAAAATAAACAATTATCAGACATTTATTGATGAATTTGGCGATGCAATTCGAAAGATGAGATTTTTTCACACAAGAATATGTATTCGAATATTTTTATAATCACACATGAAATGCACACAAGAATATGTATTCCAATATTTTTATATCCACACGGGTTATAATTGAAAGGCACGAGCATTAAAATTTTTTTGACGTTAAAATTTTAGCCATTACTTTTAAAATCTAAGAAACTTACATTTCTATCTAATTGTAGAGATAAAGTATATTAAATGAAACTAAAAAACGTACATTATAAAATTATTATTCTTACGAAAAAATTAATCAGGCAAATTTTATAGCAGAGTCCTTACGCGGCGTATACAATAAAAAGTGTGATTACGTATTATCACCACTCAACTTCAAGAAAAAAAAACACTATTCATCGATGCCAACAAAAAAAAGTAAAGTTAACTTATTTGTTTAAAATCCTTTTTCTACTTTTTCTGTGCTATCCAACTTATTTTAAAATCCAATAAAATTTTCTGAAAATTTACATTGTTACTTACATACATGAAAGCTCATAAATTTTATATATTTGACAAAACAGTATATTACTTATAATAAAAATTTTATAAAATAACGTTACCGATCGATGTAATAGAACATAATCAAACCTTTCAACTTAATCTTTTATCAAAATACTCTATTTACGCTTAACTATCTGTTAAAATTAAAAACAATAATGTATAACAATGTCTAGTATTACAGGGAAGTAAATACTATTTTTTTGAAACAATTAATAACGATTTTTCAAAAAAGTCTCTACAAATAATTTTTTAGAATAAATAATTAAAGACCTACTTACGTTTCAAGGTTTTTAATTCCGGCAATTTTAGTATTAGAATAATACTTATGAAAAATAAGAGAAATAAATAATCAGCTGTGTGTAATTTCTTTTACTTATATTTACACATGCATTAATCTTTCCTCTTTTCTTCTTGTTTATTTTAACCTACTTGTATCATTTAAATGTATTTATTCTGATTAAAGCATCTAACTACGAAAGGAACGACAGTCGCGATGATTCTTCTGGTATAGAAGAATTGCTGTCTCAAACTTCAAAAAGAAGTCGAAATTATGAAAGTAATTTATCAGAGGATAGTGAAAACCAAAAAACCGATGAGATTACGAATTCTTCTGGTGTATTTGATACTATTTTTGGAGATTCAGAAATTGCAAAGTTAGAGAAAAAACGTAAGTAAAAATTATAGATTACAATCTTTATTGTATATTTAAGAGGTTATGACAAGGTTAAACCCTGAAAAAAGGAAAAAATATTAGTGATTATAAAAAATATGTTTCATTGCCCTAGAAACTGTATTTTTGCCTGAAAATGTAAATATTATGCATAAAAAATATATATTGTGTGTTTAACATTTAAAAACCATTGAAATAATTTAACTTACCAAAAATCATAATTTTCAGTATTTTTATGTACTTGCCGCAGTATTCTGAAGTTACCTTGTTTGGGTGACGACATCACATGTATCGAATGCCTTTACTTTAACACACTGAGTTCAATAATACCTTAAAATCACACTAAGTAAAATTAATATTTTAAGAAAGTGTAAAAATCGGTTATTTGAATTACAGATTAATAACCTCCGAAAAAGGAACTTTTTGTAAAATACTTTTGTCATATTCTCGGTTTAATTTTCCACGGAAATCGTGTATTCGAATGTAGATCAATTCTATTCACAAATGCGGTCTTATTAAAATGTTGGAAATTAATGATTTTTCAAAAATTAAATAGAAAAATATTTTTAACAAAAGACGACTTTGACTCGTATATTTTACAGACTATGAACTGTGAAAAGTCGAATTAAAAAAATTGATTTTTTCATTAATTCAACCCTTTCACAACCCCTTAATCAATGTCACCTCTATTTACGGATATATGAATACATTTATATGTGGATCATTTATATGGATCATTTGGAGAAAATAACAGTCTTTAGGTGTTAGTTCGATCATATTTTAAATTGAAATAAATGCAACCACTTTCTAATAATTAAATATATTTTTTAAAAGCTTTGCAAACAATCATTTTTCATTTTTTGCCAACGACCTATATATAATGTACAAGAAATTAAAATTTTTGTTTTATTTTTAAGCTCTTACAGAAAATCATCAACGTGGTGAAAGTTCCAAAAAATCACAACCTTCAAAGAAATCTAAAAAGCTCCACTCAAAAAGTAAAAAAAAGAAAGCGAAAACACACAAAAAGTCCAAGCACACAGAAAAGAGAAAAAAGTCAACAAAGAATGTTAGTGATGAATCGGAGTATGAGCTGTCATCAGAGCACACCAGTGATGACTCTGAATATAGTTCTGAAACAGCTGATGAGAATTCTAGCGATAATGGTTGACGAAAATCAAGTACATCAAAAGAAACGAAAAAACAAAGTGTCCGAGTTCGCAATGCTCCTCTGAAACAAATAATTGATTCATCCACCGTAGGAGGAAAATACTATGGAATGAAAAAAAATTATTGCAAATTTTGTTTAACTCTACAAAATAGAATCGATCGTCACTTACGTGACAATCATGGCGACCAGCCAGAAGTGAAAAGAGCATTTGCATTGCCTCCTAAAAACAAAATGCGACGAAAGTTAATGGGTGATATCCGTAAGGCAGGTAATGACATCTATAATTCAGATCGTGAATTAAATCCAGCGGGTCATATTATTTGTTCAAGACGACTACGAGTCAAAAAGCAATTTTCAGAGTCAACAGATACCAATACTGGGAGTTCTAATGGTTTGGAAACCAATCCCTCAGTAATACAAGAAAATCCACAGGACGCAAATCCAGAAGAATTAGAACGAGCTGCTGAGCCAGTTACAGACATTACAGATCTTCAAAGGGAGGAAAGTAAGTCAGTTGCATCTACGAAATCAAAGAATTTCTTGCCGATAAAAATGATTTGTATTCACTGTGGCGGCTACTACGCTCCTACTTATCTAAAAACACACATCAAACAGCATCACGGCATCTCCGGACAGGGTACAAGAGATATTCTGCAGATGTCTAAACAAAATATGGGCCTAAACCATGAAACTGCATCTTTGCTTGTTAGAGAAAAAATTATAAATAAACTCAAATTGGATGAAATCGGACTTTTGGCAAGCTACGATCTAATGATAATATTATTTGCTAATAAATATGCTATTAAGTACAGCGAAATTGATCAGCAGTCCTATTTGCGTGGTCACATGCGTCTCTTAGCTAAATTATTACTCGAATTGAAAGCAATAAATCCAGAAATAACTGAACTTATTACTATTTTTGATACCAGTTATTGGCCAACGCTTCTTCAAGCTATTAATAATGTCAGCAAAAAGGATGAGATAAAAAATAGATTTGCAATCATATACAATGCTGAAACGTTGCCAATATTATTGCGCAAATGTATATCAATTTTGTTAAGTTATTATGCTATTGAAAAAAAACCGGATAAAGTAGCAGAAGTAGAATCTTTTAAAAACGTTTTCAATAATAACATTGAAATAGAAGTGTCGTACATTGCTAATGTGTCGAGAAAAGAGTTTAACAGGCACCGAGATGGTGACGCCCTACCACTCTCTGATGAAATATGTACTTTTGAAAACTATTTAATCTTTAAAAGAGACCAGAGTATAGCGGCTTTTAAAGAAAATAAAGGTAATCTCGACCATTACATAAACATACTTCAAACAACAGCTCTATTAATATTACTTTATAATAGACGAAGAACAGGGGAAATCAGCAAAACGTTATTACTGGATTATACTCATGCCAAAGAAGCTGACCCCAGTAGTGAATTTTTTCAATTGTTAAGTAAAGAAGAGCAGGAACAAAGATTAAAATATAAAAGAATTGACATATTAGGTAAACGCCATGACGGTCAAGGATCATTGTACGTGTCCCAAGAAAATGATGCCTGTCTTAAATTCATTATTAAGAACAGACCTCGTTTTGGCATTCATCCTGATAATAAGTTCCTATTTGCACTGCCCCAAACCTCTAGTAATGAACACAAACATATCAATATAAGTATTCTAATGACAAAACTGACAAAAGAATGTTCTGAAAAATATAAAGAAATAGATGATCAGACATTGAGAGGTACTAAACTAAGAAAGCAGCTTGCAACTTATAATTCAACGGTTGATCATGGCAAACACAAAACCATCATTTCAAAACATTTGGGTCACTCCTTACGAACCCATGACAAATACTATAAACGTACAGTTGATTCTGAAGACGTAGCTGTAACAAAGTTTTTAGATAAAGCAAACAAAAAAAATGATAGTATCGAGGCATCTATTGAATCCAAGAGCGATGAAACAGAAGTATCCCAGGAGCATACTAAAGAATCCAGTATTAATAGTATCGATAGTAGCAAGAATGATGATGATCCAAAAATATTTAAAAGTAAGATATTTATATTAATATATTTTTAAATATCTTTTTTCTTCATTACTCTCGTCTCTGTTCATCGCGAGTATCGATTTTGTCTGTCTCTCTCTTTCTCTCTCTCGCTCTCTCATTCTCTCTCTCTCTCTCTCTCTCTCTCTCTCTCTCTCTCTTTGTCTCTCTCTCTCACTTTCGGATTTGACTACGTAACAATCAATCACTCACCTATCTGATCTGCTTTTTCAGCGACTTACACAGCTCTTATACAAACACAAATATTCAGCAGGGATGCCGATTGCGTTGTTGTGCCTCCCAGTACATACACAATACACAAATCTATTAATCCAACTTTATTATTTAATCAGCGGGGATTTAGCACTCAGCCCGTTTGAGACAACAGTGGAAGCAGAGGAACACGTCACAATAACACTAATGATTATATTTAATATTCACTCTTTATCATTCCCAAACCCTTCCCATACAACGAGGTGGCTAAAGCCTTTCCTCGCTATCTCAACCACGTAGGGCTTTCTAATACACTCTATAATATGGCTTTCCCCTCTTTCCCTCGTCGTTCTCACTTAAAATCACTGCTATCCAGAGCACGCACGTGAATTGCCCCCGTTCACCCATGATGCCAAAACTCGACTCACTCCTGGCTTACATTCCTGCACTGGCATACATTCGTACATTCCAGCTAACATTCTTTTCATCCCTACGCGACGAACCCCCTTCCGCTGTCAAGTACTCATATTCCGCGGCTGACATCTATCCCCAACGCATTCACTAACTACGTCAAACGTACGCACGACATATTCCTACCTTTCTTTCGTGCGCATGCTCCTCACGTAAAGCTCGCTCTCATATTCCTCTTCTTGCACTCACTTACATACCCACCTGATCGGCTGTCTCGTACATGGTAACTTCTACGCGCGCTTCATTCGTGCACTCATCTCATTGTAACCACCACGACGCTCCCTAGTATGGCGACACGTCATCCCCGAAAGTCCCGTCAAGTTCATCTCTGCTCTCTCTCTCTCTCTCTCTCTCTCCAAAAATTTGATTTAAATATGTCATCTAAATTTATTCATTTTGTTAAACCGGATTTGTAAAAACTATTAATTTTTAAACATTGCTATATATTTATTCTGATTAAAGCATCAACCAAAAATAAAGAAAATCAGAGTAACAATAAAAGTAATGATTCCTCTGGTATCGAAGAAATGATTTTATTATCTTCACAAAATTCGAAGCGAGCTAAAAAACATAAGCATTCTTTTGAGAAGGATGATGACGGCTTTTTAAACAATGATTTACCACCAGAATATACACGTAAGTAACAGTAAACTTAATCACTTGTTATGTTCGTACGTTAACCTTGCTAGTATGGCCCGCTAATGACGGATAGCTATGGCAGCAGATTTATATTAGTTAGTGCTATGAAAAATCTAACGTTATGCGTGTCCTATCTCATTCTTCATGGCATGACCATAATCTCACTCGCACCGCTCGTGAGTTTATACACATCGTGCCCTAAAGTACGCATTACGCTACTAGTACCGTAATGTGATATTTCCTTCCTATCTCTACTCATTTATTAAAAACTGCAGAAAAATATAGGAACGAGCTGTGTCAATTTGAATAATAAGTGAATTCCAGAAAAGTTCAAAACTTAATACTTTATTAAGAGTCACACAACTATGGCATTATATTTTGTTACAGCAAAAATTAAGCGCGTTCGATGGACTACAGACGAGAAGGAAAGTTTTAAACGAGCATTTAAGAATTGTTTTAAAGAGAGGCGCTATCCAACAGCATCAGAAATAAAAACAGCTCGAGAAGAAGGATTTGCTACCCGTACAGAAAAGCAAATTAGAACCTACTTTTCTAATTATTTTAAAGCAAATGATATTAAGGTGAACCTTTCAGATAAGTATGCCAAGGCAAAATCAAATAAAAACAACCTTTTCTAAAAATGGGTGACTGCTAGCACTTAGAAATGCTTTCATATGGAAGAATATCTTCTATAGTTAGTTTAGAAAGTTTAGTAAGTAATAAGAAATTTAAGATAGGAAACTCAAAGTATTCCTAGAAATATTGTGAAAAAATGGTTGTGAACTAGAATTACAACATAGGAAAGAATCTTCTTAACAGAAACTACAAATATAAAGAGTGATAAATATTCATTTCTAATCAAAATATAAAGAGTGATAAATATTCATTTCTAATCAAAATATAAAGAGTGATAAATATTCATTTCTAATCAAAATATAAAGAGTGATAAATATTTATTTTATTTTAAATCCAAAGATGACCTAATTTAAGTTTATAGATAAAAACTACCAAAAATTGGTAAACCTTTAAGGATTTAGTATTAAGTATTTAAAGAGATTATTAAAAAAAATGTTATACATTAGGATCAAAGCCAAGAAAAGAATTTTATTTAAGTTTATACAGAATCAATGGCAGTGCCTTATATGTGTTAATATTGTTGTAGTTAAAACAATGTTCCTAAGTTAATATAGAAAAATGACAAAAATGGGTTGATTCCTTATGCATTATAAACTTTTTTCAATAAAGCAATTAAACAAAGATAAGTCTATTTCGTACTTAAATAAATAGAGACTCCTGCCATAAAATCCATTCCTATTCATTAGACTTAAGCAAAAATTCAAAATAGATTAAAAATAATTTTTGTTTGAATAGCAAGGTTCATTTAAGTCGTTGGAAAATACTCAGCAGGCGATCTACATGCATATGCGTATGTATACCTTATACACTGCTTAATAAATAAGGCTATTAATCCCTAACACATATTATCTATGCACAGAAATCCGTATGAATTTTAGATATCGTCTTGATTATTTAGAACACTATATCACATATTGTATTTGATTTTATTCACTATTATCCGGTATGTTGACAATTCGCAGCGTCGAAGACTATCGAAGAAATCCGGTTGACAATGCTCTAACGCGAAAATGAGTGAAACGTTGCTAATAATAAAATTTAGTTTATATTTAATAATTTCTATCCCTAAAAAGTACTACGATCAGATAACTTGATACTCGATAATTAAAGATAGCATCACAGAATACCTAGGATAAATACCAAAGATTGGTGAAGCTCATGAGTTCTTCATAAATCGAGGATAATCTATAGTCTTCTATATGAATTTAAGATAAATAAACTTTACTTCCTAAAGTACCTCCTAAAGTTTCCTTAAGTACCTTAACGCCGCATTCCGTTAGATTCCCTTCATCGTGGGCGTGTGTGTAGACGTTTCGTTGTACTTAATACAAATTATCGATATCCGGTTAAATACAATATTAACACTAAATTAATAGTCAATTTTCAAATTATAAAATCAAATTTAGATGAACCTATTTCCTTTATGTAAACAATGCTACGGTAAAGTTTCTTTATACTTCACAATACATAGCATCATAGTAGAATATCGAGATGTAATAACAACAATTGTTCTGCTTGAGTAGGGCTCTGAATGAGTACACTCTGTGTGGAGTAATGATATGCATTTATTCAGGTACATGTAGTTGGTAGTCGATGCTGACACTGTGCACTATGGTGGTTGACACTGTACTGGCGGGGGTGTAGTCGGGGGTTCGAGCGGTGGAGAGGGGAGGGCTCGGACGAGAGGGGCGGGTAGATTCAAATATGTTCAACTACTTAATTTGCTCATAAATTCAAGTCCATAGTATATAGCACAAGTGTATAGCACATTCTATTTGATTTTATACACTACACGGAAGCGTAATAGCAATAATTGGTAAAATACTTTAGTTCACAATTCCAGATCTATCTACAGTATTCCAAATGAATTGATTTTAACTTCTTGTTGCGGTGGTGCGCCGATATGTTGACCATTCGCTCTGCTGAACAATGTCATCGATAACCTATTGATAATGATGATCACACACACAAATTAAAGAAGAATTTTTTCATAATAAAATCAAAATTAGATGTACGTATTTTCTTCACTTAAACAATGCTAAGGTCGAGTTTTTTAACACTAGAAATATATAGCACCCAGCAGAATATCGAGGCGTAATACTAACAATTTTTCAAGAACCTGAATTGTTCATAAATTTTGATCCATGTACACCATTCCCAATGAATTCTAGATATATTACCAATTTTTTGAACAGTGCATCAAAAGTTGAGTTTGATTTTATTCACTATTATCCGCCATGGCCATAATTCGTATCAAGGAAGCCTATCATAGAAGTAACGGACTTAGTTTAAATATCTGAACTTCCATCTCTTGATCAAGGCTAGTGGCATATTCTTTGATACTGGGCTATTAGTCATCCACTAGCATGCATTTCGCTTGTCTGAGTCCAGATGAGCCCCTCCACTTCCTCCCTAGCTCCTCCTCGAGCCACCGTTTCACCGTCCCGTCCACAGCGCAGGTGGGTGCCACACTGCAGAACTTGGCCCTCACCTGCCATGAGCCTCTACCCGCTAAGCGGTCCGCCTTTTCATTACCTATGATGACTGAGTGTCTCGGCACCCAGACTAACCTAACCTCCTTATGCCTTGCCAGCGTCTCCAGTAACCGTCTGCACTCATGGAACCCGCCATTCCTCACATTACCAGTCCTTGGACTCGGTGCAGCACCCCCGCATGCACCTTCTGGTCGCACTTATGTTCCCATACAGTGGCTCCGTGCGTCAGCCTTGGATTTATGATGGATTCATATATCCATCTTACCTTGGCCGGACCTAATCCCCAGTGTACGCCTATCGCCCTTCTGCAGAGCCAGAAGGTTCACAGTCTTTGCACATTTGTCCCTTATATGCTAACTCCAGTTGAGTTTCGAGTCAATTGTGATTCCCAGGTACTTAAACTCTTTCGACAGTTTCAGTGGAATACCATTCAAGGCAAGTCCCACTACCGAATTGATCTTGTACACTTAACCTCACCGTATTGCACCACTCCTGCACGAGGTTCAATGCGTACTGCATGACTTTCGATACGATATCCACGTTGTCGCCCCTCACTAGAATCAGGATGTCGTCAGCATATGCCTGCGCAAATATACCTGCATCCTCCAGCTTCCTCAACAACCCGTCGACTACCAAGCACCACAGAGTAGGCGAGAGTACTCCCACTTGAGGGCATCCCTTCCCCACTCTGCACCTTCTAGAGCTCGTGCCCCAGTGCGCCTCGATTTCCCTGCTGCTCAGCATGCCCCATATCCAGTTAAACACCATCCCCTTTGCCATGGCCTCCCTGGTAGTGTGGTTAAATGCACCATCGACAGGAATGCATCCAGGAAAGCCGCTAGCACTAATCATCTCCTTTCCATATCCTTCTCTATTCGGTATACAGCCTCCGCCAAAGCCGTCTCTACCGATTTCCCAGCCTGGTAGGCGTGTTGTCCACTGTGTAGTGGTACCGTTTCCAGACATTCTTCTTTAATGTACCTATCTACCAACCTTTCCAATGCTTTTAATAAAAACGAGGTCAGGCTGATCGGTTTATAGTCTCCCGCAACCGAATGTTGTGCATTCCCCGGTTTGGGGAGGAACACAACTTTCGCCCTTTTCCATTTTCCAGGTGTATACCCGGGTGCTAGGCACGCCCTAAATAACTTCTCTATAGTAGTCCCGAGTATCTTCTCTCCCTGCTGCAACAACGCCGAAAAAATCCCGTCCAATCATGCAGCTTTGTATGGCTCAAAAGAGTTCAAAGCCTATCTCAATCTTTCTCTACTAGTAATGCGTCTGGCTGTTCGCCAATCGCAACCCCTAGGCCTATGCCCTATTTCTTCCTTCTCAACCCACGCTCGGTAATCCGGGAAATGCTTCCTGAGTAGCTCTGAGAAAGCATCCTCCGGACTTTCCGCCCAACCGTCGTCAACCTTTATTGTATCGGCCAAGGTGCCTTTGGGATGCTGGAGAATCCTGCACAGCCTGGCCGTATCCCTAAGGTCCGTCCAACCGCTGCAGGCCCTCCTCCACCCTGTGGTCCTGGCCTCCTCAATGGCCCTCTTGTACTCCCCGCACTCTTGCCTAAACCTATTTATATCCTTCTCCATTCTGGTTCGCTTAGACGTATTACGGAATCTTATTACGCTCTTGCAAAGCTTCCCCAGTGACCTATTCCACCATGCGGCCCCTTAGGTTTAACCCTTCTCCTGAGTTCACGTTTAAGTATTCCACGTACGAGTTTAGGATAACTTCGGTAAGAACCTCGCATCCATGCTCCTCCGGGAAGGAACCTATCGTTCCTGCTAGGGTCTCCCTGTAACCTTCCCAGTTGGTCTTCCTTGGATTTCTCCCATAGGTTGCCAACGTACTTCCTCCCTTAATGCAGAACACAATCTAATTGTGATCCGACATCGTAACCTCTTCCGAAACCCTCCATCCCTGTATCTCTGACCACAGAGATCTCGTTGCAAGAGTGATGTCGATGACCTCCTTCCTTATCGAGTTCTCAAACGTCGGTTTGTTACCTACGTTCATTACGTCTATATTCGTGGTTGCCAGGAACTCTAGCAGACTCTCCGCTCTCTCATTTATGTCAGAACTTCTCCAAACTGTGTGTTGCGCATTCGCGTCGCAGCCCATCACCAGCTCGGTTCCATTCCTCTCACACTTCCAAACTAGCGCCTCCACCTCATTTGGCGTGCATTTTCCCTCATAGGGATAATACTACTTAATCATAACAACACATTAATTAACGCAGCATTTTTTAAGAATAAAATTAAGTTTAGATTTCCGAATTTATTTCAATTAATGAAAACCACGTGAAGTTTGATTATACTCGGTAACATATTGCATCGTCGCGGAAAATAGAGGCCAAATACCAAAAATTGTTAGTAGTCAATTTACTTAAATTTTTTATATACACAAGTTATATACAGAATATCCCATATAAATTCTAGATCTCAAACTAATGATTTGGAACAGTGTATTGTACACTATATTTGATATTCTTACTATAAACCGGCATGACGATGATACTCAGGGTAGAAGCCTATTGTAGAAGTCGGGTTGATAATGGTCCAGAGTGTAAAATCAGAAAAATTTTGCAACAATAATAAACTTGATTTTAAACAACTTAACTTTCGTACCTTGACCAATTCTACTTCATACATTATTAACTTAACTTCCGTACCTTGACCAATGCTAATTCATGCATTATTAACTTACTTTCCGTACCATGACCGATGATACTTCATACATTATAGTACTGGAAAATGAGTTCTAACACCGCAGATTACCCTAGCGTAATACCAAACATTGTTCAAGTTCCTAATTTGATCATAATTTCATGGTTATATACAGTATTCCATACGAATTGTTGATTACATCACCACAATTTGCAATCATCCCTATAGCATTTCGATTGGTTTTAATCATGATGCGCCACTATGTAGACGATTCGCTAAGCTGAATAAAAAAATTTGTTTCTATCACTTAAGCAATGCTACAGAAAGTTTATTTATGCAAGACCATACACAGACGTCATTGTAGAATACAAAGGCGTAATACCAACCATTATTCCAACAACAATTACACAAAAACCTAACGATCTACACTTACAAAACCCTCCGACTACTTATCGAGCCACCCAGAAAAACGACCATTTATCTCCTTATTCTACCACGGATTTCCCAATCTAACAACGTATCCACCAATGCACATGTCCTTCAATAAAAAATCATCATTATAAATATGTACAGACAAGTGAATAACAACCATGTCTATTCGCCAACATCTCTGACATCTCCATAAAATTCTATAGGAGGTTCCAGCAGAATACTGAAATGTAATACCATCAATTACGCGAGTACTGAAATTGTTCATACTTCCAGGTCCTTATATACTATTCTAAATAGATTCTAGATATTAAGTTAATCATTTAGAACACTGTATTGTACATTATGTTTGATTTTATGCACCATTATCCTATATGACGAATTTTCGAAGCTTTGAAGCGCGTAGTAGAAGTCCGGTTGACGATTTCCTTCGGTATAAAATCAGATGAATATTATTATTAACCCAATTTAGTTGAAAATAACTTTAATTCCATTCCTTGATCAATGACAGCGCCATATATTTTTATTTAGTTTTTTGGAACACTGTATCATACTTTGTGCATGATTTTACTCACTACTCACTAAAGATGATTGTAGAAGTCGGGAGGACAATGCTCTCATAAAAGAGCGACTCACTGACATTTTCCTCTAGTCCGGGTGACCAAGACTTCGAGACCCTCAGATAATCAGAAACTCCACAGAATGATTCCGAAATTAGCACAAGTCAAACAAAGAAGTTAACACAATGGAATCCCTCGGGAGCTGGATCCAACGCCGTCCGAACTGGTACATCCGGGGCAGAATAGTGTTGGCTCGCGCTCTCGTCGTTTGCCTCGCGCTCTTCCAATCCCGAGCCACCTAAAGCACGCACTCCTGTTGGTCGGTTCGCGTGGGCCAACGGCCCGCGCTCTCGCGCCGCAACAGGCTAGCTCGCTTCGAGCGTCATCGATCGGTACACATGCGCCCTCGACACATGCACCCACGTTATCTTAGAAACCGCGGCATGTAAACAACAACTGTTCAACTAATTAAATCTGTCAGAAATTCAGATCGATGTACACTATTCCAAAAGAATTCTAGATATCACTCTAGTTTTTCGGAACACTGTATCGTACTTCGTAAATGATTCCATTCGCTATGATCCCGGATCACGACTGTTCGCAGCGTGGAATCCTATTGTAGATATCGGATGGATAATGTTCTATCACGTTACTGAGATGCACATGCACCCTCGATATCTTAGAAACCGCGGCATGTAACCAACAATTTTTCAACTAATTTAATCTGTCAGAACATCAGATCCATGTACACTATTCCAAAAGAATCCTAGATATCACGCTAGTTCTTCAGAACACTGTACCGTACTTCCTCAATGATTTCATTCTATATGATCCGGGATCATGACTGTTCGCAGCGTGGAATCCTATTGTAGATGTCGGATGGAACATTTTCTAGCATGTTTAATGAGATGCACATTCACCCTCGATATCTTAGAAACTGCGGCATGTAAACAACAATTGTTGAACTAATTAAATCTCTCAGAACATCAGATCCATGTACACTATTCCAAAAGAACACTTGATATCACGCTAGTTCTTCAGAACACTGTATCGTACTTTCTGAATGATTTCATTCTATATGATCCGGGATCCCGACTGTTCGCAGCGTGGAATCCTATTGTAGATATCGGATGGATAATGTTCTATCACGTTACAGAGATGCACATGCACCCTCGATATCTTAGAAATCGCGGGATGTAACCAACAATTTTTCAACTAATTTAATCTGTCAGAACTTCAGATCCATGTACGCTGTTCCAAAAGAATCCTAGATATCACGCTAGTTCTTCAGAACACTGTATCGTACTTTCTGAATGATTTCATTCTATATGATCCGGGATCGCGACTGTTCGCAGCGTGGAATCCTATTGTAGATATCGGATGGACAATGTTCTATCACGTTACTAAGATGCACATGCACCCTCGATATCTTAGAAACCGCGGGATGTAACCAACAATTTTTCAACTAATTTAATCTGTCAGAACATCACATACATGTACAATATTCCAAAAGAATCCTAGATATCACGTTAGTTCTTCAGAACACTGTACCGTACTTTCTCAATGATTTCCTTCTCTATGATCCGCGATCATGACTGTTCGCAGCGTGGAATCCTATTGTAGATGTCGGATGGACAATGTTCTAGCATGTTTAATGAGATGCACATGCACCCTCGATATCTTACAAACCGCGGCATGTAACCAACAACTTTTCAACTAATTTAATCTGTCAGAACATTCAGATGCCATGTACACTATTCCAAAAGATCCTTGATATCACTCTAGTTTTCAGAACACTGTATCGTACATTGTAAATGATTTCATTCACTATGATCCGGGATCACGACAAGGATACAATATTCTGCATGAATTTTCGGTAACTTCACCACAATTTGGATTACTGTCTCTAGCATTGTGTTCGGTTTTATTCTAGGTAGGCCGATATGATGTCCATTCGCTGAGCCACGCTGCCTTAGATATCCTACATAATCAGAGCAACACATTAATATACGAATCATTTTTAAAGAATAAAATAAAGTTTAGCACACATGTTTACTTCACTTAAGCAAAGCCATGCGAAGTTTTATTATACCTTGGAACAAATAGCATCATCGCAGCAACCGCGGCATGTAAACAACAATTGTTCAACTAATTGAATCTGTCAGAGCTTCAGATCCATGTACACTATTCCAAAAGAATCCTAGATATCACGCTAGTTCTTCAGAACACTGTACCGAACTTTCTCAATGATTTCATTCTATATGATCCGGCATCACGACTGTTCGCAGCGTGGAATCCTACTGTAGATGTTGGATGGACAATGTTCTGGCATGTTTAATGAGATGCATATGCACCCTCGATATCTTAGAAACTGCGGCATGTAAACAACAATTTTTCAACTAATTTAATCTGTCAGAACTTTAGATGGATGTACACTATTCCAAAAGATTACTAGAGATCACTCTAGTTTTTCAGAACACTGTATCGTACATTGTAAATGATTTCATTCACTATGATCCGGGATCACGACTGGGATACAATATTCTATATGAATTTTCGGTAACTTCACCACAATTTTGATTACTGTATCTAGCATTGTGTTCGGTTTTATTCTCGGTATGCCGATATGATGTCCATTCGCTGAGCCACGCTGCCTTAGATATCCTACATAATCAGAGCAACACATTAATATAAGAATCATTTTTAAAGAATAAAATAAAGTTTAGCACACATGTTTACTTCACTTAAGCAAAGCCATGCGAAGTTTTATTATACCTGGGAACAAATCGCATCGTCGCAGGAACCGCAGCATGTAAACAACAATTGTTCAACTAATTAAATCTGTCAGAACTTCAGATCCATGTACACTATTCCAAAAGAATCCTAGGTATCACGCTAGTTCTTCAGAACACTGTATCGTACTTTCTGAATGATTTCATTCTATATGATCCGGGATCCCGACTGTTCGCAGCGTGGAATCCTATTGTAGATATCGGATGGATAATGTTCTATCACGTTACAGAGATGCACATGCACCCTCGATATCTTAGAAACTGCGGCATGTAAACAACAATTTTTCAACTAATTTAATCTGTCAGAACTTTAGATGGATGTACACTATTCCAAAAGATTACTAGATATCACTCTAGTTTTTCAGAACACTGTATCGTACATTGTAAATGATTTCATTCACTATGATCCGGGATCACGACTGGGATACAATATTCTATATGAATTTTCGGTAACTTCACCACAATTTTGATTACTGTATCTAGCATTGTGTTCGGTTTTATTCTCGGCATGCCGATATGATGTCCATTCGCTGAGCCACGCTGCCTTACATATCCTACATAATCAGAGCAACACATTAATTTACGAATCATTTTTAAAGAATAAAATAAAGTTTAGCTCACATGTTTACTTCACTTAATCAAAGCCATGCGAAGTTTTATTATACCTGGGAACAAATCGCATCGTCGCAGGAACCGCGGCATGTAAACAACAATTGTTCAACTAATTAAATCTGTCAGAACTTCAGATCCATGTACGCTGTTCCAAATTAATCCTAGATATCACGCTAGTTCTTCAGAACACTGTATCGTACTTCCTCAATGATTTCATTCTATATGATCCGGGATCACGACTGTTCGCAGCGTGGAATCCTATTGTAGATGTTGGATGGACAATGTTCCGGCATGTTTAATGAGATGCACATGCACCCTCGATATCTTAGAAACTGCGGCATGTAAACAACAATTTTTCAACTAATTTAATCTGTCAGAACTTTAGATGGATGTACACTATTCCAAAAGATTACTAGATATCACTCTAGTTTTTCAGAACACTGTATCGTACATTGTAAATGATTTCATTCACTATGATCCGGGATCACGACTGGGATACAATATTCTATATGAATTTTCGGTAACTTCACCACAATTTTGATTACTGTATCTAGCATTGTGTTCGGTTTTATTCTCGGTATGCCGATATGATGTCCATTCGCTGAGCCACGCTGCCTTAGATATCCTACATAATCAGAGCAACACATTAATATACGAATCATTTTTAAAGAATAAAATAAAGTTTAGCACACATGTTTACTTCACTTAAGCAAAGCCATGCGAAGTTTTATTATACCTGGGAACAAATCGCATCGTCGCAGGAACCGCGGCATGTAAACAACAATTGTTCAACTAATTAAATCTGTCAGAACTTCAGATCCATGTACACTATTCCAAAAGAATCCTAGGTATCACGCTAGTTCTTCAGAGCACTGTATCGTACTTTCTGAATGATTTCATTCTATATGATCCGGGATCCCGACTGTTCGCAGCGTGGAATCCTATTGTAGATATCGGATGGATAATGTTCTATCACGTTACAGAGATGCACATGCACCCTCGATATCTTAGAAACCGCGGGATGTAACCAACAATTTTTCAACTAATTTAATCTGTCAGAACTTCAGATCCATGTACGCTGTTCCAAAAGAATCCTAGATATCACGCTAATTCTTCAGAACACTGTATCGTACTTCCTCAATGATTTCATTCTTTATGATCCGGGATCACGACTGTTCACAGCGTGGAATCCTATTGTAGATGTTGGATGGACAATGTTCTGGCATGTTTAATGAGATGCACATGCACCCTCGATATCTTACAAACCGCGGCATGTAACCAACAACTTTTCAACTAATTTAATCTGTCAGAACATCAGATCCATGTACACTATTCCAAAAGAATCCTTGATATCACTCTAGTTTTCAGAACACTGTATCGTACATTGTAAATGATTTCTTTCACTATCTTCCGGGATCATGACTAGGATACAATATTCTGTATGAATTTTCGGTAACTTCACCACAATTTGGATTACTGTCTCTAGCATTGTGTTCGGTTTTATTCTAGGTAGGCCGATATGATATCCATTCGCTGAGCCACGCTGCCTTAGATATCCTACATAATCAGAGCAACACATTAATATACGAATCATTTTTAAAGAATAAAATAAAGTTTAGCTCACATGTTTACTTCACTTAAGCAAAGCCATGCGAAGTTTTATTATACCTTGGAACAAATAGCATCATCGCAGCAACCGTGGCATGCAAACAACAATTGTTCAACTAATTGAATCTGTCAGAGCTTCAGATCCATGTACGCTATTCCAAAAGAATCCTAGATATCACGCTAGTTCTTCAGAACACTGTATCGTACTTTCTGAATGATTTCATTCTATGTGATCCGGGATCCCGACTGTTCGCAGCGTGGAATCCTATTGTAGATATCGGATGGATAATGTTCTATCACGTTACAGAGATGCACATGCACCCTCGATATCTTAGAAACCGCGGGATGTAACCAACAATGTTTCAACTAATTTAATCTGTCAGAACTTCAGATCCATGTACGCTGTTCCAAAAGAATCCTAGATATCACGCTAGTTCTTCAGAACACTGTATCGTACTTTCTGAATGATTTCATTCTATATTATCCGGGATCACGACTGTTCGCAGCGTGGAATCCTATTGTAGATGTCGGATGGTCAAAGTTCTAGCATGTTTAATGAGATGCACATGCACCCTCGATATCTTAGAAACCGCGGCATGGAACCAACAATTTTTCAACTAATTTAATCTGTCAGAACTTCAGATCCATGTACGCTATTCCAAAAGATTCCTAGATATCACGCTAGTCCTTCAGAACACTGTATCGTACTTTCTGAATGATTTCATTCTATATGATCCGGGATCACGACTGTTCGCAGCGTGGAATCCTATTGTAGATATCGGATGGACAATGTTCTATCACGTTACTAAGATGCACATACACCCTCGATATCTTAGAAACCGCGGGATGTAACCAACAATTTTTCAACTAATTTAATCTGTCAGAACATCACATACATGTACAATATTCCAAAAGAATCCTAGATATCACGCTAGTTCTTCAGAACACTGTACCGTACATTGTAAATGATTTCTTTCACTATGTTCCGGGATCACGACTAGGATACAATATTCTGTATGAATTTTCGGTAACTTCACCACAATTTGGATTACTGTCTCTAGCATTGTGTTCGGTTTTATTCTAGGTAGGCCGATATGATGTCCATTCGCTGAGCCATGCTGCCTTAGATATCCTACATAATCAGAGCAACACATTAATATACGAATCATTTTTAAAGAATAAAATAAAGTTTAGCTCACATGTTTACTTCACTTAAGCAAAGCCATGCGAAGTTTTATTATACCTTGGAACAAATAGCATCATCGCAGCAACCGCGGCATGTAAACAACAATTGTTCAACTAATTGAATCTGTCAGAGCTTCAGATCCATGTACACTATTCCAAAAGAATCCTAGATATCACGCTAGTTCTTCAGAACACTGTATCGTACTTTCTGAATGATTGCATTCTATATGGGATTGATTCATTCTATATGATCCGGGATCACGACTGTTCGCAGCGTGGAATCCTATTGTAGATGTCGGATGGACAATGTTCTAGCATGTTTAATGAGATGCACATGCACCCTCGATATCTTAGAAACTGCGGCATGTAACCAACAACTTTTCAACTAATTTAATCTGTCAGAATATCAGATCCATGTACACTATTCCAAAGAATCCTAGATATCACGCTAGTTTTTCAGAACACTGTATCGTACATTGTAAATGATTTCATTCACTATGATCCGGGATCACGACTAGGATACAATATTCTATATGAATTTCGGTAACTTCACCACAATTTTGATTACTGTATCTAGCATTGTGTTCGGTTTTATTCTCGGTATGCCGATATGATGTCCATTCGCTGAGCCACGCTGCCTTACATATCCTACATAATCAGAGCAACATATTAATTTACGAATCATTTTTAAAGAATAAAATAAAGTTTAGCTCACATGTTTACTTCACTTAATCAAAGCCATGCGAAGTTTTATTATACCTGGGAACAAATCGCATCGTCGCAGGAACCGCGGCATGTAAACAACAATTGTTCAACTAATTAAATCTGTCAGAACTTCAGATCCATGTACGCTGTTCCAAATTAATCCTAGATATCACGCTAGTTCTTCAGAACACTGTATCGTACTTCCTCAATGATTCCATTCTTTATGATCCGGGATCACGACTGTTCGCAGCGTGGAATCCTATTGTAGATTTCGGATGGATAATGTTCTATCACGTTACAGAGATGCACATGCACCCTCGATATCTTAGAAACCGCGGCATGTAACCAACAACTTTTCAACTAATTTAATCTGTCAGAATATCAGATCCATGTACACTATTCTAAAAGAATCCTAGATATCACGCTAGTTTTTCAGAACACTGTATCGTACATTGTAAATGATTTCATTCACTATGATCCGGGATCACGACTAGGATACAATATTCTATATGAATTTTCGGTAACTTCACCACAATTTCGATTACTGTATCTAGCATTGTGTTCGGTTTTATTCTCGGTATGCCGATATGATGTCCATTCGCTGAGCCACGCTGCCTTACATATCCTACATAATCAGAGCAACATATTAATTTACGAATCATTTTTAAAGAATAAAATAAAGTTTAGCTCACATGTTTACTTCACTTAATCAAAGCCATGCGAAGTTTTATTATACCTGGGAACAAATCGCATCGTCGCAGGAACCGCGGCATGTAAACAACAATTGTTCAACTAATTAAATCTGTCAGAACTTCAGATCCATGTACGCTGTTCCAAATTAATCCTAGATATCACGCTAGTTCTTCAGAACACTGTATCGTACTTCCTCAATGATTTCATTCTTTATGATCCGGGATCACGACTGTTCGCAGCGTGGAATCCTATTGTAGATTTCGGATGGATAATGTTCTATCACGTTACAGAGATGCACATGCACCCTCGATATCTTAGAAACCGCGGGATGTAACCAACAATTTTTCAACTAATTTAATCTGTCAGAACTTCAGATCCATGTACGCTGTTCCAAAAGAATCCTAGATATCACGCTAGTTCTTCAGAACACTGTATCGTACTTCCTCAATGATTTCATTCTTTATGATCCGGGATCACGACTGTTCGCAGCGTGGAATCCTATTGTAGATGTTGGATGGACAATCAGTATCAGTAAGTTCCCGGAGGTGATACCGGCGGCCCCTGCCCGGGGACGTGCCGGTTCTGGCACTCAGGTCAAGCCCATTATGCCTTTCCTCCTGTACTTTCATCATTTACTGTCAAACATCCCTTAGGACGCCCCTCTCAACCTAACCCAGCCTACTGTCTATGCTCCTCATCATGCTAAGCACCAAACGGAGCTCCAGCGACCTTATAAAAATTGGGTCCGCGAAGGGTACCCCCCACACCCTGTGCCTCGTATCAACGAACGCCGGGCACCTACCCATGAGGTGCAACGTGGTCTCCTTCCTCGATCCGCACCACCTGCAACCTGCATTCTGTTTTAACCTCATCTTAGTCAGGTGGTAACCCACCCGCCAATGACCCGTCAAAAATCCCACCACCACCCTAAGTCTAGTCCTGTCGGATATCCCTAAGGTACTCAGCCACTCTTTAGGTGGGTCGTCACCCAGCAGACGTTTTGCCTGCCTGATTCCAGGTGCCTCCCTCCATTTCCTAAGCAGCTCCTTCTGGAGCCAGCATTTTACCGCTCCGTCGACCACGCAGTCAGGTACCGCCACCCTGCAGGGTTTAGCCCTTACCAGGCTGGAGCCCCTGCCCGCCAGTCGGTCTGCTTTTTCATTGCCGATGATGCCCGAGTGCCCCGGCACCCAGACTAGCCTAACCTCTTTCCCTCTCGCCAGCTCCTCTAGTGACTGCCTGCACCTCATCACCTCTCTCGAGTCGATGCGGATTGCGTTCAGTGCCAGAAGTGCCGCCTTACTGTCAGAGCATATGGTAATCAACCCATGGTTGGTTCCCTTGTCCCTTATCCAATCGGCACATTCCCTGATGGCCCTAATTTCCGCTTGGAATACGGTCGCGTATGAATCTAGGCTGCAAACCAATTCCTCGGTGCCACCTTTCTTCCACGCTCCCGCTCCAACTCCCTGATCCGTCTTTGACCCGTCCGTGAACCACACCTCACCCACCTTAAGTAGTTCGTGTGTGCCCCCTGCCCATTCCGTTCTCTGCGGTAAATGGACCTTGTATGCTTTGGCGAAGAGTAATCTCCCCCCCATCCTATCAAATTCCTCCCACTTCTCACACTCCGTGGCCCCTGCCATTATCTCCTCGTCCCTGAACCTGTCACAAGACCTGGTCCCAGTGAGCCTGGCCCATGTCTTGAAGGCCCTGGCCCTGATATCCTTGCCCAGCGGTGGGAGTCCCAGCAGAAGCTCCAGGGCGACCCTCGGGGTTTTCCTCATAGAGCCCGCCATTCCTCTCATCACCAGCCCTTGAATCCGATCAAACTCCTCTACATGCCCCTTTTGTTCGCATTTGTGAGCCCATACTATGGCCCCGTGCGCCAGCCTAGGTTTTATGATGGATTCGTAGATCCATCTTACCTGTGACGGTCCTAGTCCCCAGTGTGTTCCTATTGCCCTCCTGCAAAGCCAGAAGGTACTCACCGCCTTACTACATTTGCTCCTTATGTGCTTGCCCCAGTTGAGTTTCGAGTCAATCGTGACGCCCAGGTATTTGACCTGCCTTACATATCCTACATAATCAGAGCAACATATTAATTTACGAATCATTTTTAAAGAATAAAATAAAGTTTAGCTCACATGTTTACTTCACTTAAGCAAAGCCATGCGAAGTTTTATTATACCTTGGAACAAATAGCATCATCGCAGCAACCGCGGCATGTAAACAACAATTGTTCAACTAATTAAATCTGTCAGAACTTCAGATCCATGTACGCTGTTCCAAAAGAATCCTAGATATCACGCTAGTTCTTCAGAACACTGTATCGTACTTTCTGAATGATTTCATTCTATATGATCCGGGATCCCGACTGTTCGCAGCGTGGAATCCTATTGTAGATATCGGATGGATAATGTTCTATCACGTTACAGAGATGCACATGCACCCTCGATATCTTAGAAACCGCGGCATGTAACCAACAATTTTTCAACTAATTTAATCTGTCAGAACTTCAGATCCATGTACGCTATTCCAAAAGAATCCTAGATATCACGCTAGTTCTTCAGAACACTGTATCGTACTTTCTGAATGATTTCATTCTATATGATCCGGGATCACGACTGTTCGCAGCGTGGAATCCTATTGTAGATATCGGATGGACAATGTTCTATCACGTTACTAAGATGCACATGCACCCTCGATATCTTAGAAACCGCGGGATATAACCAACAATTTTTCAACTAATTTAATCTGTCAGAACATCACATACATGTACAATATTCCAAAAGAATAATAGATATCACGTTAGTTCTTCAGAACACTTTACCGTACTTTCTCAATGATTTCCTTCTCTATGATCCGCGATCATGACTGTTCGCAGCGTGGAATCCTATTGTAGATGTCGGATGGACAATGTTCTAGCATGTTTAATGAGATGCACATGCACCCTCGATATCTTACAAACCGCGGCATGTAACCAACAACTTTTCAACTAATTTAATCTGTCAGAACATCAGATCCATGTACACTATTCCAAAAGAATCCTTGATATCACTCTAGTTTTCAGAACACTGTATCGTACATTGTAAATGATTTCTTTCACTATGTTCCGGGATCACGACTAGGATACAATATTCTGCATGAATTTTCGGTAACTTCACCACAATTTGGATTACTGTCTCTAGCATTGTGGTCGGTTTTATTCTGGGTAGGCCGATATGATGTCCATTCGCTGAGCCACGCTGCCTTAGATATCCTACATAATCAGAGCAACACATTAATATACGAATCATTTTTAAAGAATAAAATAAAGTTTAGCACACATGTTTACTTCACTTAAGCAAAGCCATGCGAAGTTTTATTATACCTTGGAACAAATAGCATCATCGCAGCAACCGCGGCATGTAAACAACAATTGTTCAACTAATTGAATCTGTCAGAGCTTCAGATCCATGTACACTATTCCAAAAGAATCCTAGATATCACGCTAGTTCTTCAGAACACTGTACCGAAACTTTCTCAATGATTTCATTCTATATGATCCGGGATCACGACTGTTCGCAGCGTGGAATCCTATTGTAGATGTTGGATGGACAATGTTCCGGCATGTTTAATGAGATGCACATGCACCCTCGATATCTTAGAAACTGCGGCATGTAAACAACAATTTTTCAACTAATTTAATCTGTCAGAACTTTAGATGGATGTACACTATTCCAAAAGATTACTAGATATCACTCTTGTTTTTCAGAACACTGTATCGTACATTGTAAATGATTTCATTCACTATGATCCGGGATCACGACTGGGATACAATATTCTATATGAATTTTCGGTAACTTCACCACAATTTTGATTACTGTATCTAGCATTGTGTTCGGTTTTATTCTCGGTATGCCGATATGATGTCCATTCGCTGGGCCACGCTGCCTTAGATATCCTACATAATCAGAGCAACACATTAATATACGAATCATTTTTAAAGAATAAAATAAAGTTTAGCACACATGTTTACTTCACTTAAGCAAAGCCATGCGAAGTTTTATTATACCTTGGAACAAATAACATCATCGCAGCAACCGCGGCATGTAAACAACAATTGTTCAATAATGAATAATTTAGCTTCAGATCCATGTACACTATTCCAAAAGAATCCTACATATCACGCTAGTTCTTCAGAACACTGTACCGAACTTTCTCAATGATTTCATTCTATATGATCCGGGATCACGACTGTTCGCAGCGTGGAATCCTATTGTAGATGTTGGATGGACAATGTTCCGGCATGTTTAATGAGATGCACATGCACCCTCGATATCTTACAAACCGCGGCATGTAACCAACAACTTTTCAACTAATTTAATCTGTCAGAACATCAGATCCATGTACACTATTCCAAAAGAATCCTTGATATCACTCTAGTTTTCAGAACACTGTATCGTACATTGTAAATGATTTCTTTCACTATCTTCCGGGATCACGACTAGGATACAATATTCTGTATGAATTTTCGGTAACTTCACCACAATTTGGATTACTGTCTCTAGCATTGTGTTCGGTTTTATTCTAGGTAGGCCGATATGATATCCATTCGCTGAGCCACGCTGCCTTAGATATCCTACATAATCAGAGCAACACATTAATATACGAATCATTTTTAAAGAATAAAATAAAGTTTAGCTCACATGTTTACTTCACTTAAGCAAAGCCATGCGAAGTTTTATTATACCTTGGAACAAATAGCATCATCGCAGCAACCGTGGCATGCAAACAACAATTGTTCAACTAATTGAATCTGTCAGAGCTTCAGATCCATGTACGCTATTCCAAAAGAATCCTAGATATCACGCTAGTTCTTCAGAACACTGTATCGTACTTTCTGAATGATTTCATTCTATGTGATCCGGGATCCCGACTGTTCGCAGCGTGGAATCCTATTGTAGATATCGGATGGATAATGTTCTATCACGTTACAGAGATGCACATGCACCCTCGATATCTTAGAAACCGCGGGATGTAACCAACAATGTTTCAACTAATTTCATCTGTCAGAACTTCAGATCCATGTACGCTGTTCCAAAAGAATCCTAGATATCACGCTAGTTCTTCAGAACACTGTATCGTACTTTCTGAATGATTTCATTCTATATGATCCGGGATCACGACTGTTCGCAGCGTGGAATCCTATTGTAGATGTCGGATGGACAAAGTTCTAGCATGTTTAATGAGATGCACATGCACCCTCGATATCTTAGAAACCGCGGCATGTAACCAACAATTTTTCAACTAATTTAATCTGTCAGAACTTCAGATCCATGTACGCTATTCCAAAAGATTCCTAGATATCACGCTAGTCCTTCAGAACACTGTATCGTACTTTCTGAATGATTTCATTCTATATGATCCGGGATCACGACTGTTCGCAGCGTGGAATCCTATTGTAGATATCGGATGGACAATGTTCTATCACGTTACTAAGATGCACATACACCCTCGATATCTTAGAAACCGCGGGATGTAACCAACAATTTTTCAACTAATTTAATCTGTCAGAACATCACATACATGTACAATATTCCAAAAGAATCCTAGATATCACGCTAGTTCTTCAGAACACTGTACCGTACATTGTAAATGATTTCTTTCACTATGTTCCGGGATCACGACTAGGATACAATATTCTGTATGAATTTTCGGTAACTTCACCACAATTTGGATTACTGTCTCTAGCATTGTGTTCGGTTTTATTCTAGGTAGGCCGATATGATGTCCATTCGCTGAGCCACGCTGCCTTAGATATCCTACATAATCAGAGCAACACATTAATATACGAATCATTTTTAAAGAATAAAATAAAGTTTAGCTCACATGTTTACTTCACTTAAGCAAAGCCATGCGAAGTTTTATTATACCTTGGAACAAATAGCATCATCGCAGCAACCGCGGCATGTAAACAACAATTGTTCAACTAATTGAATCTGTCAGAGCTTCAGATCCATGTACACTATTCCAAAAGAATCCTAGATATCACGCTAGTTCTTCAGAACACTGTATCGTACTTTCTGAATGATTTCATTCTATATGATCCGGGATCACGACTGTTCGCAGCGTGGAATCCTATTGTAGATGTCGGATGGACAATGTTCTAGCATGTTTAATGAGATGCACATGCACCCTCGATATCTTAGAAACCGCGGCATGTAACCAACAACTTTTCAACTAATTTAATCTGTCAGAATATCAGATCCATGTACACTATTCTAAAAGAATCCTAGATATCACGCTAGTTTTTCAGAACACTGTATCGTACATTGTAAATGATTTCATTCACTATGATCCGGGATCACGACTAGGATACAATATTCTATATGAATTTTCGGTAACTTCACCACAATTTTGATTACTGTATCTAGCATTGTGTTCGGTTTTATTCTCGGTATGCCGATATGATGTCCATTCGCTGAGCCACGCTGCCTTACATATCCTACATAATCAGAGCAACATATTAATTTACGAATCATTTTTAAAGAATAAAATAAAGTTTAGCTCACATGTTTACTTCACTTAATCAAAGCCATGCGAAGTTTTATTATACCTGGGAACAAATCGCATCGTCGCAGGAACCGCGGCATGTAAACAACAATTGTTCAACTAATTAAATCTGTCAGAACTTCAGATCCATGTACGCTGTTCCAAATTAATCCTAGATATCACGCTAGTTCTTCAGAACACTGTATCGTACTTCCTCAATGATTTCATTCTTTATGATCCGGGATCACGACTGTTCGCAGCGTGGAATCCTATTGTAGATTTCGGATGGATAATGTTCTATCACGTTACAGAGATGCACATGCACCCTCGATATCTTAGAAACCGCGGGATGTAACCAACAATTTTTCAACTAATTTAATCTGTCAGAACTTTAGATCCATGTACGCTGTTCCAAAAGAATCCTAGATATCACGCTAGTTCTTCAGAACACTGTATCGTACTTCCTCAATGATTTCATTCTTTATGATCCGGGATCACGACTGTTCGCAGCGTGGAATCCTATTGTAGATGTTGGATGGACAATCAGTATCAGTAAGTTCCCGGAGGTGATACCGGCGGCCCCTGCCCGGGGACGTGCCGGTTCTGGCACTCAGGTCAAGCCCATTATGCCTTTCCTCCTGTACTTTCATCATTTACTGTCAAACATCCCTTAGGACGCCCCTCTCAACCTAACCCAGCCTACTGTCTATGCTCCTCATCATGCTAAGCACCAAACGGAGCTCCAGCGACCTTATAAAAATTGGGTCCGCGAAGGGTACCCCCCACACCCTGTGCCTCGTATCAACGAACGCCGGGCACCTACCCATGAGGTGCAACGTGGTCTCCTTCCTCGATCCGCACCACCTGCAACCTGCATTCTGTTTTAACCTCATCTTAGTCAGGTGGTAACCCACCCGCCAATGACCCGTCAAAAATCCCACCACCACCCTAAGTCTAGTCCTGTCGGATATCCCTAAGGTACTCAGCCACTCTTTAGGTGGGTCGTCACCCAGCAGACGTTTTGCCTGCCTGATTCCAGGTGCCTCCCTCCATTTCCTAAGCAGCTCCTTCTGGAGCCAGCATTTTACCGCTCCGTCGACCACGCAGTCAGGTACCGCCACCCTGCAGGGTTTAGCCCTTACCAGGCTGGAGCCCCTGCCCGCCAGTCGGTCTGCTTTTTCATTGCCGATGATGCCCGAGTGCCCCGGCACCCAGACTAGCCTAACCTCTTTCCCTCTCGCCAGCTCCTCTAGTGACTGCCTGCACCTCATCACCTCTCTCGAGTCGATGCGGATTGCGTTCAGTGCCAGAAGTGCCGCCTTACTGTCAGAGCATATGGTAATCAACCCATGGTTGGTTCCCTTGTCCCTTATCCAATCGGCACATTCCCTGATGGCCCTAATTTCCGCTTGGAATACGGTCGCGTATGAATCTAGGCTGCAAACCAATTCCTCGGTGCCACCTTTCTTCCACGCTCCCGCTCCAACTCCCTGATCCGTCTTTGACCCGTCCGTGAACCACACCTCACCCACCTTAAGTAGTTCGTGTGTGCCCCCTGCCCATTCCGTTCTCTGCGGTAAATGGACCTTGTATGCTTTGGCGAAGAGTAATCTCCCCCCCATCCTATCAAATTCCTCCCACTTCTCACACTCCGTGGCCCCTGCCATTATCTCCTCGTCCCTGAACCTGTCACAAGACCTGGTCCCAGTGAGCCTGGCCCATGTCTTGAAGGCCCTGGCCCTGATATCCTTGCCCAGCGGTGGGAGTCCCAGCAGAAGCTCCAGGGCGACCCTCGGGGTTGTCCTCATAGAGCCCGCCATTCCTCTCATCACCAGCCCTTGAATCCGATCAAACTCCTCTACATGCCCCTTTTGTTCGCATTTGTGCGCCCATACTATGGCCCCGTGCGCCAGCCTAGGTTTTATGATGGATTCGTAGATCCATCTTACCTGTGACGGTCCTAGTCCCCAGTGTGTTCCTATTGCCCTCCTGCAAAGCCAGAAGGTACTCATCGCCTTACTACATTTGCTCCTTATGTGCTTGCCCCAGTTGAGTTTCGAGTCAATCGTGACGCCCAGGTATTTGACCTCCTTTGACAGTTTCAGTGGAATGCCATTCAAGACAAGCCCCTCTACCGCCTTGGCCTTGTACCTCGTTGTACACAGCATGACTTCCACCTTCCTGGGGTTCACACTTAACCTTACCGTTTCACACCACTCCTCCACGAGGCTCAACGCGTACTGCATGACTCCCGCCACCACGTCCACGTCGTCACCCCTAACCAAGATCAAGATGTCGTCAGCATACGCTTGTGCATATATGCCCGCATCGTCCAACTTCCTTAACAACCCGTTCACCACCAGGCACCACAGGGTGGGAGAGAGCACTCCCCCTTGAGGGCAGCCTTTCCCCACCCTGCACCTCCTGGTGCTCGCGCCCCAATGCGCTTCAATGACCCTACTCAGCATGCCCCAGATCCAGTTATGCACCGTCCGGGTGACGCCGTGCCTTTCCAATCCCTCCGCTATGGCTTCCCTGGTTGTGTGGTTGAATGCCCCTTCCACATCCAGGAAGGCCGCTAGAACAAAACCCTTCCTTTCCATACCCTTCTCTATTCGATAGACGGCCTCCACTAATGCCGTGTCTACCGATTTCCCCGCCTGGTACGCGTGCTGCCCACTATGTAGGGGTGTCGTCACCAGGCTTTCTTCCTTGATATACCTATCTACCAGCCTTTCCAGCGCTTTCAACAGAAACGTTGTCAGGCTGATTGGTCTATAGTCACCTGCGGCTGAGTGTTGTACCTTCCCCGGTTTAGGGATGAACACCACCTTCGCCCTCCTCCATTTCTTGGGCGTGTACCCAAAAGCCAGACAGGCCCTAAATAACTTCTCCAAGGCAGTCCCGATCATTGTCTCCCCCTGCTGTAGAAGAGCTGGGAAGACTCCGTCCAGTCCTGCCGCCTTGTAGGGCTCGAAGGAGTCTAGGGCCCACTTTATTCTTTCCCTACCGGTGATCTTCCTGGCAATACGCCAGTCACATCCCCTTGGCCTATGTCCAATACTTTCCTCCCTCTCCCATTCCCGGTGGTCCGGGAAGTGCTTCCTAAGTAGCTCAGAAAGAGCTTCTTCCGCACCCCCCGCCCAGTCCGCCCCTACTCTTATTGTGTCAGCCAGGTTTCCCTTGGGGTGTTGGAGAACCCTGCACAGTCTGGCCGTATCCCTAAGTTCCGTCCACCCGCTGCAGGCCTTCCTCCACCCCATAGTCCTGGCCTCCTCAATGGCCCTCTTATAGTTCCTGCGCGCTTCCCTAAACCTCTGCATATCCGCCTCCGCCCTAGTTCGTTTAGATCTATTGCGGAGCCTTGTTACGCCCTTACGCAGCTTCCCCAGCGACTTATTCCACCAGGGGGCTCCCTTGGGTTTAGCCTTCCTCCTGAGCTCGCAGTTTTCCTCGTACGAGCTCATGATAATCTCTGTGAGAACCTCGCAGCAGTGCTCGATGTCCTCCACCGACCCATAAGATCTCGGGAAGGCACCTATTCTTGCTGCTAGGCTCTCCCTGTATCCTTGCCAGTTGGTCTTCCTGGGATTTCTCCCATAGATTGCCAATGTGCTTTTACCGCCAATGTGGAACACGATTTGATTGTGATCCGACAATGTGACCTTATCCGAAACCCTCCAACCCTCTATTCTTGCCCACAGAGATCTCGATGCCAGAGTGATGTCAATAACCTCCTCTCTTATCGAGTTCTCAAACGTCGGCTTGTTGCCTACATTCATCACATCCAAATTCGTGGACGCCAGAAACCCTAGCAGCCTTTCCCCCCTCGTGTTGATATCGGAACTTCCCCAAGCCGTGTGGTGCGCATTCGCGTCGCACCCCATTACCAGCTCGGTTCCGTTCCTCTCACACTCCCTTATCAAATTCTCCACTACCATCGGCGGGCATTCCCCCTCGTAGGGGAAATACGCTGCTGCCACGAGTAGGTCTCTCCTGATCCCCCCCTCATCCATATACTTTACTCTAGCCGTGGCCAGATCCCTTGTGCAGTGCTTCGGCACCGTTTCTACCTGTAGTCCCTTCACAATGATACACGCCCTCACCGAGTTCATTGTACCACTGATCCGGGTTCCACAGCCATTTAGACCTGCTATCCTGCCCCCGTGAATCCAAGGTTCTTGGATTAGGCAGATACCTGTGTCCACCTCTGCCATGTGCCTGGCTAGAACCGCCGTGGCACTTTTGCAGTGGTGTAAGTTGATCTGCGCGAACGCAATTTTGGTTGCTGCTACAGAGCCAGCCCCCGTGATCGCGTCCGCGCCCGGTCCCGTCCCCCTACACACCATCAGGAGGACCCTCCTCTATGGCTTCCGCCCCTTCCCCCGGTGCCATGGCGGTGTCCACCTGCATGGCATCGTCCTTTTCCATGGCCTCCCCCTCCTTCGTCTTCAGGGGGACGACATGGGCCCTACCCGCTCCTAGGAAGGGTCGCCAGTCCAACGCTTTAAGCGCCTCGACCTCAGACCCTTCCAGGAGGACCTTCACAACCGTCTCCTCCCTTCTCCCGGCCTCCACCCCTTTGGTGACCTTGTTGGAGCTGGTCACCACCCAGGTTTCGGCCTTGAGAGTCGGGTTTTGACGGCCAAGGTTCTTGATCAACACCACGGGATCTTTCGATCCCGGGCAGTAGACCAAGGCCCTAGTCATCTTCGCGAGGTCCCCCATGCCAACTGCCTTGACCTGGAGTCCCTCGCCCTTCCACTTCTCTACCTTCTCCAGAAGCCACGCCTTATCCTCTTTCGCCTGGCAGTTGAGTATCAACGCGCCCCTCTGCTGCCAATTTTCCCAAAACTTGGGAAAATAGGCATCGTCCGGTGCGTCGGTGATCTCCCCGTCGATGCGATCGAGGACCCCGTGGGCTTCCCCTTCGCTCAACCGAGCGTCAGGATACAGCGTAGGAACGATAGCCACCTTTAGTTCGGTGGCGACCGCTCTGCTGTACGCCCTCTGCCCAGTGCCCGAGCCCTTCTTTACCTCCCTCGGAGTTGAGCTGTCGGAGTGCGCTCTCTTAGAGGGTGTCAGTGGTGCCACCGCCTCCTCCCTCCTAGCTAACGCCCTCCTCTTTCTCTCCGTACCCGAGGGCTTTTTCCTCTTTGTTTTCTTTCCCTCAGTCATCGGGGTTACCCCCGAGACCTCCGGGAATACCTTACCCGCGGCATCCGGCCTGCTAGCCTCAGCCTGCGGTCCTTCTGTATTTGGGCTAGGGAGCCCTTCGGTTCCAGGCGCTTTTGGAACCATTTCTTTTTGTTTTCCTTCCATGCTTGTTTTTGTGTAGCGGGTGTATCGGTGTGTGTGGCAGGCAGACCCTTCCTCCCCGACTTCGATACCCCCCCTGCTCCTCCCACTGAAGAGCTCCCTCTCCCCCCCAGTGGCCCCGGCGGGGCCCCCCGTCCAGCCTGCTGTGGCCCTATCCGGTCACCAGCCGGCAACAGCAGACCTTACGGGATTTTTCGCCGGCTGAGGGGGCGGCCAGGTCCGGTTGGTTAATCCGGCCCGGGCCCCTAAAACTATCCGGCGGCCCAGGAGCGCCATTAACCCAGTTTTCCCGCTGTACCCTCCGGAAAGGAAGAGAGGCCTCCTACTGGAGTGGCACAGAAAGAGGTCGCGGCTTCGGGGAATCCAAGTGATCCTACAGTGTAGTGTCTTGTAGTGTGTGTCCGTGTACTTGTGCTGTATAGTGTACCCTACCAAGCACTGCCGCAATTCGCTTGGTAGGGGAGGGCCGGCCCTTACCCCGAGCCACCCTCTGTCGGGGGGGGCTTAGTGCACACGCAGGAGCTTCACCCAGCAGCCCCTGGGCGTCGTTCGCGACCACCTGGACCCCGGTGGCACACCAGTCCCCTCGGCACGACAGCCACACCTTGGGATTAGGGGTTGGGTAAAAATACCCATTGCGCCTCCTCCCGAACGCATTGGGGGGTTGTTCTTAGCCTCTGACTGACCCGCATGGCCGTTCTTGAGAACCCCAAGACCCATTCCCAGTCCCAGGGAGAGGCCCGGCCGGAAGAGGCCTTTTTACGGGGATCCCAGACCAGGGAAGCTACTCCCGAACCCGAGAGGCGGTACCCCGCATCAGTCCGGTTTCGCCGCCATGCCTGGGTGAACCCTACCCCCAGCCCGGGGGGCGGTCGGCCGAAGCTCCTGTCCCCGGGTGCATCGCCCCCCCACCCCCCGACCCGGTTCGGGACACCACACTCCCGACACCGAGGCCGGGCCGGCCGCTTGGACCCGCCAGACGAGCCCCCACACTGGCCCCGAGGGCACACGTCAAAGTGACAACCCCTAGTGGGGGGTTGGATGGACAATGTTCTGGCATGTTTAATGAGATGCACATGCACCCTCGATATCTTAGAAACTGCGGCATGTAAACAACAATTTTTCAACTAATTTAATCTGTCAGAACTTTAGATGGATGTACACTATTCCAAAAGATTACTAGATATGACTCTAGTTTTTCAGAACACTGTATCGTACATTGTAAATGATTTCATTCATTATTATCCGGGATCACGACTGGGATACAATACTCTATACGAATTGTTGGTAACTTCACCAGAATTTTGATTACTGTATCTAGCATTGTGTTCGGTTTTATTCTCGGTATGCCGATATGATGTCCATTCGCTGAGCCACGCTGCCTTAGATATCCTACATAATCAGAGCAACACATTAATATACGAATCATTTTTAAAGAATAAAATAAAGTTTAGCTCACATGTTTACTTCACTTAAGCAAAGCCATGCGAAGTTTTATTATACCTTGGAACAAATAGCATCATCGCAGCTACCGCGGCATGCAAACAACAATTGTTCAACTAATTGAATCTGTCAGAGCTTCAGATCCATGTACGCTATTCCAAAAGAATCCTAGATATCACGCTAGTTCTTCAGAACACTGTATCGTACTTTCTGAATGATTTCATTCTATGTGATCCGGGATCCCGACTGTTCGCAGCGTGGAATCCTATTGTAGATATCGGATGGATAATGTTCTATCACGTTACAGAGATGCACATGCACCCTCGATATCTTAGAAACCGCGGGATGTAACCAACAATGTTTCAACTAATTTAATCTGTCAGAACTTCAGATCCATGTACGCTGTTCCAAAAGAATCCTAGATATCACGCTAGTTCTTCAGAACACTGTATCGTACTTTCTGAATGATTTCATTCTATATGATCCGGGATCACGACTGTTCGGAGCGTGGAATCCTATTGTAGATGTCGGATGGACAATGTTCTAGCATGTTTAATGAGATGCACATGCACCCTCGATATCTTAGAAACCGCGGCATGTAACCAACAATTTTTCAACTAATTTAATCTGTCAGAACTTCAGATCCATGTACGCTATTCCAAAAGATTCCTAGATGTCACGCTAGTCCTTCAGAACACTGTATCGTACTTTCTGAATGATTTCATTCTATATGATCCGGGATCACGACTGTTCGCAGCGTGGAATCCTATTGTAGATATCGGATGGACAATGTTCTATCACGTTACTAAGATGCACATACACCCTCGATATCTTAGAAACCGCGGGATGTAACCAACAATTTTTCAACTAATTTAATCTGTCAGAACATCACATACATGTACAATATTCCAAAAGAATCCTAGATATCACGCTAGTTCTTCAGAACACTGTACCGTACATTGTAAATGATTTCTTTCACTATGTTCCGGGATCACGACTAGGATACAATATTCTTTATGAATTTTCGGTAACTTCACCACAATTTGGATTACTGTCTCTAGCATTGTGTTCGGTTTTATTCTAGGTAGGCCGATATGATGTCCATTCGCTGAGCCACGCTGCCTTAGATATCCTACATAATCAGAGCAACACATTAATATACGAATCATTTTTAAAGAATAAAATAAAGTTTAGCTCACATGTTTACTTCACTTAAGCAAAGCCATGCGAAGTTTTATTATACCTTGGAACAAATAGCATCATCGCAGCAACCGCGGCATGTAAACAACAATTGTTCAACTAATTGAATCTGTCAGAGCTTCAGATCTATGTACACTATTCCAAAAGAATCCTAGATATCACGCTAGTTCTTCAGAACACTGTATCGTACTTTCTGAATGATTTCATTCTATATGATCCGGGATCACGACTGTTCGCAGCGTGGAATCCTATTGTAGATGTCGGATGGACAATGTTCTAGCATGTTTAATGAGATGCACATACACCCTCGATATCTTAGAAACCGCGGCATGTAACCAACAACTTTTCAACTAATTTAATCTGTCAGAATATCAGATCCATGTACACTATTCCAAAAGAATCCTAGATATCACGCTAGTTTTTCAGAACACTGTATCGTACATTGTAAATGATTTCATTCACTATGATCCGGGATCACGACTAGGATACAATATTCTATATGAATTTTCGGTAACTTCACCACAATTTTGATTACTGTATCTAGCATTGTGTTCGGTTTTATTCTCGGTATGCCGATATGATGTCCATTCGCTGAGCCACGCTGCCTTACATATCCTACATAATCAGAGCAACACATTAATTTACGAATCATTTTTAAAGAATAAAATAAAGTTTAGCTCACATGTTCACTTCACTTAATCAAAGCCATGCGAAGTTTTATTATACCTGGGAACAAATCGCATCGTCGCAGGAACCGCGGCATGTAAACAACAATTGTTCAACTAATTAAATCTGTCAGATCTTCAGATCCATGTACGCTGTTCCAAATTAATCCTAGATATCACGCTAGTTCTTCAGAACACTGTATCGTACTTCCTCAATGATTTCATTCTTTATGATCCGGGATCACGACTGTTCGCAGCGTGGAATCCTATTGTAGATATCGGATGGATAATCTTCTATCACGTTACAGAGATGCACATGCACCCTCGATATCTTAGAAACCGCGGCATGTAACCAACAATTTTTCAACTAATTTAATCTGTCAGAACTTCAGATCCATGTACGCTATTCCAAAAGAATCCTAGATATCACGCTAGTTCTTCAGAACACTGTATCGTACTTTCTGAATGATTTCATTCTATATGATCCGGGATCACGACTGTTCGCAGCGTGGAATCCTATTGTAGATATCGTATGGACAATGTTCTATCACGTTACTAAGATGCACATGCACCCTCGATATCTTAGAAACCGCGGGATATAACCAACAATTTTTCAACTAATTTAATCTGTCAGAACATCACATACATGTACAATATTCCAAAAGAATCCTAGATATCACGTTAGTTCTTCAGAACACTTTACCGTACTTTCTCAATGATTTCCTTCTCTATGATCCGCGATCATGACTGTTCGCAGCGTGGAATCCTATTGTAGATGTCGGATGGACAATGTTCTAGCATGTTTAATGAGATGCACATGCACCCTCGATATCTTACAAACCGCGGCATGTAACCAATAACTTTTCAACTAATTTAATCTGTCAGAACATCAGATCCATGTACACTATTCCAAAAGAATCCTTGATATCACTCTAGTTTTCAGAACACTGTATCGTACATTGTAAATGATTTCTTTCACTATGTTCCGGGATCACGACTAGGATACAATATTCTGCATGAATTTTCGGTAACTTCACCACAACTTGGATTACTGTCTCTAGCATTGTGTTCGGTTTTATTCTAGGTAGGCCGATATGATGTCCATTCGCTGAGCCACGCTGCCTTAGATATCCTACATAATCTGAGCAACACATTAATATACGAATCATTTTTAAAGAATAAAATAAAGTTTAGCACACATGTTTACTTCACTTAAGCAAAGCCATGCGAAGTTTTATTATACCTTGGAACAAATAGCATCATCGCAGCAACCGCGGCATGTAAACAACAATTGTTCAACTAATTGAATCTGTCAGAGCTTCAGATCCATGTACACTATTCCAAAAGAATCCTAGATATCACGCTAGTTCTTCAGAACACTGTACCGAACTTTCTCAATGATTTCATTCTATATGATCCGGGATCAGGACTGTTCGCAGCGTGGAATCCTATTGTAGATATCGGATGGATAATGTTCTATCACGTTACAGAGATGCACATGCACCCTCGATTTCTTAGAAACCGCGGGATGTAACCAACAATGTTTCAACTAATTTAATCTGTCAGAACTTCAGATCCATGTACGCTATTCCAAAAGAATCCTAGATATCACGCTAGTTCTTCAGAACACTGTATCGTACTTTCTGAATGATTTCATTCTATATGATCCGGGATCACGACTGTTCGCAGCGTGGAATCCTATTGTAGATATCGGATGGACAATGTTCTATCACGTTACTAAGATGCACATGCACCCTCGATATCTTAGAAACCGCGGGATGTAACCAACAATTTTTCAACTAATTTAATCTGTCAGAACATCACATACATGTACAATATTCCAAAAGAATCCTAGATATCACGCTAGTTCTTCAGAACACTGTATCGTACTTTCTGAATGATTTCATTCTATATGATCCGGGATCACGACTGTTCGCAGCGTGGAATCCTATTGTAGATATCGGATGGACAATGTTCTATCACGTTACTAAGATGCACATGCACCCTCGATATCTTAGAAACCGCGGGATGTAACCAACAATTTTTCAACTAATTTAATCTGTCAGAACATCACATACATGTACAATATTCCAAAAGAATCCTAGATATCACGTTAGTTCTTCAGAACACTTTACCGTACTTTCTCAATGATTTCCTTCTCTATGATCCGCGATCATGACTGTTCGCAGCGTGGAATCCTATTGTAGATGTCGGATGGACAATGTTCTAGCATGTTTAATGAGATGCACATGCACCCTCGATATCTTACAAACCGCGGCATGTAACCAACAACTTTTCAACTAATTTAATCTGTCAGAACATCAGATCCATGTACACTATTCCAAAAGAATCCTTGATATCACTCTAGTTTTCAGAACACTGTATCGTACATTGTAAATGATTTCTTTCACTATGTTCCGGGATCACGACTAGGATACAATATTCTGCATGAATTTTCGGTAACTTCACCACAATTTTGATTACTGTATCTAGCATTGTGTTCGGTTTTATTCTCGGTATGCCGATATGATGTCCATTCGCTGAGCCACGCTGCCTTACATATCCTACATAATCAGAGCAACACATTAATTTACGAATCATTTTTAAAGAATAAAATAAAGTTTAGCTCACATGTTTACTTCACTTAATCAAAGCCATGCGAAGTTTTATTATACCTGGGAACAAATCGCATCGTCGCAGGAACCGCGGCATGTAAACAACAATTGTTCAACTAATTAAATCTGTCAGAACTTCAGATCCATGTACGCTGTTCCAAATTAATCCTAGATATCACGCTAGTTCTTCAGAACACTGTATCGTACTTCCTCAATGATTTCATTCTTTATGATCCGGGATCACGACTGTTCGCAGCGTGGAATCCTATTGTAGATATCGGATGGATAATGTTCTATCACGTTACAGAGATGCACATGCACCCTCGATATCTTAGAAACCGCGGGATGTAACCAACAATTTTTCAACTAATTTAATCTGTCACAACTTCAGATCCATGTACGCTGTTCCAAAAGAATCCTAGATATCACGCTAGTTCTTCAGAACACTGTATCGTACTTCCTCAATGATTTCATTCTTTATGATCCGGGATCACGACTGTTCGCAGCGTGCAATCCTATTGTAGATGTTGGATGGACAATGTTCTGGCATGTTTAATGAGATGCACATGCACCCTCGATATCTTAGAAACTGCGGCATGTAAACAACAATTTTTCAACTAATTTAATCTGTCAGAACTTTAGTTGCATGTACACTATTCCAAAAGATTACTAGATATCACTCTAGTTTTTCAGAACACTGTATCGTACATTGTAAATGATTTCATTCATTATTATCCGGGATCACGACTGGGATACAATACTCTATACGAATTGTTGGTAACTTCACCAGAATTTTGATTACTGTATCTAGCATTGTGTTCGGTTTTATTCTCGGTATGCCGATATGATGTCCATTCGCTGAGCCACGCTGCCTTAGATATCCTACATAATCAGAGCAACACATTAATATACGAATCATTTTTAAAGAATAAAATAAAGTTTAGCTCACATGTTTACTTCACTTAAGCAAAGCCATGCGAAGTTTTATTATACCTTGGAACAAATAGCATCATCGCAGCAACCGCGGCATGTAAACAACAATTGTTCAACTAATTAAATCTGTCAGAACTTCAGATCCATGTACGCTGTTCCAAAAGAATCCTAGATATCACGCTAGTTCTTCAGAACACTGTATCGTACTTTCTGAATGATTTCATTCTATATGATCCGGGATCCCGACTGTTCGCAGCGTGGAATCCTATTGTAGATATCGGATGGATAATGTTCTATCACGTTACAGAGATGCACATGCACCCTCGATATCTTAGAAACCGCGGCATGTAACCAACAATTTTTCAACGAATTTAATCTGTCAGAACTTCAGATCCATGTACGCTATTCCAAAAGAATCCTAGATATCACGCTAGTTCTTCAGAACACTGTATCGTACTTTCTGAATGATTTCATTCTATATGATCCGGGATCACGACTGTTCGCAGCGTGGAATCCTATTGTAGATATCGGATGGACAATGTTCTATCACGTTACTAAGATGCACATGCACCCTCGATATCTTAGAAACCGCGGGATATAACCAACAATTTTTCAACTAATTTAATCTGTCAGAACATCACATACATGTACAATATTCCAAAAGAATAATAGATATCACGTTAGTTCTTCAGAACACTTTACCGTACTTTCTCAATGATTTCCTTCTCTATGATCCGCGATCATGACTGTTCGCAGCGTGGAATCCTATTGTAGATGTCGGATGGACAATGTTCTAGCATGTTTAATGAGATGCACATGCACCCTCGATATCTTACAAACCGCGGCATGTAACCAACAACTTTTCAACTAATTTAATCTGTCAGAACATCAGATCCATGTACACTATTCCAAAAGAATCCTTGATATCACTCTAGTTTTCAGAACACTGTATCGTACATTGTAAATGATTTCTTTCACTATGTTCCGGGATCACGACTAGGATACAATATTCTGCATGAATTTTCGGTAACTTCACCACAATTTGGATTACTGTCACTAGCATTGTGTTCGGTTTTATTCTAGGTAGGCCGATATGATGTCCATTCGCTGAGCCACGCTGCCTTAGATATCCTACATAATCAGAGCAACACATTAATATACGAATCATTTTTAAAGAATAAAATAAAGTTTAGCACACATGTTTACTTCACTTAAGCAAAGCCATGCGAAGTTTTATTATACCTTGGAACAAATAGCATCATCGCAGCAACCGCGGCATGTAAACAACAATTGTTCAACTAATTGAATCTGTCAGAGCTTCAGATCCATGTACACTATTCCAAAAGAATCCTAGATATCACGCTAGTTCTTCAGAACACTGTACCGAACTTTCTCAATGATTTCATTCTATATGATCCGGGATCACGACTGTTCGCAGCGTGGAATCCTATTGTAGATATCGGATGGATAATGTTCTATCACGTTACAGAGATGCACATGCACCCTCGATTTCTTAGAAACCGCGGGATGTAACCAACAATGTTTCAACTAATTTAATCTGTCAGAACTTCAGATCCATGTACGCTATTCCAAAAGAATCCTAGATATCACGCTAGTTCTTCAGAACACTGTATCGTACTTTCTGAATGATTTCATTCTATATGATCCGGGATCACGACTGTTCGCAGCGTGGAATCCTATTGTAGATATCGGATGGACAATGTTCTATCACGTTACTAAGATGCACATGCACCCTCGATATCTTAGAAACCGCGGGATGTAACCAACAATTTTTCAACTAATTTAATCTGTCAGAACATCACATACATGTACAATATTCCAAAAGAATCCTAGATATCACGCTAGTTCTTCAGAACACTGTATCGTACTTTCTGAATGATTTCATTCTATATGATCCGGGATCACGACTGTTCGCAGCGTGGAATCCTATTGTAGATATCGGATGGACAATGTTCTATCACGTTACTAAGATGCACATGCACCCTCGATATCTTAGAAACCGCGGGATGTAACCAACAATTTTTCAACTAATTTAATCTGTCAGAACATCACATACATGTACAATATTCCAAAAGAATCCTAGATATCACGTTAGTTCTTCAGAACACTTTACCGTACTTTCTCAATGATTTCCTTCTCTATGATCCGCGATCATGACTGTTCGCAGCGTGGAATCCTATTGTAGATGTCGGATGGACAATGTTCTAGCATGTTTAATGAGATGCACATGCACCCTCGATATCTTACAAACCGCGGCATGTAACCAACAACTTTTCAACTAATTTAATCTGTCAGAACATCAGATCCATGTACACTATTCCAAAAGAATCCTTGATATCACTCTAGTTTTCAGAACACTGTATCGTACATTGTAAATGATTTCTTTCACTATGTTCCGGGATCACGACTAGGATACAATATTCTGCATGAATTTTCGGTAACTTCACCACAATTTGGATTACTGTCACTAGCATTGTGTTCGGTTTTATTCTAGGTAGGCCGATATGATGTCCATTCGCTGAGCCACGCTGCCTTAGATATCCTACATAATCAGAGCAACACATTAATATACGAATCATTTTTAAAGAATAAAATAAAGTTTAGCACACATGTTTACTTCACTTAAGCAAAGCCATGCGAAGTTTTATTATACCTTGGAACAAATAGCATCATCGCAGCAACCGCGGCATGTAAACAACAATTGTTCAACTAATTGAATCTGTCAGAGCTTCAGATCCATGTACACTATTCCAAAAGAATCCTAGATATCACGCTAGTTCTTCAGAACACTGTACCGAACTTTCTCAATGATTTCATTCTATATGATCCGGGATCACGACTGTTCGCAGCGTGGAATCCTATTGTAGATATCGGATGGATAATGTTCTATCACGTTACAGAGATGCACATGCACCCTCGATTTCTTAGAAACCGCGGGATGTAACCAACAATGTTTCAACTAATTTAATCTGTCAGAACTTCAGATCCATGTACGCTATTCCAAAAGAATCCTAGATATCACGCTAGTTCTTCAGAACACTGTATCGTACTTTCTGAATGATTTCATTCTATATGATCCGGGATCACGACTGTTCGCAGCGTGGAATCCTATTGTAGATATCGGATGGACAATGTTCTATCACGTTACTAAGATGCACATGCACCCTCGATATCTTAGAAACCGCGGGATGTAACCAACAATTTTTCAACTAATTTAATCTGTCAGAACATCACATACATGTACAATATTCCAAAAGAATCCTAGATATCACGCTAGTTCTTCAGAACACTGTATCGTACTTTCTGAATGATTTCATTCTATATGATCCGGGATCACGACTGTTCGCAGCGTGGAATCCTATTGTAGATATCGGATGGACAATGTTCTATCACGTTACTAAGATGCACATGCACCCTCGATATCTTAGAAACCGCGGGATGTAACCAACAATTTTTCAACTAATTTAATCTGTCAGAACATCACATACATGTACAATATTCCAAAAGAATCCTAGATATCACGTTAGTTCTTCAGAACACTTTACCGTACTTTCTCAATGATTTCCTTCTCTATGATCCGCGATCATGACTGTTCGCAGCGTGGAATCCTATTGTAGATGTCGGATGGACAATGTTCTAGCATGTTTAATGAGATGCACATGCACCCTCGATATCTTACAAACCGCGGCATGTAACCAACAACTTTTCAACTAATTTAATCTGTCAGAACATCAGATCCATGTACACTATTCCAAAAGAATCCTTGATATCACTCTAGTTTTCAGAACACTGTATCGTACATTGTAAATGATTTCTTTCACTATGTTCCGGGATCACGACTAGGATACAATATTCTGCATGAATTTTCGGTAACTTCACCACAATTTGGATTACTGTCTCTAGCATTGTGTTCGGTTTTATTCTAGGTAGGCCGATATGATGTCCATTCGCTGAGCCACGCTGCCTTAGATATCCTACATTATCAGAGCAACACATTAATATACGAATCATTTTTAAAGAATAAAATAAAGTTTAGCACACATGTTTACTTCACTTAAGCAAAGCCATGCGAAGTTTTATTATACCTTGGAACAAATAGCATCATCGCAGCAACCGCGGCATGTAAACAACAATTGTTCAACTAATTGAATCTGTCAGAGCTTCAGATCCATGTACACTATTCCAAAAGAATCCTAGATATCACGCTAGTTCTTCAGAACACTGTATCGTACTTTCTGAATGATTTCATTCTATATGATCCGGGATCACGACTGTTCGCAGCGTGGAATCCTATTATAGATATCGGATGGACAATGTTCTATCACGTTACTAAGATGCACATGCACCCTCGATATCTTAGAAACCGCGGGATGTAACCAACAATTTTTCAACTAATTTAATCTGTCAGAACATCACATACATGTACAATATTCCAAAAGAATCCTAGATATCACGTTAGTTCTTCAGAACACTTTACCGTACTTTCTCAATGATTTCCTTCTCTATGATCCGCGATCATGACTGTTCGCAGCGTGGAATCCTATTGTAGATGTCGGATGGACAATGTTCTAGCATGTTTAATGAGATGCACATGCACCCTCGATATCTTACAAACCGCGGCATGTAACCAACAACTTTTCAACTAATTTAATCTGTCAGAACATCAGATCCATGTACACTATTCCAAAAGAATCCTTGATATCACTCTAGTTTTCAGAACACTGTATCGTACATTGTAAATGATTTCTTTCACTATGTTCCGGGATCACGACTAGGATACAATATTCTGCATGAATTTTCGGTAACTTCACCACAATTTGGATTACTGTCTCTAGCATTGTGTACGGTTTTATTCTAGGTAGGCCGATATGATGTCCATTCGCTGAGCCACGCTGCCTTAGATATCCTACATAATCAGAGCAACACATTAATATACGAATCATTTTTAAAGAATAAAATAAAGTTTAGCACACATGTTTACTTCACTTAAGCAAAGCCATGCGAAGTTTTATTATACCTTGGAACAAATAGCATCATCGCAGCAACCGCGGCATGTAAACAACAATTGTTCAACTAATTGAATCTGTCAGAGCTTCAGATCCATGTACACTATTCCAAAAGAATCCTAGATATCACGCTAGTTCTTCAGAACACTGTACCGAACTTTCTCAATGATTTCATTCTATATGATCCGGCATCACGACTGTTCGCAGCGTGGAATCCTACTGTAGATGTTGGATGGACAATGTTCTGGCATGTTTAATGAGATGCATATGCACCCTCGATATCTTAGAAACTGCGGCATGTAAACAACAATTTTTCAACTAATTTAATCTGTCAGAACTTTAGATGGATGTACACTATTCCAAAAGATTACTAGAGATCACTCTAGTTTTTCAGAACACTGTATCGTACATTGTAAATGATTTCATTCACTATGATCCGGGATCACGACTGGGATACAATATTCTATATGAATTTTCGGTAACTTCACCACAATTTTGATTACTGTATCTAGCATTGTGTTCGGTTTTATTCTCGGTATGCCGATATGATGTCCATTCGCTGAGCCACGCTGCCTTAGATATCCTACATAATCAGAGCAACACATTAATATAAGAATCATTTTTAAAGAATAAAATAAAGTTTAGCACACATGTTTACTTCACTTAAGCAAAGCCATGCGAAGTTTTATTATACCTGGGAACAAATCGCATCGTCGCAGGAACCGCGGCATGTAAACAACAATTGTTCAACTAATTGAATCTGTCAGAGCTTCAGATCCATGTGCACTATTCCAAAAGAATCCTAGATATCACGCTAGTTCTTCAGAACACTGTACCGAACTTTCTCAATGATTTCATTCTATATGATCCGGGATCACGACTGTTCGCAGCGTGGAATCCTATTGTAGATATCGGATGGATAATGTTCTATCACGTTACAGAGATGCACATGCACCCTCGATATCTTAGAAACCGCGGCATTTAACCAACAATTTTTCAACTAATTTAATCTGTCAGAACTTCAGATCCATGTACGCTATTCCAAAAGAATCCTAGATATCACGCTAGTTCTTCAGAACACTGTATCGTACTTTCTGAATGATTTCATTCTATATGATCCGGGATCACGACTGTTCGCAGCGTGGAATCCTATTGTAGATATCGGATGGACAATGTTCTATCACGTTACTAAGATGCACATGCACCCTCGATATCTTAGAAACCGCGGGATATAACCAACAATTTTTCAACTAATTTAATCTGTCAGAACATCACATACATGTACAATATTCCAAAAGAATAATAGATATCACGTTAGTTCTTCAGAACACTTTACCGTACTTTCTCAATGATTTCCTTCTCTATGATCCGCGATCATGACTGTTCGCAGCGTGGAATCCTATTGTAGATGTCGGATGGACAATGTTCTAGCATGTTTAATGAGATGCACATGCACCCTCGATATCTTACAAACCGCGGCATGTAACCAACAACTTTTCAACTAATTTAATCTGTCAGAACATCAGATCCATGTACACTATTCCAAAAGAATCCTTGATATCACTCTAGTTTTCAGAACACTGTATCGTACATTGTAAATGATTTCATTCACTATGATCCGGGATCACGACTGGGATACAATATTCTATATGAATTTTCGGTAACTTCACCACAATTTTGATTACTGTATCTAGCATTGTGTTCGGTTTTATTCTCGGTATGCCGATATGATGTCCATTCGCTGAGCCACGCTGCCTTAGATATCCTACATAATCAGAGCAACACATTAATATAAGAATCATTTTTAAAGAATAAAATAAAGTTTAGCACACATGTTTACTTCACTTAAGCAAAGCCATGCGAAGTTTTATTATACCTGGGAACAAATCGCATCGTCGCAGGAACCGCGGCATGTAAACAACAATTGTTCAACTAATTGAATCTGTCAGAGCTTCAGATCCATGTGCACTATTCCAAAAGAATCCTAGATATCACGCTAGTTCTTCAGAACACTGTACCGAACTTTCTCAATGATTTCATTCTATATGATCCGGGATCACGACTGTTCGCAGCGTGGAATCCTATTGTAGATATCGGATGGATAATGTTCTATCACGTTACAGAGATGCACATGCACCCTCGATTTCTTAGAAACCGCGGGATGTAACCAACAATGTTTCAACTAATTTAATCTGTCAGAACTTCAGATCCATGTACGCTGTTCCAAAAGAATCCTAGATATCACGCTAGTTCTTCAGAACACTGTATCGTACTTTCTGAATGATTTCATTCTATATGATCCGGGATCCCGACTGTTTGCAGCGTGGAATCCTATTGTAGATATCGGATGGACAATGTTCTATCACGTTACTAAGATGCACATGCACCCTCGATATCTTAGAAACCGCGGGATGTAACCAACAATTTTTCAACTAATCTAATCTGTCAGAACATCACATACATGTACAATATTCCAAAAGAATCCTAGATATCACGCTAGTTCTTCAGAACACTGTACCGTACATTGTAAATGATTTCTTTCACTATGTTCCGGGATCACGACTAGGATACAATATTCTGTATGAATTTTCGTTAACTTCACCACAATTTGGATTACTGTCTCTAGCATTGTGTTCGGTTTTATTCTAGGTAGGTCGATATGATGTCCATTCGCTGAGCCACGCTGCCTTAGATATCCTACATAATCAGAGCAACACATTAATATACGAATCATTTTTAAAGAATAAAATAAAGTTTAGCTCACATGTTTACTTCACTTAAGCAAAGCCATGCGAAGTTTTATTATACCTTGGAACAAATAGCATCATCGCAGCAACCGCGGCATGCAAACAACAATTGTTCAACTAATTGAATCTGTCAGAGCTTCAGATCCATGTACACTATTCCAAAAGAATCCTAGATATCACGCTAGTTCTTCAGAACACTGTATCGTACTTTCTGAATGATTTCATTCTATATGATCCGGGATCACGACTGTTCGCAGCGTGGAATCCTATTGTAGATGTCGGATGGACAATGTTCTAGCATGTTTAATGAGATGCACATGCACCCTCGATATCTTAGAAACCGCGGCATTTAACCAACAATTTTTCAACTAATTTAATCTGTCAGAACTTCAGATCCATGTACGCTATTCCAAAAGATTCCTAGATATCATGCTAGTTCTTCAGAACACTGTATCGGACTTTCTGAATGATTTCATTCTATATGATCCGGGATCACGACTGTTTGCAGCGTGGAATCCTATTGTAGATATCGGATGGACAATGTTCTATCACGTTACTAAGATGCACATGCACCCTCGATGTCTTAGAAACCGCGGGATGTAACCAACAATTTTTCAACTAATTTAATCTGTCAGAACATCACATACATGTACAATATTCCAAAAGAATCCTAGATATCACGCTAGTTCTTCAGAACACTGTACCGTACATTGTAAATGATTTCTTTCACTATGTTCCGGGATCACGACTAGGATACAATATTCTGTATGAATTTTCGGTAACTTCACCACAATTTGGATTACTGTCTCTAGCATTGTGTTCGGTTTTATTCTAGGTAGGCCGATATGATGTCCATTCGCTGAGCCACGCTGCCTTAGATATCCTACATAATCAGAGCAACACATTAATTTACGAATCATTTTTTAAGTATAAAATAAAGTTTAGCTCACATGTTTACTTCACTTAAGCAAAGCCATGCGAAGTTTTATTATACCTGGGAACATAAAGCATCGGTGCAGAAACCGAGGCCTGAAAGCAACAATTGTTCAACTACTTAAATTTATTAGAAATTGAAATAGAAGTACACTGTAATAAACGAATTCTATATATCACTCTACTATTTTGGAACACTGCATACTACCTAGCCCATGATTCTATTGTAGAAGTCGGGTTAACAATGTTCTACTGTGTTTATTGAGATAAATATTGTTATTAACAGAATTGTGTTTAAAAATCTTCATTTACGCCCCTTAATCAAAGCTAACGTCATATGGTTTGATACTCGGAAATTAGATGTACCATGTGGTAATACTGAATAGCAATACCCTTATAAAAATAATTTGCAGATATTTATGCAGAGATCTCTGCAGAAGTCTCTGAAGGGCTCTACAGAGCAATCTGCAGGGTTCTCTGTATGAGGTCCAAATTCTCTGTAGAAGCAATTACAATGCAGAACTATCTGCAGTAATATGTGCAGTAAGCTCTGCAGAAAATTCTACACAAATTACTGCAGAAGTATTGACATTGTTCCTCTGCAGAGAATTTAGACCACTTGCGGGGCATCTTGCAGATTGCTCTGCAGAGAGTTCTGCAGAAATCTCTGCAGAAATATCTGCACATTATTTTGATAAGGGTAGCAATATTCTTATAAGAATTTAATCAATGTTGGATACTAATGAATTAATTCGTACTTATTATTATCATTATTGTGATAGATTTTATCTTGCTGGAATATTTCTATAATATAGGACAGGAAAATATTTTTTAAAAATGTATCTAGTTCAACATTGAAGTTATATTATTGTTAGAATTTTATCTAATGTTTGATACCATTTTTACGAATCATTATGATTGTTGTAAGATTTAATAATCTTGCTGCAATATTTCTATAGTTTAATCTGGTGTAAAAATTTTATAAAAAATTTTCTCGTGTGATTTTGCAGTAATATTATTGTACGAATTTTATCGAATGCATTATATAGTGCTACAATGTTACTACAATATTACGAACTGACAACATTTCAGTCTAGCAAATATTTTTTGTATCAATATTCTAGCAAAACTATATAATCTTTAAATAACATTCAGACAATATCTTAATACTGATAATGGATCTGCGACTCAATTTTGGTATCCAAGAATGGAAATCGGGTTTGCCTGGAATGTTCGTTCCAAGCCAGCCCAAGGTAATATAATATGCATGTAACATTATAATTTCTGGAATATCTTGGTGTGTGATATTCAGGGAATATTTCTACTAGATGTTGTGCTCTTCGGGATTATTATGATCGGTTCTCACCGTATAGAGAATTTTTTACGTAAGATACGAATAAGAAGGTATATTCAGAAGAATATATAATTGTTTGTTTATCTTAGTATACTTCCATATTTTCTTATATCAATTTTTTAGCTGGTCCTAAATATGTCAGAAATGTAGACTGACGATTTTATGAAACGTTTCAACTGTATCATCAGAACTCCGATATTCAATAGTTATAATGCACATAAATCTTTATCATCAGATTGACTACTTATATTTTAGACAAAAAATCCTTCTCAACATGTTAATCTAGTGAAACGATTCAGTAAATGAGTTCGATTGTGAATGTTAGAGTGATGAGAAATGAACTGAAGAATAGGAAAGTCTATCCGGACAGTCCGTAAAAAACGGACTCACAACTACAACTAAACACGGACTACTATTCCGTAGCCGTTTTTATGCCGTTTTTTTAGTCCGTGTCGTTTCCGTGGCCGTTTTTCTTCATTTTTTGGGTCCGTTTCCGTGCCGTTTCCATGGCCGTTCCGTTTCCGTTTCCGTGCCGTTTCTGTGGCCATGCCGTTTCCTTGCCATTTCCTTGGCCGTTCCGTGGCCGTGTCGTTTCCGTGCCGTTTCCATGGCCGTGCCATTTCCATTCCTGTGCCGTTTCCGTGGCCATGCCGTTTCCATTCCCGTACCGTTTCCGTGGCCATTCCGTTTCCGTTTCCGTGCAGTTTCCGTGGCCGTTTCTTTTCCGTTTCCGTGCCGTTTCCGTGGCCATTCCATTTCCGTTTACGTGCCGTTTGCGCGGCCGATCCGATTCCGTGGCCATGCCGTTTCCGTGGCCGTGTCGTTCCTGTACCTTTTCCGTGCCGTTTCCGTGCCTTTTCCGTGCCTTTTCCGTGGCCGTTCCGTTTCCGTTTCCGCCGCCGTGCCGTTTCCGTGGCCATTCCGTTTCCGTGGCCGTTCCGTTTCCGTGGCCGTTCCGTTTCTGTGGCCGTTCCGTTTCCGTGGCCGTGTCGTTTCTGTACCTTTTCCGTGCCGTTTCCGTGGTCGTGCCGTTTCCGTGCCGTTTCCGTTTTTGTGGCCTTGCCGTTTCCATTCCCGTGCCGTTTCCGTGGCCGTTTCCGCTTGTGAGGTTCGTCCCCTAACTATTGTTTAAATGAAACGCATATTGGAATTGGTCGACATTAGTGAATTGTGATTGGTGAAATTTAGGAAGGCGGCGTTGGACGGTAAATGGAAGAAACTAACGATTTAGAGAGTGGACGAGATATTATGACAATGGAACTTTCCCGAGTCCCAAACGCTAATGATAGTCGGGCTCTGGATTAGCATTTTTGCAGGTCGGTGCACATGCATGCAAAATTGTCTATACTAGGGATATTCAGGTATATGGAGTCTCGTTATGGTGGAGTTCCTTAACATTAACATAATATTATTTACAATAGTATTGCAGACACACAGATATACATTCACGTTCGAACAACTTTAAATATTTAATTTAAAAAAATGATAACATGATCCTTCACAACGGCATTGGCGGTGGCGACGGCCAAATTATTTTATTAATAAAAATAGATATATGCGATGCAGCATCTTGCAGAATACGTCAATTTATGATAATGGTTTCAATTATCTAAATGGATTTTTCACTTTGAACACTTTGATTCATTCACAATTATAAAATTAACGCGACACGTAAACTAAATACAAAAATCTGTAATTATTTGTTTGTTGTTAAAATTGCGGGATTGGCAAGCGAAGCAAGTAGGGTAAGAACTCCCACCCCCCTAGTACAGAATATTATATAAATATTTATGTAGAGATATTGAGTCAAAATTGGTAGCGCAAAATATTATTCTTACTTTAATTATCATTCATGCTCTAATTTATCATAAAGGTCATTCCATTTATTCCATGACTTCATAACCTTCCAAAACTAAAATTTAAGATACCTCATATTTAGTAAGTATAAATCATGAACTGCCAGAATCAATTAAAAAATATTCTTAATTAACGTGGAGATCCACTGCCAAAATTAAACTTTAGAACAGGTTTGTTCCAGAAAAGTGTTTAAGAAAGTACTCAAGACAGTCTTGAAGCATTTAAGTACAATTCATGAAATCATTCAGAAAGGTTTATGTAATCTTTCAGGGAGCTCGGAATACCTCAAAAACGTTTAACCTAGAAAGGTTCCCCAGAGATTATTAAAACCAGCAGATAAAATTTTTAAAAAATTCGACACGTAAATAGAAACTACACGGAAACGGCACGGAACCGGCACGGAAACGAAAACGGCACGGAAACGGAAACGGCACGGAAACGAAAACGGCACGGCCACGGATACGGCGCGGCCACGGAAACAGCACGGAAACGGAACGGAAACGGCACGGAAATGGCTCGGCCACGGAAACAGCAAGGCCATGAAAACGGAAACGGCACGGCCACGGATACGGCGCGGCCACGGAAACAGCACGGAAATGGAACGGCCACTAAAACGACATGGCCACGGACACGGACCCAAAAAATGAAGAAAAACGGCTACGGAAACGGCACGGAAACGGAAACGGCACGGCCACGGAAACGGCGTGGAAACGGATCGGCCACGGAAACGGAAAAGAAATGGCCACGGAAACGGCACGGCCACGGATACGGCATGGCCACGGAAAAAGCACGAAAACGGAACGGCCATAGAAACGACATGGCCACGGAAACTGCACGGAAACGGACCCAAAAAATGAAGAAAAACGGCCACGAAAACGTCACGGAAACGGCACGGCCACGGAAACGGCACGGAAACGGAAACGGCATGGCCACTGAAACAACATGGCCACGGATCGGCCACGGAAACGGAAAAGAAATGGCCACGGAAACGGCACGGAAACGGAAACGGCACTGCCAAGGAAACGGCGCGGCCACGGAAACGGAACGGAAACGGCACGGAAATGGCTCGGCCACGGAAACGGCAAGGCCATGAAAACGGAAATGGCACGGCGACGGAAACGGAAACGGCACGGAAACGGTGCGGAAACGGCATGGCCACGGAAATGGAACGGAAAGGCTCGGCCACGGAAACGGCACGTAAACGGAACGGCCACGGAAACGGCACGGAAACGGCATGGCCACGGAAACGGAATGGCCACGGAAACGGCACGGCCACGGAAACGGCACGGAAACGGAAACGACACGGCCATGGAAACGGCACGGAAACGGCAAGGCCATAAAAACGGAAATGGCACGGCGACGGAAACGGAAACGGCACGGAAACGGCACTGCCACGGAAACGGCACGGAAATGGCATGGCTACGGAAACGGAACGGAAACGGCACGGAAACGGAACGGAAACGGCACGGAAACAGCTCGGCCACGGAAACGGCACGGCCATAGAAACGGAAACGGCACGGCCACGGATACGGCACGGCCACGGAAACAGCACGGAAACGGAACGGCCACTGAAACGACACGGACTAAGAAACGGCATAAAAACGGCTACGGACTAGGCACGACCAGACAAAAGATAACGGAATTTCCAAGAATTCACACCGATTGTGAGTTCGTTTTTTACCGACTGTGTCCGGATAGACACTTTCGAAGAATAGAATTCAAAATATAATTGATTGATAACCGTAGGAATCAGGAAACGCCAGAAATAAATATATTTATGTGTAAATATGAATTTTATTTTTGAATAGATATAAACTTTTATTAACAACCGATCATATCATTTATTTCTTCCATTGTGAACTCACTGAAGCTACGTTTTGGTGGACTGGAATCCATTGTAGTGTCAGCAGAACGAACTTTTTCAAAGGATTAATCTTGGCAGGATTTTTCCTGTGGTTTTGTACTGGGTTCTAAAACCACGATTGGTCTCCTTTCTTGGATATACTTCAACTGCAAGTGATTTAACACTGTTGGAAAATGTAGAAAATTAAATGATAAGAATGATTTTTAAAATTCGATTTTACTTTTATGTTTGGCAAAAAATATTTGTGGGTTTTCACGTCAACAAATGATGTATTCCTATATATTAATATTTTGTGAATTTGAGATTTTATGAAATGCTAATGATTTAAAAGCTTATTAAATTTATCGTTTTAATGAGTTATTGGTTCAAAGATGTAGGCCTTAAAGGATGAACGTTATATTAAACTATTTCATGCAATTAATATCAACAAATAAAACATACATAAGAATACATTATTCATTTTCTAGGAATCAAGCATTTTTTTATTCATATAACAATAATTTGAATATAATATTATTTATAGTGTTGAATTTGATGCTAATGATTACCTGTACTGACATAATCTCTTGATTTGTTCTGCAAATAAATCTGGTATTTACATAGCGTATTTTCCAGCTTGGTTTTATCACTTGAGTTAAAATTTCCAAACATTTTTTTTAAAATTTTCTCTTTGTGGAAATTGGACATTCTGTTTCCCTTGAAAATATAATTACCAAAGTCTTGGTAACATATCATAATACATGTTACTATGAGATTGGTCATGTACACTTCCATGAGCTTTAATCCTGGAGCTTGGAATATTAAATTTCTTTCAGAATCTATTAGAAAAAGAAAAAACAATAAATATACAATACAATAAATACATTACAATATATACATTACAATAAATATAAAAGTATACATTTAAATATTAGCAAATTTGTAAAATCGATAATCATTTGACCATTCAAATGAAAATTTACTGTAAGGGGTTATGACGGGGTTAAATCTGTGAACAAATCAAGTTTTTTATTTTACTTCTTTCATAGCTAGTAGTCTGTAGTGCTATTATCATTCTTGTAAGTATCAGTGAGTTTATTCGTATGATTTACATTATAGACTTCAAATGTCTTTTTCTCTACTTTAGTATTTTCATCATTTTAGATCACTTGCCGCACGTTTTTTTTTTTCAGAATTCTGTTCCATTTAGTTTGTGACCATACTGGCAACGAACATGTTACACTTTGGTAACATGTTCCTTTTGACCTTAACATGGATCAGTTATTTTAGAAAGCTGCGGAAAGCATATAAAAATACTGATAATCATGATTTTTGGTAAATAAATACCTTCAAAGGTTTTCAAATATTACACAGTCTTGTATTATACTATATTTTTTATGCATAGTAGTAGTGTATAATACTTATATTTTAAGGGGAAGATATAGTTTTTAAAGGACTGATAAATATATATTTTTGCAAGCACTATTATTTTTTGATTTTTCCAGATTTTAACCTTGTCGTAACCCCTTAATAATATTTCGCGATAGATGTTCTCGACATGCTAGTTCATAAACAGAAATATAAAATTAGCGTTATATTTGCTAGCATTCAAAATGCTTTTTGAAAATTAGCAAAACAGCTTAGCGATATTCCATTTTAGAAAATATTACTAAAAAGCACGATGATCATCACACTAGGCTCAAATTATTATATAATCACACTCAAAATAAATTATCAAAGTATATTTTATAATTTACCTTTAAGATCTTGTTTGATAAATTCAAAATATTTGGTAATAAATTTGATAACTGCTCTGCAGCTTGAGATATGCCAATTTTTGTATATTCCAAGTACAATCTTTTCAATCGCATCAGATTCTAATTTTGGTTCTATAGTTGTGTTGGTTATAATACCATTACTTTTTACAAATTTTATAAAGTTGTTGTAAAGTTCATCATTGTATGCAAGGCCTTTCTTACAATTATCATTTATTTTCCGTTGGAATTTACCATCCAGTTTTGTTGGTGTTAGTTTTTCTACATGATGTGTAAACGCAACTGCTTGTCTGGTAAATGCAATTGAGTTTGCTAAATCTTCAATCTAGAAACAAAATAAATGGTATGTGATTATACAAGAATTTTAGTATCAAAGTTTAAGAAACAGCTACGAATTCATTCGCACATAGTTTCCACTAAATTGCAAACTAATTTATCTTTTTGATTTATAATTAATGTAACACGAAGAAAGAAAAAGAAAGGCAGAATAAGAAATCCAATGGATGTGGAATAACATTGAAATGTATAATTATTGCGAAGAGTAAAAGCTGAGAAAAACAGAAATCAGAAAAGGAAAATACTAGAAGGACAGGAGATGAGAGAGAAAATGTAAAGAATAATGGACAAGGTTAAAGTGTGGCAGTGTGGGAAGAGTGGAAGTGAGAGCTTTTAAGAGAATAATGCAGAGTTTGTAAGAAAGATAGCAAAGAGTTAGGGCGTATATGTACGTATGAGAAAGTAAGAGGGTTGGTAATACAGGAATGGGTTGAGAGAATAAAGTATTTAGACCTGGAAGAAAAACTAAAAGAACTACGTTATAGGAAACTTGAGGGAGTAAATGTGTAAATATAGCAGAGACTTTGAGAAACTGGTGAAAGATAGGAAGGAGGGGGGTGGGAGGAAAAAATTGGAAAAATGAAACGAGATAGGAAGATTAAGATTAAAGATCAGGGTTAAACTTAAGGAAAAAGTGAAAAACCGAATACGTATGTAAAAAGAAAAGGAAAATGACATATAGTCGAGGCCCCAGGGAATTTTAACTGAGAATTCGTGCCACTAGCAATTTTATTGTTGGAACTAGTAAGTGTTAGTAAGAGCAGCTGACTCGAGCTGCCTACTCTTATCGAAATAATGTGCAGATATTTATGCAGAGAACTCTGCAAAATTCTCTGCAGAGCTCTGCAAAAAAATCTGCAGGGTTCCCTGCCAAATTCTCTACAGAGGAACAATGTGAATGCTTCTGCAGTAATTTGTGTAGAATTCTCTGTAGAGCTTACTGCACAGATTGAAATTGCTTCTGCAGAGAATCTAAATCTCCTGCAAAGAACCCTGCAGATCGCTCTGCAGAGCCTTGTAGAGAGTTCTGCAGAGATCTCTGCATAAATAAAATATCTGCACATCGTTTTAATAAGGGTACTTGGTTTCTGGTATCTTTTTCATCAGCTCATCTGGACTATTTTTTCATATCATATGTAAATATATGTACATTAGAGTGGCGCTTATTTCCAAAAGTGCTTGAAAACCTGTTTCGCAACTTTAAAGTTTTTCTTTGTATCTAAAAACTATAAATGTAGCAAAAAAGCGGAGTAAAATGAAAAAAATCGAAGCCAAAAAATCGATTTAAAATTTTTTTTTTTTTGAAATCACTTTTTCGACCTCTTTAGACTCTTCTATATACAGAATACTAATTCTAAAAGTGGCCTTAAGGTCCAAATTAAAAGAATCCGTGATGCGTTATGCTCGAAAAAATCTTTTTCCAATATAATAGCGGCTTATGTGAACATTTTTTATTTTTATGTACACAGATTTTTTCTCGAAAACTATGATCTTATACAAAAATTTCATAAGAACATAAATGTCTAAAAATTCATCAAAGAATGCTCTCAAATTGTTTCAGATTGATCCGATACAATTTTTGATTTTTCGAAAAGTCAAAAAATCCAAATTTCGAAAAACCTCCTTTAAAAATCTGAAAAAATGTGAGAGTATTCTTTGATGAATTCTAAAATATTTTTGTTCTTTTTTTAACTTTTATAAAAGTCCATAGTTTTCGAGAAAAAATCTGTGAACATAAAACTAAAAATTGTTCATATAATAGTCACCATTTTATTGAAAGAAATTTTTTTCGGGCATAATGCTGTGATTTAGGGGTGTCGTGCTCGGAATAAGTCGGCCAAGTTGGAGTAAGTATCTTTATTCAATTAGAGAGCTCTGCTCTGTCTCGGAGTCGCCGGTGATCTGCCTGCGAAGCCTCCGATGCGACAAGTCGGAGGCTGCAGTCTCCAGCACAAAGTGCAAGCTTGCACTTTGTGCGTGAGAACGCTCCGGCTCACGCGCTCCCGCGCGAGGTGCTACCTCAGCTTCGCCGGCGGTCACCTGAGCCCAAAAGCTCGTACGTGACAATGCATCACGAATTCTTTTAATTCGGACCTTGAGGTCACTTTTAGAATTGGTCTTTTGTATATAGAAAAATTTAAAGTGGTCGAAAAGTGATTTCAAAAAAAAGATTTTTGGGCTTCGATTTTAAAAATTTTTTTTTCGGCTTTTTTACTGCATTAATAGCTTTTAGATACAAAGAAAACATTTTAAATTGTGGAGCAGGTTTTCAAGCACTTTGGGAAATCAGCGCCACCCTAATTTACAAATTTTCAAACATATAACAGTTGAACTAAAATATATGAAATTAATATAAGCATTTTATAGCTTAATTTTAAACCTGCTTCAAAATGTGAAAAATTACTTTTTTCCATTTTAAAATAAACTAAACTTTTTGGATCACTCCCAAATTTTGTGGAGATGACAAGCACACGCATACCATTGATTTAGAAAAAGTCCAGATGTGCAGAAAAGTTGTAAGTATAAGTTAAAAGTGAATCTTATGTATGATAAGCACACGTAATGTTCATTATATTCATACTGATGTCTTGCATACGAGTATATTTTATTAAGTATAGTCTTGAGTATAAGTAAAATTTATTAAATCGTGTTTGAAATATGTATACAAAAATATACTTATTAGCATTATTTTCTTCTCATAAATATTATTCAAACGTTTTCACATGCAGTGTAAAGGTCAATTGACCTGAAATGCTATTATCAAGTCAAGTCAGCATCAGTATACAATTTTTCTACAATAATTAGGATAAAGAAAATTGTATAAATAGAATGTACACTTATAGTTTTACATAACTATAATTTCATCAACTGTATCTCTCAAATAAAGCATGCCGATAAAAACATACACTTTGACAAATAGAGTACCGGAAAAAACTCCTTAAATGAGTGCCATCCTATAGTGATGATTCAAAAAATTTTGTAATTTGGTATACTGCAAAGATAATCTCTAATAGTATTCTATTGATATTTGGTAAAAATTTTGAGCGCACAACCAATGATATAAACATTTGGACTTTTTCACCTTTTGTTTTCATTTTTATTTAACCAAATTGATGCTTATATAAAAATTTTATTTAACTTGCCTTATAAGAAGATAAAAACCTAAAAAGTAACTCAACTATTTGTACATCAAGATTTGGTGTCTATAATATAATAAGAGATAATTAGATACTAAAATTAAAATTTTTCAAAACACGTAATATATATTTTAAGGGTGCAGGCCTGGATTAAAATATCAAAAAAATCTATTTATTTAATAAACACTGTACTTTTTAAAATTCACTATTTAGTTTTTAATTGTGAATTTGTGTTAAGTGAATTTATTTTACAATTATTAAGTTTTGTAAAAATTATTTAATAGTTTTATAATAGTATTAGTATTTGTAATTTAAAATTTTACTTAAAAGTATACAAGTGACTTTATTTTGACAATTAAAAAGATAATTCAAGATGAGTCCAGACTCAAATGGTAGAGTCTGTACATCATTTGCACATGAAAAATACACATTTGAAAGAATCATGAGGAGAGAAAAGTTTTTTCATGATAAGAGACGAGGAAAAGACCAATCAGCGCAAACACCTGCAAATCATAAGTAATCACCATCCAGAGTATTGAGCATCAATTGAACATTAAGAAACCATTAGTAACCGCATACAAGTACAGCGGCTAGCACTTCAAGATGTATACCTAATGCACTTCCATCAACATCTGGAACACAGTACAGAACTAATCCTCCATCAAGATCCAGACAAAAATTAAAAGGAGAATACACACAAGCTGGTACTATCAAGAATAGAATATTTGATATTGTCTTGCTGTTCCCAGGATAACAGGAATTTCTGGCCTGTAAAGTTTGTGGTAGCAAGAGGTCTCGGCACTACACTATTTGCCACTTGCACCAGATGCCACAAAGCTGCTTTCATTGAATCCGGTAGAAAAATTGGTAAGCAACGCAATGTAGATGAAATCAATAGACATTCAGTTTTAACTATGAGAACCCTTGGACACAGTCATACGGGCTTAAATTCTTTCTATGGAGTAATGGATTTATTAACTTCAATTTGTCACAGCAATTTTGATAAAAAAAATCTGCTATGTAGGAAGACTGCAGCAATGAAACTTGAGAGGACAACCGTGAGATTGTTTCAGGTGATGGTTCTTGAAGGAAGCGAGGTCTCGCTTCCCTTCAAGATGTATTAGCACTGATACACCATGCAAATGGAAAAGTGATTGACGTATCTCCCAAACAATCACATTGCAAAGTCTGCGAAAATCATCCAGAAGACACTACATAGTTCAAAGAGCGGTTCGAGGCTCATCTAGATAAGTGTTCAGACAATCACCAAGGTAATTCTGGAAACATCGAAATCAATGGCATTGTTGAAATGCTTCAACAATCTGAGACAACCCATGGAGGTATAGATACTAGAATAATATTGGTGAGGGAGAGTCAGAAGTTTACGAAGTTTTCATTCACACACACTACACATATGAACTTAACCCTACATTAACTTCTTATATTACTTAAGTTATTATTTAAGAAATATTTCAGTGTTTCATTTTCACTAACACTTTAAAATTTTAGAAATATATTTCAATAAACTACAAAGGCTTGTATATTATATTTTTAATCAATAGTGAAAGCCGCTAAGCATTTAAAAAAATCATGACAAAAAACTGCATTTCACAAAACCGATATAGCTAATAAACTTGAATCTTGATGTACAAGCTCTCGATATGATTCTAATCTGTAATCAATAAAGATTCATAAGTTTCTGTCTTCTTGATTATTTATTTTTATGATTGAATTAAGCATTGTAGTTTTAGCTATGATAATCCTTGAACACGGTCACACTGGTTTAAATTGGTTCTTTCGGTAGAGCAACAGATTCGTTAACCTCAATTTCTCATAGCAATTTTAATATAATAAATTAAGACTTAAAAGCAGTGAATAAAAGTATAGCTAGACCTCAATGAGAGCAGTTATGCAAGAAGACTGCAGCAGTGAAACTCAAGAGGATGACCATGAGACTGTTTCAGGTGATGGCTCTTGGAGGAAGCTAGGTCACTCTTACCTTCAAGGTGTATCTATACTTACACTGAAACACATAAAGTTATCACCATTTTTTTTGAATTTTTTTATTTACATGGATAAAATGCAGACCATGTGTAAGTACAGAGAATGGTTATTCTTTCTCCATATCAGACTACAAACACAACAGCAAGTCAGTCAGATGATGATCAGCAGAGTTGTCTGCTTTTTCTAGTATGACCCTACTTTTCATTCTCATCTGGACAAGTTTCTTTGTAACTTTTAAATTGGTGCTTTTAGTGTATTTATTTGAAGCAAGAAAACTTCTGGTGAGTACATTAAAATTATTTGCATAATATTCAGTATAACTTAGTTTATTATTTATTTGTTGTAATTTAATCTTTTTTTCATTACATATATAGATGATAATTATTTTTTCTGTTAAATGAAATGTATATATGTATCAGAAAAAAATAATTTATCAAAAAATTTCTATTTTCTAATTTAAAATTAAATTATAAAATAATGCTTTTTACATTATTTTTCATTTTTTGTTACAGAGAAGCTGTTTGGATACAGATCTTCACTAAATTTTGCAGAAGTGACTAGTGTAAAACTAGTAATTTTCAATGAAATAAGGTGCTAATGTTTTTACAAAAAGTAAGTACAGTTTATTTGACTAAATATATAATAAACCTTTAGACATAATGGATATTATGTCTAATTACAATTTTAGCCATGCGGATATTTTCGAAATAAGAAAAAAATGGCTTGTGAATCTTTCTGATTCACAACTTCCAGATTATGTAGAAAGGGTGATGTCTATGGGTGAAAAATTTAATTTTAATACTGAATTTCATTTTAAAGAAGCTATTGAGATTTTGAAAAGCTTGGAGAATGTTTATATGTTCAATCGAGGCATAGACGGAGGACTACGTGATGGCGTTATTTCCATTTTAAATTCACAAATTAAAAATAAGACACACACGCCTTACCATGAACGCATTATGTTGTATAATATCAAACGCACAAAACAATTTTTAAAGAATAATCCGGATGTATTTTTTACTAGAGCAGATAAGGGCAACGCTACGGTGGCAATAGATCGCAATGTGTACATTTCAAAGGTCAATGACGCTCTTAACGATGATAGATTTTATAGACGGGTTAAAGTTAACCCCGCCGCAGGGATAAAAAAGCGGATTAAAAAACTGATTGATCTTTGGAGTACACGGGGCGTCTTGGAGTGTGATGAGGCCTTCAGAGGTCTTTCTTCTAAGGGTATTGAGCACACATCGCTGCCGAAAGCGTATGGCCTTATAAAAATTCACAAACCTGATAATCCTGTACGGATTATAGTTTCTGCAGTCAATAGCCCTACTTACTCTCTTGATAAGTGTGTGTCTGTCTTATTATCAAAACGTTTTCCTTTACCAGCTTCATATATTAAAAATAGTTCTCAATTAAAGTATGATTTGATTAATATAGATATGTCTGAAAAACACTGTTTCGCGTCATTCGATGTAGTTTCCTTGTTTTCGAGTTTGCCAAAGGATGCAATTTTGTTATCGATAGAGAAGAGATGGAAATGGCTTTCATGTTTGAATTGCATGTCTAAGGACGAATTTATTGACGGTATAAGAACTCTTCTCGATTGTACATATCTTGTATTTGATGGCAATTTTTATAAGCAGGTTTCTGGCGCCCCGATGGGTTTTTGCTCGAGACCTGTATTTGCGAATGCAGTTCTTGAGGACCTTGAGGAGCATTGTCTGAGCATTACAAAATCTAGCGTTCGACTTTTTCGCAGATACGTGGATGACTGTTTTTTGATAGTGGACAGAGGGGAGATTGAGGTGGTGTTATCTGTTTTTAATAATTATAACGAATACCTTCAATTCACTTCGGAAATTGAAGTAAACAATAGTATTAACTTTCTCGACATTTCTATCTTTCATGATTCTAGCGGCAAAATATTTACTAATTGGTACCAAAAAAACACAGCTTCTTGCAGATACATTAATTTCTTTTCCCATCATCCAAAAAGTCAAAAAATAGCAATAATATCCAATCTATTTGATAGGGCAATATTATTGTCGGATCCTCGTTTCCACTGTGAGAACGTTGAAAAGGCGAAAAAAATCTTAATAGCTAATGATTATCCTCCTGATTTTATTGAGAAATTGAGCAAAAAGCGGATTGCACGTAATTTGGGCATCTTAAGGGCCGCATTGAGAGGCACAGACACGAGCAATATTGACTCACACACTTCCAATTGCAATAGTAACAATAATTTACACTCGGGAAAGGGCTATGGTGTGTTCCCTTACTACGAAGGGTTCAATGAAAAATTAAGGTCCGTATTTAGAAATAATGACGTGAGGTTAGTTAATAATGTTACCAATAAGTTTAACAAATTTATTAAACTTGGTAAAGACCCTACTGCGGTGGGTGACACACGGAACGTGGTTTATAAAATCGATTGCTCCGATTGCGAATCAACATATATCGGAGAAACGTACCGGCCTCTAAAAACTAGGCAATACGAACATAAGAGGTATATAGAGAAAAGGGATCTGAATTCCCCTCTTGCAGTACATGCGTTGGAGACGGGTCATAGTTTTGATTTTAACAATATTAAAATAATTGACAGAGAGCAGTCTATTTTCCGTAGACGGTTCTCGGAGATGCTCCATATACAGTTTTTCGATGGCACGCTGAATAGGGCTGAGGACACGTGCCACCTCAAAGCCAGTTACAAGAATGTTATTTCCAATCTTAAAGTTAGTCCTAATAAACATTAATTGTCGAGTGTTGTGATTGCGGAGGCTCGGTAGCGAGCAGATTGTACCAGGAGTTTAGAACGCGGAGAGAGGTGGCTCACCGCTTCGCGCTCTCTTCAGTTCAGCCAACACGTGTTCAATGGTGATTGGCTGGCGGGCCGGAGCGGCACATCCCAAGTGGGAGGTCGGAGAACCGGGTTGCCGTGGCAACGGCCTGGCCATACTGTACTATATAGTGATACAGTCATGGTAGGGGCGTCGCGTGCGGAGCAGCGCGGGCTCTCCGATCTACTACATGAATAACAGCTCGTGTCACCTCTGTTGTGCTATGTGTTCTGGATACACTCAGCGAGCTCGGCGGCTTTCGTGGCTACAATATTCGCCTTATTTTTGCATTTTATACACTTTTAATTGTATTAGAATCCGTTTGACGGATGTATTGTAACGTATATATAAGATCGATTTTAGCTGTAAACTTAGTTGACTTTTGTCCTTGGCCGGTGCCACATTACCACCGAGTGGCACCGGTCGCGCTTATCAATTTTGTTTTTCGAGCGTCACACTTTGTAAGTTGTAAATTTTTGTAGCGATTTTTATAACTATTATTAAATTCTTTTGTAATTTTCTTCAAATTTGCGAATTGTAATTTTTAGCGCCGTCTGCGGTTTTTACGTCGTCGATGTAGTTCACGACTCATTTTAAACTTTGGTAATATAATTTGTTTTAGTTATCATAATTTCTAATTGTCTTTGTAATCTTTAATAATAAATTAATTTGTTTAGCCACTGATGAGGGGGTAAAATACCCCGAAACGTATGGCGTAGTTATTAACATTTGGCTCGAAGAGACGCATTTTTATTAACCTTTCAATCTTCCATCATCGAGCGATAGAGTCAGTTTCAAACAAACTATATAATAAACCTTTAACTGCATTTTTCTCAGATTCTGTTTTTTTATTTATGATTTTAGGCCAGTGAATTTCTCATTATGTTCATAGACTACATCTTAATGTATACAATAACTAGAGTTACTTGGTACGTTTTTATTTTCTTAAATGCCAAGTTTAATGAAATTGCATGCTTTATTCAAGAGATATTTGCTGAACTTATTCTTACGTAAAACTATAATTATATTATACGAATATCTATACAATTATATGATTGCCTATTATAATCCAAATATCTATATTTAAATGAAACCGTACATTCTATTATAAATAATATTTACTATTTTGAATAATTCTAAAATCATTATTATAAAATTAAAATAAATTTAAATGTAATTGAAATATTTACCTTCATTAATTTCAGTTCTCTTTTTGATAAACTTTTTGCATTGTTGCATGTACAGCATTCACAGGAAAAATTATTATTTCCAAAATATTCATCACTGTATATACATGTGAGTTCTTCGTCTTTTTCTACGTCTTTATTAATTATTATACAAAGTGTACCTTCTTTTTTAGTTAAGTAACTACAATTGGCATTGCAGTCGTGATTGACTAATGAGATTGGTCCCAGTAATAGCACAAAAGCTTTTCTCCGCAAACTATACATTATAGAAAAATCTGTTTTATTTTGGGAGAATTTTTCTTCATCTTCTTTAGACAATAAGGCATAGGAACCCGACAAAGCCTTTAGTTTCTCAGATTTTTTAATTACCTTTCTAGCAACAATCTTTATTTGCCTTTCAATAGTTGAATACTGAAAAGTTTCCTGTATTGTGAAGAGTCCGTTTGGATCGATCAACTGCAAATAATTATGTAAACTGTCATCTAAACAGACCCAAAATTTGTTCAAAACTTTGGGTAAATTTACTTTTTTTGTTAAATGTATCAATGTTGAGGTTGTTTTCGCATAGTCAACCTTTGCAATGAACTCTTCTACACATTCACTTATAGTTTTCTCATAGCGTTTAAAAAATTCCTTTATATTTAACTGTTCTGTTTTTTTGGAATCGAATCCTAAATACGTATCAATAATAAAAAATTTTGATATATCATCTGCAATTGATAACTCTTTAAAGGGCAACATTTTTATCCATAAAATTTGTAGTATATCAGTATTGTTAATAAATAAAATCACAAGTAATAACAACTTCTTTTACAAGTTTTTCTATAGCCTTCTTTTACAGAACCTAGAAAAATATCTAATTTTTTCTGGGATCCCGGAAATGAGTCATTACATGGCCCAGAAAAAGTAAAAATTTTTTCCGGGATCCCGGAAACATAGTCATTATATGGCCTAGAAAAAGTACAAATTTTTTCTGGGATCCCAGAAAAGAATCACTATAGCCTAGAAACAATAATAAAATTTTTCTGGGATCCCGGAAAAAGAAAGTCCCAGAAACATATCTTACATCTACATATATATATAGATTCGAATAAAATCAATCTTCTGTGATTAATACGAAGCTGAACATAATGTAAGTTTTTTTTAGTATTTTTGAAATACAAGCAAAAAGCCAAAGCTTTCATATATTATATATGCAAACAGATATGTATATATATATATAAAAAGTAATCGTAACAAATTTACATAAACCACTGTAATGCAATGATAGATTTTAAAAACTATTATCCACAGACGTACCTATAAAATGAACAATCTTCTGTGATTAACACAAAGTTTAATGTGATTCTAGTTTTTATTTTTGAGATTATTAAAATATAATTACAAGCACAAAAGCTGTACATACATATGTAAATAGATATGTATGAAATGTAATATTATTTTTTATAGATTATTGTAACATAATCAAAACGCCGCAAAGTATGCATACATATATAATATATATGTATACAATCAAACCTAGCAAGGTCATGTAAATCATACTTTTTTGTCAATAAATACTGTGACACGGCGGGGCTGGTGGCTGCGGCGGGCGATAAGGGGAGAGAGGCACGTCGGTGCGTCTCCCGGGGAGTATTTCGCGCTCGCGCTTGGGCCTTCCCCTCCGCGGTCCTGAGTCGAGCTACAGGTCGCGTCTGTTATTTTTCCGGGGTGTGCGGGCGCCTTGACGCGACACGGATGGCTCACTCACAAGCTCGGGCCTCGGCTGAGACTCCTTATCTCACGGGTCGCTTGAGCCGGTAATTTTTGGTATATAAATTTGAACACTTAAAATTATAAATGAATTTTCTTTATTACTTTCACTACACTGGCAGCAGACTTCCTCGCGTACGGCCGTTGTCTCGTACTCTGTAGATCGACGACGCGAATACAGGTGAGACGCGGTTGTGCGCGGGTGAATAAATGCTGCTGGATGAAACTCTCGAAAACTCTGGAAAACTCTGTGGATTGCTCGGGGATTACTCGTAGCTGTGCTTCAGTTCACTGCGTACGTGCGACTGACTCTCTCGGCTCGCGGCTCACTCTCCGGCTATCACACACACACACATAGATCGGCTCTGGCGATCACGTGACTTGCCGCGGTAATTACGGTTTACATTTTCTTTTTCGCTCTGTTCGCTTACTTGCACTCTTTATCCTTTACATTGTCACTCTACACGATTTCTCGGGCAATGACCCTTATTATTTATTGTTATTTTCATTAATTTTATTATTATTTATTTTGTTTCAACGCGTACGACATTCATGATTTCATTCTTCGGCGTCATTCTCCCTCTCGGCTCTGGCGCAATTATTCTCGCGTACGCGCATTTCCGTCGGTGTGGAGAAGCCCGTTGCCTCCACTCCGACCGCCAATATCGGCCTCGCATACGTCTGTGGGGCTCGGCAGCCTCCACTCTCTAGCGCTGTGTTTTACCCGCATCGTGCGGTCTCTCTCGCACCCATACGTTCTTCAGCACGCGCCGTGCTGCGCGCGCTCACACATGCACACACACGCGCTCGCTCTAGTATACGCGGCTCAGCCGCTCGTCGCGCCGCTCGCTGTAGCGCCATGCGCTGGCTATGTTCGCCGTCACCTCGTGCTCCTCGGCGGTGTCATGGCGGCGGCTGCGGCCCAGCGGTGCGCCTGCTGGCTCCGCGCGCCGCGCGCGGCCGCGTGTAGTAGTCAGCGGCGCTCCCACTCCTCGCGCGCTCTCTTGCTGCTCGACGGCCGTGACGTCACGGCGGCGACTCGGCTGGCTGCTACTCTCATGCGCTCTCCCTCTCTCTCTCTCTCCTACGGCGCGGCTCAGTGCCGGCGCCTGGCTACGGCTCAGCTGTTTTCTCCTGTAAGCACCCGTTGCCATTAGAGTATATTCTTCTGCTCGGTTTCGGGTGCCTGCAGGAGAGTCACTCAGCTTTTCAACGACGGATTCTCCGTCGCAATACATAATAAAGAACAAAGTGGTAAAAGTTCATTACCGGTGCTTGATATCCTCATAATCTATTGGATATAAACGATATTAATATTTTACGTTTTTAGTTTACAAATAATGATTAATCATCGTTCAAACAAATTTAATAAATATTTAAAGCTAAGCCCACATAAGAACCACAGATTGTAACATTAGGCAACAAAGTAAGATTCAAACATCACGACTGTATTCATGTAAATAGACCATGTAGATCCTAAACGTCAGAATTAAGTATATTAAAGGAATACTCAACCTACTTATTATTGAACCGCTCCGTGGTATATTTCGACATAATTGCGACATATAAATCTATTATTTCGTTGAAGCAAGATGTAATCTAGGTTTCTCGTAGACTTAGCTCCAGAAATCATTGGAAAGACTTGATCTATGGCCAGCTCCGTAAGCGATAAAATGCTAGGAATAACTACGATCAAGCGTGGTTCAACTTGTTTAATAGCGGAGAGTGAAGCGACATATATGAATGTACTTGTGGCTTCGAAATCTATTATTTTGGTGAAATACATTATAATCTAAGTTTTTCATTGGTTTAGCCACAAGATTATAGTAACAATGTATAAATTATAAAAGTTTATCAGTCTTAGAAACATAGACTTCAGTCGACTGGGAGATTTAATGAATTACATTAGAAAGTGCAGCAAGTTCTATAGTATTAACTAAACATTTCAGAACGATATATCCATGTTGTTCGTACAAAAAACTTAAATTTAAACAGAAACTACATTTTTTCACTAGAATAACAAGTATGGCGTCACACTTGTAGCACAATAAAAGGTTCAGCTATCTATTTTCTCAGCTTCAGTATCTAAGTTGGGTACTTGCTTTGTTACCAGAACAGTTACGTAACACATTTTAACATAATTGTGACCTCTAAATTAATTACTTCGATGCAGAAGGTTGTTATCTAAGTTTCTCATGGGATTAGCTTTAGAAATTAATTGGACGAACTTGATCTATCCGGTTCCGTACGTGGCAAAGTGCTCGGAACAACCGCGTTCAAGCGTAATTCAACTTATTTATTAGCAGACAGTGCCACGATATAAATGTGTACACTTGTGGCTTCTAAATCTATTACTTTGGTACAAAAAATCCTAATCTAACTTTCTCATAGATATACCCCTCGATATACAGTAATAATGTATGACTTTCAAGAGATTATATTATCAGTCGCTAGAATAGAAATGGCACTTCTGAAATAACGACGAATAACAAAATTCAGACATATGTATATATAGATGATCCCCGTACTGAAAATTATAATTTAGGCTTAAATAAAATTACTTTTAGTTACACATGAACAATATGACAATTTTAGCATAATAGCTTCTGCCTGCCGAAACGCCAGAATTAACTATTTATAATCTAATTTGGAGTAAGCAAGCATATATCACGTAGAAATAAGTAACAGAATTTATGTCGACTGAAGACTATGTTTCTAAGACTGATAAACTTTTATAATTTATACATTTTTACTATAATCTTGGGGCTAATCCAATAAAAAAATTAGATTATAATGTATTTTACCAAAATAATAGATTTGGAAGCCACAAATGCATTCATATATGTCGCTTCTCTATCCGCTTAAACTATTTGGCCGCTTACGGAGCTGGTCATAGATCAAGTCTGTCTATTGAATTGTTGCAGCTAAATCTATGAGAAACCTACATGCCAACTTTCTGCACCGAAGTATTAGATTTACAAGTCACAATTATACCAAGATATGCCCCGGAGCGATTCAATATTGTGTAAGATGAGTATTCCTTTAAGATACCATTAGGCAATAATTACTGCCTAATGCTAAATAAATCAGAAACTTAGACTAGAAATTTCCATATATTCATAGACCCAGATAGTTTTTGTATAAATTCTGTTACTTATTTCTACGTGATATATGCTTGCTTACTCCAAATTAGATTATAAATAGTTAATTCTGGCGTTTCAGCAGGCAGAAGCTATTATGCGAAAATTGTCATATTGTTCATGTGTAACTAAAAGTAATTTTATTTAAGCCTAAATTATAATTTTCAGTACGGGGATCATCTATATATACATATGTCTGAATGTTGTTATTTGTCGTTATTTCAGAAGTGCCATTTCTATTCTAGCGACTGATAATATAATCTCTTGTAAGTCATACATTATTTATATCGAGGGGTATATCTATGAGAAAGTTAGATTAGGATTTTTTGTACCAAAGTAATAGATTTAGAAGCCACAAGTGTACACATTTATATCGTGGCACTGTCTGCTAATAAATAAGTTGAACTACGCTTGAACGCGGTTGTTCCGAGCACTTTGCCACGTACGGAACCGGATAGATCAAGTTCGTCCAATTAATTTCTAAAGCTAATTCCATGAGAAACTTAGATAATAACCTTCTGCATCGAAGTAATTAATTTAGAGGTCACAATTAGGTTAAAATGTGTTACGTAACTGTTCTAGTAACAACGCAAGTACCCAACTTAGACACTGAAGCTGACAAAATAGATAGCTGAACCTTTTATTGTGCTACAAGTGTGATGCCATACTTGTTATTCTAGTGAAAAAATGTAGTTTCTGTTTAAATTTAAGTTTTTTGTACGAACAACATGGATATATCGTTCTGAAATTTTTATTTTGGTGAAAAAGATCGTAATCTAAGTTTTTCATAGACTTAATCCCAAGATTATAATAACAATGTATTAATTATAAAAGTTTATCAGTCTTAGAAAAATAAACTTCAGTTTACGGGAAGAATTACTGAATTACATTTGGAAGTGCAGCAAGTTCTACAGTATTAACTAAAAATTTCAGAACGATTTATCCATGTTGCTCGTACAAAATTAGTATGCATATATTGATGATCGCTTAACTGTCTATTAAAATATATGTGTCTTTATGGATCAAATATATGTTTATTCAAAATTTAGTTTACGTAGTCGCTTTATTAATAAGTTAACTAATTAAATAATATTACTTAAAGTCGATTCAAAAGCATTCTGTATCAGGAAGCCCATTATACCATTTCATAAGCCTTACAAACTTGAATTTTTATTATTAAACGCATTTTATTATTTTTTTATTAACGGATCTTAATGTCAGAATCATCTAGGTTGTTTACAATTAGTTCGGCAATACAGTTGTGTAAAAATGGAAATATAGAACTTAAAAAGTTTTCTGCTGGACGTCGAATCATCCTTCGATTTTTCGCTTTTATATATTGTTTTCGGAGTGCTAATCCGAAATAGATAAATTTCTTTTCTAAATTTTTGTTATCAATAATTTTTTTATATTTATTATAATGACATATAAAACTTAGTTTTCTATAATTCATAAATAATGTTTCATACAAATTTACATTTGGCAATATCATAATTTTTTTCATTTTGTCTATTTCATCATATAAAGTATAATGCGATAGTGAATAATTTTTTTGAGGATCCAATTCTCTAATTTTTTGCTTTATTGATAATTCTAAGTCTAATATTTTATCGTTTACTTGAGCATTTAATATTTTAATTTTTTCGATTTCGTAATTGATATCCATGTAAAACTTTATATTGTAAGTAAAATTACTAGAATTATTTATAAGATTTTGTATTGGAAGAAGTCCAGAATTATTCTCAATATTAATATCAGCTCCACACTGAAACATTGTAGCCAGAGTACATGGAGGAGCATAATGTAATGGGGTATTCCCTTCTAAGTTTTTATTGTTGATGTTGCATCCAGCTTTATGCAATTCTCGTATCCAAAAATTTAATCTAGCTATACGGGTTTGAGATAACGTTCCACGTGCACTAGGTGCCCTCAATAGTACTTCAAATATGTTGCCGTTAGAATCATCTAGCACATTAACATTTGCTCCATTAGATAAAGAAAAATCATACATTTTCTTGGAATTTTGAAGTACAGCTAAAGTTAGAGGTGATTTTCTAAGGTGAGACACATTTATGTTTGCTTGAATTGCGACCTCGTTGCAAACTGAATCGTAATGTGCCAAAATCTGATTGACTTGATCCGGATTAAGCGATTTATATAACATTTTCGCCTCAGGAATATCTTTTGCTAACATGGCTCGTTGAAAAAGTTTCCAATTTTCTGAATCTTGAGTCATATTTTAAAAATTTTAAGGCTGCAACAGAAAAATATTTAGTATATAATATTATAATTAAATATAGTGATTGAAAGTGATGGTAATTTTACTTTTCCACTTCGCGACGTAATGATAATTAACGAATACACGTGTACGTGTCAATGTTATACAGTGTTGAGGTTCGAGAGGGCCACTGTGGGTAGTTCGTGCAGGAAGGCCTCCCCTGAGGCTTGATATACGAGAGTCCCACTGTGCTCTCGGGGATGACGTTGTCTGGAAAAATGAGAAACAAATAATGATTTTATGAGAACTTTATTTTCTCTTCTGATGTTATGGGCTCGATGGCCGAATATAGTCTACCGTATACAGGCGGCTTCACGCGCTCTCGCTCCTGGCAAATATGGCCGCTTCCCTCCACTACATAGCCTGGAAAACATACTCCCTATACTTGTGCTACTCGTCAGCAATTTCAGACCGTCCAATCGATTACGGTATTGCACAGCCAACTTTACTTTACTATTACAGTATATCATTAAATATTTGTGGAATCTTTTCCGTATATTATCATTTTTATCGCTTTTCTTATCTTTATTTTCCCTGTCTTCCAATTTCTTTTCCTTTCTACCCTTACTTTCGAGTACATCAGTTTTATTCAAACTGATAAGTGACTATCATCGATCTGTACGACATCTACAGTTTACATACAACTACATAGTGATGGCCTAAGTCAAAGTTGGGTCTATAACCTAACAGGATAAGGCCATTTCTTTAAGAAGAAGAAAGAATGGAATAACTGGATAAAAGACATTGCAGAAGATACTGTAGGCTCCCGTGACTGGGACTATGTTCATATACTTTAAGCCTAAACTTGTACATTTCATTTTCTCGCTCGATCAGAGTCGATAGAGCATCCCACATTTACCGTGTATATTAAACGCATTTCAAGACAATTAATAAAAAAATCGAATATTTAATCGTTGGCTTGTTATTATTTTAGGGATAATAATAATAAATAGTTATAAATAGTATTAAAAATGGCGTTTGCTTTAATTAAATTGTATACTTTTGAATTTTACTTAGTTATTAATTCACATTGCTTACGAAAAGAAAATAGTCATTATTCTTTCTCAATTGGAAACTCCATAGAACGTGGTTCGTCAACTTATAGATGTACGCTTCTAGCTTACAATGGTAAAGGATACTGGCTTTATAGTAAATTAATGTTTATTGATTTTATAGCACTGTGTGATCTAAGTCCGCACCTATGCCACGCTTATCAGTGCCCTAAGTAGTCCATTACGGCACCGTGTTAATGATAAATTCACGGTGCCGGAATGGACTGCTTATGATACTATAAGCGTGGCAACGGACTTAGGGCAGACAGATGCTATAAAATAGTATACGGCACACGTGTCCTAAGTTGTCCTTCATGGCACGACTCTAACCTCACTCGCTACGCTCGTGTGCTTATACACGTCGTGCCGTAAAGCACTACTTAGGCCACTTGTATTGTAATGTACTATATCTTCACCACTGATTGACATGAAAATGTAATAATCGTCATTTATATTTAGAGTGTGTCTAGGGGACAAGAAATCAGTTTGAAACGATGAATTTGAAAAAATCCATTTCTTTAAATAAATAAAATTCTCCTAGTCATCATAGCACGTGTTTACCACCCTTGCTTTCGGCTCGGGAGTTAATTAATTTCGGGAGTTAATTTATACGTGCCACAGACTAATCAATTATTTACCTCCCTAGGTACGTAATATACTATTACAGACCATTTTCATGAAAATCAATTATGTATTTGTACATTATTTAATAATATACATGCATGCTTGTTATATATATATTTTTGGGCGATTCTCTGACAAATCGAGCGCTCGATTTTTGGACCCCCCAAAAAATATTTTTAAAATATTATTTGGAGGCCCATGAGAGCCCCCGAATTTTTTCAGATTTTTTCCATTACTTATTTCCAGGTTACAGGGGCTCAAAGTTGGCATTTTAAGCATTTTTTGCATTTCTTGGCTTTTTTCATTAATTTGTAGATCCTCAGGGGAGCATTTTTCACTATAAACACGGATAGGCTTTTTTAGAAAATTTTCTCTACTTTTCTAAAAAAATACCTTCAAATTCATATATATATGTTATAACAATGCTATAGGTTATTTAAATCTTAATATTAGCAAAATTGAGAGACCGATCCAGACTACGTATACCAAAAAACTCATGAACATACCTTTTTTCAGTACAAAACTTTTTGGTTTTATCCCAAAATGGCAGAAGCCTTTGTTTTTCTATGACAAATCAATATATCAGCCAATTTAGGCCAAATTTAATTCAATTCCTGCATAATATGTACATCACCAAGCATATCCTTTTTGTATTACTTGTGTACATGTGTATATCAATATATCAGCCAATTTATGCCAAATTTAATTCGATTCATATATAATATGTATATCAGTATGCGTATCCTTTCGATATTGCTTGTACACATGTGTATGAGTAATATGAAACGGATGCGCTTGATGAAAAAGAAAATTATATAGGAATTTAATTAAATATATATATCACCAAGCGTATCCTTTTCAAATTACTCCTACACATGTGTACAAATAATATGGAGAGGATCCGCATAGTGATATACGTATTATATAGGAATCGAATTAAATTTGGCCTAAATTGGCTGATATATTGATGTACACATGTGTACGAGTAATGCGAAAAGGATATGCTTAGTGATATATATATATTATACAGGAATTGAATTAAATTTGGCCTAAATTGTCTGATATATTGACATACATATGTGTTTGAGTAATATGAAAAGGATACAAAAAGGATATACTTGGTGATATACATATTATATAGGAATTTAATTAAATTTAGCCTAAATTGGCTGATATATTGATTTGTCATAGAAAAATAAAGGCTTCTGCCATTCTGGGACAAAAACAAAAAATTTTGTACTAAAAAAGGGATGTTTATGAATTTTTTGGTATACGTAGTCAGGATCGATTTCTCAATTTTGCTAATATTAAGGTTTAAATAATCTATAGCATTGTTATAACATATATACATGACTTTGAAAGTATTTTTTTTTAAAGTAGAGAAAATTACCTAAAAAAAGCCTATCCATGTCTATAGTGAAAAATGTTCCCCTGAGGAGCTAAAAATTAATGAAAAAATCCAAAAAATTAAAAAAATGCTTAAAATGCCAACTTTGAGCCCCTGTAACTTGGAAATAAATAATGGAAAAAATCTGAAAAAATTCAGGGGTACTCATGGACCTCCAAATAATATTTCAAAATATTTTTTGGTGGGGTCAAAAAATCGAGAGCTCCATTTGTCAGAGAATCACCCATTTATATATATATATATAATTAGTTTTTTATTTATAGCCTTTTATATTTCGAATTCACAACTTTTTATATTTTGAATTGCAGATCACAAGGATATTTTAAAACAAATTGCCATGCAATTGAATGCTAATTCTCCGAGTGTTTCTTGTACTAAATTTGTAGCTACAAATTCATAAAAAGAGGTTAAAAATAAAAAATCATGAATACTTTTAAACACCTTTCTGAATTCCGCTCCACTTATTCTGTGAAGAAACCTATTCCAAAGGTTTCTTTAAAATTTGAGCCCAATTGGTCCATCCGTTGCTAAGAAACCTCATGGCAAGTGATCTGAAATCATAAAAAACAAAAACTGAGAAAAATGCAATTAAAGTTTCAATGTAAATTTAGTCAAACAAAGTATACTAACCATTTATATTCAGTATCGGGACCTTATTTCCTTGAAAACTAGTTGTACGCTAGTGACTTCTCTAAAATTTAGTGAAGATCCGGGTCCAAACAGCTTCTCTGTAACAAAAAATGAAAAATAATGGAAAAGCAATATTTTATACTTTAACGCAATATTCTATTTTAAATTATAAAATGGAAATTATTTGATAAATTATTTTTTTCTCATACATACACTTTATTTAACAGAAAAAATATTTATTATGTATAATATATGTAATGAGAAAAATATTAAATTATTGCAAATAAATAATAAAGTAAATTATACTGAATATTAAATAAATAATTTTAAAATACTCACCAGAAGTTCTCTTACTTCAAATGAATACACTACAAGAAACTTGTCCAGACAGTCTAGATGAGATTCTCAAGGAAAAGTAGGTCATAACTCATAAGCACTGAAAAGCAGACAACTCTACTGATCATCAGCTGACTGGCTTGTTGTTGTGTTTATAGTCTGCAGTATAGAGAATGAGATCATGATCTGTACACATGGTCTGATCTTATCCGCATGTTAATCACAAAATTTTTAAAAAAGTGTATGATGATTTTATGTGTTATTGTGTAACAGGAAGTGTGATTATATAGGGTTAAGTGTATATGTGTAGTGTTTTCGAATAAAATGTAGGATTAAGTTTTAACTGTGCACCAGCTCTGTAATAATCATAATCGGAATGAATTCTCTTACTTCGAGCTTTGCGTGCTTGTTATATTGATTCTGCTGCTCTCCTGTCAGACGGATGCTTCCAAATGGATTAGTTGTAATGTTTTGTGTAGCTTTCAACGCATCAGCAAACCAGGACCTGTCAAACTCTCTGCGATGAAAATTCTTCAGCTTTTTGTTGGCTTTCACTACTTACCAACTACCATTTGCATCAACTTCTTATTCTTGCTTGGCAAAGATGGTGTCTGGATTTTTGATCAGTTGACTTTTTGTGAAAAAATGATGTCCAAATGGTATTCGACATTTTTTGAACTGAAGCATTATGGTCTTGAATGGAATTACCATAATACTTTGTCTACCGATCAATTCTCAGAGCAGTTTGCAACGTCCACGGACCCCATCCCCAATTAAAAAATTTAATTTTTTAATTTATTCGATAAATTAACTTAAAATTATTTGATTAAACAATTTTTTGTGTTCCTAAGTGGAGTTACAAGTTGGCTTGCCGCTTGGCCGAATGTAATATACGGGACACGACGGCAACTTGCAACGTTCATATTACCTATTTAAATATTAAATTTATAAAATTAAACACTCGTATGAGATTCCTTGATTCACAAATTATGTAAAACGCAAAAAACCCGATTGCAATACGTTAATTTTAAGTTCGAAAACAACGTTGCAAGATTAAGAGAAAACACAGCGTGCGCGCGAGAATCGAGTCGACCGCCACGGCTAAGTTTGCCCCCCGAAGTTAAGGTAAAACATTTCATATTATCGACAACTTTTGAAATATGTACGAATTAGTCATTTCACATGCCGATTATTATTTTTTGAAGCACTTTTGTTATATAAATTTATGATGTACATGATCGTTAGCTCATTAGCTTTCGACTCATGTACAATTTATAGGATAAATTATTAATTAACATTGTAAAAATAGCAACGAAAGCGTTAAAGTCTCGCGACCCGCGTATTTGTATTCGAGTTATTTTGTTTTCCGGAGCTTGTCACTAACAACAAACTATTATTTATTGTTAATTTTACGTCGATAAACATTCATACGTTCTTATTTTTGCGAAAATTAATCATTTATAGCGATAAAATATATAAATTAAGATTCTACATGTATCAGTATATCTATAGCGATACTGGCGCTCGGACGACTGGTGGGGGTAACTCACTGCTTCAGCGTCGGAGCAGTTGCGCTCACCTGTATAAAAGGGCGCGCGTTTCTGGGAAGCGCATTCATTCCTCCACCGGAGCTGGAGCTAGAAGGAGCAATATGTCTCCTGGCTAGCTGAAGCACCCGGAGAAGCGCTGGCGCTCCGGAAAGCCCTGAATGCGGAGCATTGAGTCTCCCATCAGGAATCCGACTAAACGCGAAATAACAGCGAAGTTTTTTGCCATGTATACGGCTATTATTTTATGTTTTTTAATAAAAGTAAAGTTAATTTAAAAAACTTAAACTCTTTTCCTAAGTTCCTTTAAACAGCGAGATGCAAAGTTCTGCACTAAGTCAGACTAAGCGCTTGCATTTCCTTTCATATGCGCTGGACTACCCTTAGACCCAATACGTGGTCTAAGAGGGAAAAGGCGATTTATAAATGAAAATAATAATAATAATAAATAAAATAAACAGATTTTAGTGAGACGCAAACACATAGCATTGTGTCTATGTTAAGCGTTCACACAATTTTCAGCTTAGTTGTTTTTTATCAGGCATTGCGTCTTGATAAAAAACAATTTTCAGAACGAGAGGATCAAGAAGCCGTCCTAAATTAAAGTCTTCTCTTACCCGAAGGCGCATTGCGTCGTCTTAGGGAATAGAGAAGCATCGTGCATTGCGTCACGATTATTTTTTATGTTGCTGGATATATACAAGGCATTACGTCCTTGTATATAGAAGTAACTGTTAAAATCACTCGACTTCAATTATTCGCGAAATACTTTATTTATTCGCCCGGTATCCCGGACCACACATAATCAAGATAATTTCTCATATATTTTTTATAAAAATCTCTCGCCTCTTTTCATTCTCCGTTGCGCGGAGGCGAGGGGCGTTTCAAGTTAGATGGTTTTATTCACCAATGAGTACACCATCTGATAAATTCTTTCCTGCTAAGCTGTTCTCGAGGTTTCTTAGCCTTGTTGCTATCCTCTACTACACGTGCCCAACACATTTTTTCTTCTGAATCCTCTTCATATGATTTGACAGTACAAAAGCTTTCTAAACTTGTGATTCGCCATCATCAATGCAATTCTTGTATCAAGTATATCATATAATTCAATGTATACGTCTTGAAATGTTATCCGCTGTACTTGTATGTGGTTGTTGATGGTTTCTTCAAGTTCAATTGGTGCTCGATGCTCTTGATGGTGGTTGCTGGTCATTTGCAGGTGTTTGCGCTGACTGGTTTTCCCCTTGTCTCTTGTCTACAACGAATAATCCTGCATAATTTTTTCAGCGTCATCGGTGCAGCGCATTCTTCAAAAGTTGAGCGGAACGGAACCCCTATTAAGTCTATCTATATATATGTTCCCGAGGGCCCTTAAGAAAGTTTACTGTATCAGAAATTGCAAGTATAGAAGCACTACACATATGCTCGAAGACACAATAATCACTTTTCAATTTTTATATCGCTAAAAAATTATTAACTCTTTATTTATTTTTCAAAAATTCGATTAAAATAAAACTAAAATTTTTTTTCTTTACTCTGTATTCTCTTCATTTTATTATCTCTTTAAGTATTTTGATAATTCAATTGATCACAGCTTTTACATTATCTGAAATTTAACTGAAGAAAAAACATTTTCACAAATTCTTTAAAATATTATAAATTAATTATTACTATAAATTAATTTGTCTCTGTTCTTTAATTTCTGGATTCTCTACTCTTTTAAATACTTATAGAACATGTCTTTTTTGAGCTGAATTATGAAAATTATTCAGGTTTCAAATTAATACAAAGTTTACTTAAAAACATATTCTTTGAAATGCTTTAAAATCTTTATTCACTCAATAATTCAACTTCAAAAAAGCTCGCGTAAGGCTTTTCTCGTCTATAGGAAATCTCTAATTAGTCAATTACACAACTTCAAGAAAAATATTTCCTCTCAATAAATATCTTACATGTTATTAAAATTAATTTATTAATTTATTTTCTTTGTTCTTTAATTTCTCAATTCTTTAATTAATTAATTTATTTAATTAATTAATTCTTTAATTAATTTATTTTCTCTGTTCTTTAATTTCTCAATTCTTTTTGGTCTTTTATTAAATCAACAATTCGCAGTTTTTACATTACTCAATCATTATAATCAGTATTGTTAATTGGTGGGGCACAGTATGTAGTTCGCACCTTCGAGCATATACACATAGAGGAAGCATGTTATATGGCAAGCGCGACGTTTTTAAGGGTATCCCCACTCTCTTCCACTCACTCTTTTCCGCGCACGTGATTGGCTAAGTGACTCCCCACCTATACCTATAAGACTTGAAGCCTGTATAGCCGGTAGCGTATATATAGGCTTGGCGGCACCCCTGAATAGTACTTACGTTTTATAAAAATTGAAAAAACGATAATAAGATCGTGATAACCCAATGAAACTTTTTTTAATCAATAATATATGCCTTTAATGATTCTTCAGTATAGTTTTATCAAAGTTTAGTGATACAGAACACGTACAAGCTGAACGAAAACGTTTGCTTTTGGTTCATCTATTTTCTTAAATTCTAACTTCAACTCGCGGTATATCTCGGTAAGATTTTAATCATTATCATTCAAATTTGTTTACAATTTTTGTCTGTATATTCTTCGAGACACAAGATAAGTCGAAAACCTTAAATATATTTTATAACCCAATGATGAATTTTTGAAAAAAATATATCTCGAAGATTTTTGTTCTCGAAGAATTTTTTTCACCTTCAAATATCAATTAGATTTTGTGTAACATTATTGATAATATAATACTATTACACAGCGTTGACAAAAATTACAAGATTTTCTTAAGATTACCACCTAAAAATGTTTACTGACCTAAAATGACAAAAAATAATCTCAACTTGTGTGATTAAGTGACGCTCTCAAACGAGCCCAAAGCTACTTCATTACGAATTTACGAATTTCTTTTTGAAATTTGAACATTAACAACTAAGGTAAGTTTTTTGTATAAATTATTTATTTCGTAAACTTGTTTATTTATTTATTTTCTAATATATTTCATGTAATAAATAAATTGTCACGGGAAGATAGAAACGAATTTTATTCTTCCGTGAACTAAATTGATTAATTATAATAAACTAAAAATGCATACGCTGAAAACTAGCGCGAGTAAACAACGCGGAGGGGACGTATTGTTTTCCGCGCGTGCCGCTCAGACGACACGTCACTTTTACTACCTTGCGTCTTGAATACCTTAAATTGAGTTATATTTTAGTTCTTACCTTATCGTCTCGGTGAATTGGCAGAATACCCTGTAGATGGGAACTCGGACACGGCGACCTGGTGAGGGACTCGGGGGGACCAGTGGACGAGAGACGATACACACACCAAATAAAATGAATAATAACACCGTTTTTTTCTAAATCTCGCGATCTTTATTACTCCGAAAAGAACGAGAGAGGTAAACACAAAAAAACCTGGGACACTTAAAGTGGTACGAAAGCTTTAGAAAATGATTAGAATAAACTTTGAATGCAAAATAATCTAGATGACAGAGAGATCTGGAGTGGGCAGCTCGGCCGTTCTCTAGAGTGTTTCGCGTCGCTTCTCCTAATTGCTCTGGGGGAGGCACTTTTGGGCCTCCCCTCTCTTAATTAACGCGCTCTCCTCCGCCGCGCTCTCTCTCGACTTTCTCTGTCTTACCCATAGATTTCTATGGGCCTTGGCGACCGCGTCGTCGAGAGAGCGCAGCGTCAGCAGCGCACGTGTCGACCATTGCCGACGGCGGGGAAGTTGCTGACAGTCGCAGAATTCCTGACACAAGATACTTTTGTGTCCTTGAGTTCTGCGGCTATCTTCTAGCGTGCCAACTGTTCGGAGCCGCGATTCGAGCAGTAATTTGTTAATCACTGATCGAATCGAGCCGCGAAAAGTTGTAACGTAACATCCTCCCCTTGTCGAGAACGTTCGCCGTCCCGGTGAACTAAAGCTAAATAGACGAAAGTTAAAGTACGCGGAAGGGTGTTAAAAGAAGAAAAGTGTGAGTGATAACATTATATTAGTAGGATGGTGCTGCTGTGCTGGAGTAAAGGCTGCTAACTGGTTTGTGGCTGCCCTGATGCTAGCGGTATGGGGTCCTACGGATGATGTGTGGGATGATTAAATAGTTTTGGTTGTATTTAATTGTTTTTTTTTTTTTTTTTTTTTTTTTTTTTTTTTTTTTATTTGGCTTTGTGTGAATCAACAGAAAAGAAATTATTGTTTTTTTTTTTTTTATTTTATTTTGTATGGGAATTTGGCCATTTGGGTCCTTGTGGTCTCAGTCTAATTCCAGACTCATGAGTGACATGGTCTCAAAGATCTCCGCGATTTGGTCCTCGTTCATGGCTTGGTCCTTGGTTTCGCCTTCCTTTTTAAGCGCCTGGATTTCCGCGCTGATGAGGGCCATGGCGGTGGTGTGCGCCTCATCTGCGCTGAGGTCCAGGTCTGCTGGCGGGGGCGACTCGTCCAGCGGGTGCAGCGGCATAAGTTGCTGGACGGTGGCCGCATGAGGCCTCCTGAGCGTGTTGGCAGACCGTCTCTCCGCTGCTGCCTTGCTCAGGACTGCCTCAGCAGCCACTTCGTCCGCACTCATGTCAAGGTCAATGAGGTCCGATGTTGAGCTGGTGTCGGAGCTGTTGTTGAGCGCCTCTGGTCGCACTAGGGTTTGAGACGGGATCTCTGATCGCGTGCTGGTGGTGGGCCCTTTGCATGCGTCTGCATGTGCGACCACGTCCCGGTAAGGTACGGTGAGACCGCACTCATGGGTCACTGGGACGTGACCATTTTGTAGCAGGCAGACCCGGTAATGGTCTGCCTCCTGTCGCGTATCATACAGACGCTTGCATACTTGGTGTAGTTTCCTGTGGGGTTTATGGTCCACGGCCAATTTTTTCGGTATGCACCAGCGTGGTGTCTTGTAGCGGGCGTTGCACGACTCCATGGCCTTTTTGGCGTCCTCTGCGGTAAAATACTGGACAAATGCCAAGTACTTTTTGTAGAGGTGCCTACTTGGGTCATAGCCTGGAAGTTCGTAGAAGAAGACGTGGTCTAAGGGACCGAACTCCATGAAGTGGTGTATAGTGGTCTCCTTCGCCTCCGTCATTGGTATGGGGACACAAAATCGGAGACCCTCTGTGTCATCCGCTGGTGCAGACCTTGGTGGTGCGGTCGTTGGTGGTGCAGTCGTTTGTCGTGCAGTGTGGCCTGGCTGTTCAGGATCCTTGTCCACGTAGACGCTGTGCAGGCGCAGCGCGTACTGCAGATGCGGCACCGCATCATAGATTACGGTGAGCATCTGGTGCCCTGTTGTCGCGTTGACTTTGTGGGTCAGGTTACATTGGCCTATAGCCCGCAGGTGTTGCTCCAATTGGCGCCTGCTTCCGGTGAATATCACCTCCATAAACGTCGGCTTTGGACGGATGCGTATGATTATTGGTGGGTCGTCGTCATCTGATGTCGTCTGGCGCTTTTTGTGGTCCTGAGGTGACGCTTGGTCCGTTGATGACGCCTGGTCCAATTCGACCCTGAGTGGGTCTTCGGGAGAATACAGAAGTTGTAGTGCTTCTGTCGTGCTCTTTTGATTGTCGTACTGGACGACGATCAAGAGCTCGTCTCTCCTTAGGACCTTCAGGTCCCCGATGGTCTTCAGACGCGAGAGGACCTCATCCCCGTCCCCTTTGAAGTGGACCTCGACGGTGTTGTTTCGACGGTACACCATGTCGGTGACCCGCCACTTCTTGAGGGGGATGCTGCCGCCTGTAGCTCCGTCTTCGTCGGACGTATTATAGTCGACTAATATGTATTTTTTTCCGATTCCGTCCATCTGAAACAAGAATAATATGTTGGTCTATTATTTGGGTTTGATTTGGTTTTGCTTTTTTTATTGGTTAGTGCTGTTTGGTTTGCATGCGGGTTGTTAATGTGGTCTATGAATTAAATTATTCTTCGCTCATGTCGTCGCTGTCTATCTCTCTATTTTCTAATTTTTCTAGGAAATGTTGTGTGTTGCTATCTAGTCCTATCTCTATGGCGTCTTCTGCGTAAGTTTGGTTACGTCTGTCGTTTGGTCGGGTGTTTGTGTTTTTTATTGCATAAGGTGTACTTCCTTTTGTTGGTTGTAAGGTGTGTTTTGGGTGTTGTTTCGGGTTGTTTATTAATGTATTGGCTTGACCTGGTTTATGTTGGTCATTGTTGGTGGTCCATGCTTGCTGTTTTAGGCACGTTTGTTCGTGTAATGTGTAAATGCTTGTGTTGATACTTTTGGCACATGGTTCATGGAATTTGGTTTCCATGACGTTTCTTGTGATTCTCGGGTTTTTTCTTGGTTCAGCGAAAGTGGCTTTGTAGATTGGGTCACTTGCGTTCCTTGCCTTTTCTGCGTTTTGCGGGTGAAAAATATTCTACATAACCGTAACAGAGTCTTCCTTTCTTGTCTCTAATCGTGTTGTAGTACACTAATTCGCCAAATTGTACGAAATGTCTGAAGAACATTTCATCTTTTTCTTTGTCTTTGCCATCCCATGGTAGGAGGCAAAATAGTCTGGTTGGTTTGTTGTCGTTGTTGGTTACGACATGTACTTCTGATCTGATCGTTGATGACACTGTTGGTTGATATTTGGTGTTTGAGCTTCTTCTCGGCGTTGTGGGTTGGTTTTTCCTTGATTTTGCGGTGAGTTCTTGTAAGATTTTGGTTTTTATAAGAACTGACTTTAAGTGGGTCGCTTCAATGGTCTCTTTCTTTGTTTTGAATTGCAGTGAGATTTTCCTGCTTGTGGGGTCCGTTCGATGGTCTTCTATTTCTATTGCTTGAGGGTCTCCGACCATTTCGAATTGTTTTATGACCATCCATATTGGTGTGGTGGTTTTGGTGAAGATGGATATTGATGTGTTTGGGTCCATGTTATTCTTTTGATTGCTTCTTGTCCTTAAAACAATTCGTTATTAGTCTGATTTATTAGTGTGAGGAAGGGGGTTAGTATGCTGTTTCTGCTATTTGGGTGGGTAGTGTTAGTTCTTGTACTGTTTTGGTGTGTAGTGTTTTGTTGTGTGTTGGTTGTTTTGGGATTTCTTTTTGTTGTAGTTCTATAAAATCTGTGTTTTCTGTTTTGAGAGTTTTATGTTTGGGTTTTTTATTATTGTTATCATTTTTATGTGGTTTTCGGCATTTTAGTGTGAATTTACATTTTTTATTTCTTATTATTATAATTATTAGTGTTACTAGTGTGAAGGATTGCAGCGAGATTCCGCCATATATGAAGTTACTGGTTGTATTGGTGTGTTTTTTATGTTGTGCTATGTGTTGTAGTTCGTTTAATATTTCTTTAAAGGTTTGTTATTGTATTTGCTTTGTTGGACTTTTTGGTTAGTGGGTGTTTCTAGTAGTGTTATTAAATCTGTCATTTGGTAGTCATGATTCAATTCTGGGTAAATGTCGAAGATATTTAGCTCGATGTTTGGTTTATAGATGTGGGTTATTTCTGTTGATTTTGTAAATTCTCCGTAAATGGTTGTGTCTTCTGTCTTTGCTGTGCATTGCGGTGAGATTGATATTATTCCTGTGCCATTTAGGTGAATGTTCGTGGATTCCATTTTTGAGCATGAGATCCGCAGTTGGTCTGTGGTGGGTGAGTATAACCATGATTTGGTGTATGGTAAAATAGGTCCAGTGGGTTTTTATGTTGTTGGTATACTTGACGTTGCAGTAATTTAAGGATTTTGCGTTGGGTGTCAAGAGTAGTGTTAATTCACAGTCTTGTGGTGCTGGTATGTCTTGAAATGCTGCCAGCACTGGGCATATTTCTGCATAGTGTGTTGTTGTACATTCTCTTTTTTCTATTTCGTTGAATTTGTGAATTTTTCTTGATCCTTGCTTATTGCTATGTAAGTGTGTGTAGGTTTGATGTATGCTGATCCTAGTGAATTGTTGTTAGTATTTTGTGGTATTGGTATTCCATGCATTTTGTATATTTGGTATTGGGTTCTGTCGACGAGCGGTATGTGCAATATTGCTATTGTTTTTCCGTCTTGGTGTATGGCATCTATTTTTGCTATTTTGATTATTTCTTCTGTCCTGATGTGTTCTGAAGGGGTTGGTAGGTCTAGGTCGCTGGTAACTCTTTTGATGTCTGTTGTTATTTGTTGTAGCGTGTCTGCATCAATTAGGTCCGGGTGTATTTTGGCTTGTTTTAAATCTTTTATTGTGTGCAATAATTTCTCGTGATTGTGTATTAGGTGGTCCATGTGGGCTATTAGCCTTCTTGAATAGGCTGATGTGAATATTAGGTATTTGGTTTCTTCGTTTCTTTGGATAAGGTTTTTATTGTGTAAGTTAGGGATTTTTGGTATGCTTGTAACATTATTTCATGTTTTTCTGTTATGTTGGTTAGTTCTTCAAATTTGGTCGAGATTATGTGGGTGTTCTTCTCATGAGATGTATTATTTTTGTTTGGTCTTGGGATAATTGGTCAATGTTGGTGTTGACTTCATTTAAGTCGTCAATAGTGGCTAGTCCGAACAGGCTTTTGCTGACTGTTCCTACTATGCCGAGTGGCGTCAATCTTTTGGTTCTGATGCTGTTGGGGTTTTTGGTAGTGGGGTACTCCGTGTGTCCTATACTGTTTATTGTTTCTTTGATGTCATTTCTTACCGCATTTAGTATTTCTGTTTTTAATGTTATTATGTCTGAGTCCAGGGCGGCTTGACATTTCGTTTGGTCGACTGCTTGTATGCATTGTTCCAGTAGTGTATGGTATTGTTCTATGGGTTTGTTGTTTCTTAAAAATTGGTCAGATTTGTATTATTATGTTGATTTTCCAGTCCGCTCTTTGGATGCGAAGTATGTCCATTTTTTCGAAGTAAAT